>CM042146.1:114798736-114879203 GCA_023376005.1 Doryteuthis pealeii | reverse complement strand
GAGAGAGATGCGGCCTGGCACGTTAACGTTAAGGCAGGCACGGAGAGGGGTGAGGCAGTAGAGGAGAGAAGAGTAGCTTTGACAGCAAAGAGAAGCGCAGAAGAGAAAAAAATTCAGCTGCCCGAGAAAGCATCACAGTTTGTGTGCATTCAGTCACCTAAAGACTGTCACTCAAGAATTGGCCTGCAGAGTCACTTGCGCAAATACAATATTTTTTTTTTAGATGAAAATATAGAGCGGCTTGCACCTGTAAACGTTAAGCAAGGCACAGAGAGGGGTGAGGCGGAGAGGAGAGGAGTAGGAGAGGAGAGGAGTAGTAGCTGCGGCAGCAAGAGAGCAGAAAGAAGAAAGGACAGCAGACCTAGAAAGCATCATAGTGTGTGTGCATTCAGTGCACCAAAGACTGTCACTCAAGAATTGGCCTGCAGAGTCACTTGCGGGCAATACAGGATAATCTTTTTTTTTTGACACTACGGCGCATTGTCCTTAGTGGATAGAAAGGTGCCAACAGAACATGCACAGTACACTCAAACCAGCCAACATTTGAATATGCATTTGCATGATAGTTCTGCGTGCATTTCATTTAGTCATTATTGGTAACAGGCAGTGTAATGATTCTTGCTTAACTTAATTATTACTTGGACAGCCAACACTGGCACTGGATAGGATTACTCTTATCGCAGCTTATAATTATCTTCTCTTTTTTTTTTCAGTATTTTAATTATAAAAACATTTTCTTTCTTGCTTTCTTATTTCTTCTCCTATTTGATTCAATCTACTAGTTTCTTTCTCTCTCATTCTTCTTCTCTCTAAATATCATTCTGTTTATAACTATATTTAATTATACTAGCAAATATATGCACCCTCCGGGTGCAAGTATCTTAAGTTTTAATGTAATAAAATATTGTATTAAATTAGAAAGGCTAATGAAACTAAATAAGAATGCAATATAAAATGATTTGAACAAAGAGGGGGTATAATCGAAAATTAGAACAACTGAAACTTACACTTCCATCACTCCCATCTTTCATTGTTATCTTTTCTAATCTAAGTATTTAGTTAAAGAGAAGTAAAGAATAAAATGACAGTTATTTTTTTCTTGTTAATTGGTTTTATTTAAGATTCATTGAAGAGATTTTTACTTATATTCATTAAAATAAAACTAAACAGTTAGGGAATCAATAATACTGAGCACATATTTAATAAAATCACATTTCTAATATCAATATGCAAATTAGCCTTCCCGTTCACCACTATAAACCGCTATTTTTGTTGTATATATAAATATAATTGCATGTTGTTAATATGTAGATATGGTTAACAGTATTAATTATGTAAAACAATTTTATTAATAATTGAGATTTAAATAAAATTAATATCATGAAGAATGTGATGTCAATAACTAAGAGATTGTGACTTGAGTAGGAATATAGTTTCGGTTACAGACAGAAAAACACACAATCTCCATTATAATAAGATATACTAGCAAATATATGCAGCCCCTCCCGGGTGCAAGTATTTAAGTTTTAATGTCATAAAATTTGTATTAAATTAGAAAGGCTAATGAAACTAAATAAGAATACAGATAAAAAGATTTGAAAAGGGAGTATAATAAAGATTTGAAACAGAGGGAGTTAATAAAAATGGAACAACTGAAACTTACCCTTCCATCACTCTCGTCTTTCATTGTTATTTTTTCTAATTTAAGTATTTAGTTAAAAGAGGAAGTAGAATAAAAATGACAGTTATTTTATCTTGTTAATGGATTTCATTTAAGATTCATTGAAGAGATTTTTCCTTATATTCATTAAATAAAACCAAACAGTTAGAAATCAATAATACCAAGCACATATTTATTAAATTCGATTTTAATATTAATATGCAAATTAACCTTCCGTTCACACTGTAAACCGCTATTTTGTTGTATATATAAATATAATTGCATATTGTCAGTATGTAGACATAGTTAACAGTATTAATAATGTAAGACAATTTTATTATAATTGAGGTTTAGATAAAATAAAATCATGGAGATGTGATGTCAATAACTAAGAGAATTGTGACTTGAGTAGGAATATAGTTTCGGTTACAGACAGAAAAACACACAATCTCCATTATAATAAGATATATATATATATATATAATATATATATATACCACATATATATAATATATATATATATATATATATATATATATATATATACTAGACAAAATGTGACCCGTTGGGTCACCCATTAAGCTCTCTCTAGATGATTAGGGAAAAGAGTAGGATCTGCCAAATTATCATCTGCTTTTCATTTTTAAAACCAAACTAAAATTTATTAAATTGATTATTTAAGGTCAATTTTTTGTCTAAGTCGAAAAGTAGTAACATAATAAGCATCAGTAAAAAGCAAAATAATATTACACATATAATTTATTTTTGATATATTTAAAACGTTTTTTTCGTCCATTTTGATCAAGATGCCTGCCAAGAGGCTACTTAAAATCTGTTTTTACAAAATGAATTGTAACTTTTGCAATTGAAAAATTCACCCTGGATTGTCCAATTGAACACATATCTAGTAGATAAAGGAGTTAGATTAAGACAGTTCTAAATGCTAGTTATCTCTAGACTGCAGCTTCAATCCTGGTCAGGGACAGCAGTAACATAGAATAATAATTAACACAGCTTAATACCTGTACCCCAGCTATGGTTAGTGGAATTGCAAAATGTTAATTCATAGACTGTAGTTAAACTGTCATTGGGTACCAGCAAAAAATTTTCCGTTTAATTTTCCGTTTTAATTTTCCAACTAAGTCAGAAGTCAGTCCTACATTCTATGAATTAACATTTTGCGAATTGGGTTACGGTTTTAGGGGATTAAGGTTGTTTTTAATTACATATTGCTTTAAAAAATAAACAACAAAAAATCCAAATTACTATACATTTAATTAACCATTGAAATTAATTATTGAATCTATTATTGAGACAGTTGTTTGTGTTAATATAGCAATGTATAATTTCAATTAAACTTAGTTTAAAAAATATTTTTCAACATTAAATGTATAGTAATTTGTGTTTTTTTGTTGTTTATTTTTTAAGCAATACGTAATTAAAAACAACCTTAATCCCTAATACCGTAACCAAATTCGCAAAATGTTAATTCATAGACTGCAGTTAAACTGTCATTTGGTACCAGCAAAAAACTTTCCATTTTAATTTTACCGACCTAAATCAGAAGTCAGTCTAGTTTGTTTTAGTTTTAACTAAAACAAACTTTTAAGCCCGAAGAAAACTTTCACTTAAACAGTGGGGGTAGTCAATGTTTGCTCATTTGAATTCCATAATATTTAAATATATAACTATTTTTTAAAGTAAGTTTAATATGAATTAATAATTAAAGTAATTTAAAAAATCTATTTTAAAGCATGATTTCAATTTCGTAAAATTTACGCTCAACTAAAATTGAAATCATGCCGTAAAAAATTACTTTTGTTTTGTTTTATTAAAACAAACCAAAATTTCTCTGTGGTCTGGAGAAAGGGAGGGGCGAATCTACCTAGAGTTAGGAGGTGCTGGGAGGGTGTTTGCATGCTGATTTTTACAGGCAGTGGGCACTCCCACTCCGGTTAACTCGACTACTCACATTAACTCTCCCACCCACGGTAACTCTATATAGAGGAAGAGTGGAAGAGAGTCAGGTCTAATTTAGACAAGGATTGGTCGGTTGTTGACTTAATTGCTAATTACACTAATTAAAACCAATTAAACTGAATTTTTTTTCAAAACAAGGTAGTGCTAAAACCAAGGAATATCTAAGTATAAATATTGTGTCCATAACATAAATAGAAAAAATCCTTTAGCTGGTGAAGGTTGATAAACTCAGCTTTAGTATAATAATAGATATATATAATATATATATATATATATATATATATATATATAACCATTTATATATATATATATAACATAATATATATATATATATATATATATATATATATATATATAACCATATATATATATATATATGTGTGAAGAAAGGAAGTGAATCCGACGGTATGTAGTATATTAAGAAAAATGAAAAAACACAGGTTTAAATGGGTTAAGTTGGCCGACGCTGCAGTGTTTCAATCTATTAATTTGATCATCTTCAGGGCATAGATAAGAAATTATTTATCACAGAATAATGAGAAAAGCGAGTGGTAATCCTTGTCATTCAGTCTGTTTAAAATCTTTTGACGTTTGAAAAAGGAGACGTTTTGAAATATGACATCAAATATTCTATTTTATGGCGTGAGTATGGGGACGCTGTGAGTGTGTGTATCAAAGGAAACATTGTGTATTTTTTAGGTATGTGGTTGTGTATGTGTGTGTATAAATTTTTTCTGTTGCGATAAACGACAGCGGAAGTAAAACTATATATATATATCACACACACACACACACACACACAAAAACCTTGAGTTTTACTTCCACTGTCGTATTTAATAAACCGCGTTTAATAAATAATTACTTGGTGTTATTGATCTCTGATATTATTGTTTTGTTCTCCAATGTATTGAAATCAATCTTATGAATGATTTTATATAGAAACCAATTAAAATATAATTAAAATAAGTGTTATGTTTTTAACATACAGATAAAATATGGAGGATTGAAATGATAATGCAAGAGCAGGTTGTTATAAAATATGGAGGATTGAAATGATAATGCAAGACCAGGTTGTTATAAAATATGGAGGATTGAAATGATAATGCAAGAGCAGGTTGTTATAAATATGGAGGATTGAAATGATAATGCAAGAGCAGGTTGTTATAAATATGGAGGATTGAAAAATGCAAGACAGGTTGTTATGGAGGATTGAAATGATAATGGAGGATTGAAATGATAATGCAAGAGCAGGTTGTTATAAAATATGGAGGATTGAAATGATAATGCAAGAGCAGGTTGTTATAAAATATGGAGGATTGAAATGATAATGCAAGACCAGGTTGTTATAAATATGGAGGATTGAAATGATAATGCAAGACCAGGTTGTTATAAAATATGGAGGATTGAAATGATAATGCAAGACCAGGTTGTTATAAAATTAACAAGGTTTTATTAACACAGGGTAGAGAAAATGCTTCTACCTCTCAAGCGACTTAACCAGTATCTCTCAACGCTGCGTTTAAAACATAAACAAACCATCCACAAGTAAGATGGTAGAGACCTCATTTCCGGCTTTAGCAAATCAAAGGGGAGCAACTCTTTTTTTTGTTTTAAGTCAATTTAAACTTAAATACTTAGGCCCAGAGAGTGCATATTCTTGCTAATTTATTTAATGCCAAGACGTGTTCTGATAGAATTCAATAAACTCAGTTTCCTTTTAATATAAAAAATGGCAAAGTCTATGATGTACGTTTGAAATTAGTGGTGTAGGCGTTATTTTCGTATTCGCCTGAGGAGTTGTCTGCCTGTTTAGTTTCGCTGGTTCCCGCTAGGGGCCTTTGATATTTAAGCGGCTGATTTGAACGTCTCTTTCTCTTTCCCTGCTGCTCGATCTACGAGACACTACCATGGGTTAAACTCTGGTCTACCCCCTTCTTGTTGGGGTTTGCCCCCCCCTTACATTACTGTAAGTGATTCATATACAGCATGGACTATTCCTAGTCTCATGTCTGTTGCTTTTATGTTTATCCTTTTACATGTAACTTTATATATGTATTTATATTACTTATGTATGTATGTTTATGTACACCTCTATGTATTATGTACCCTGTTTATTCTGTGCTGTATATAAAATGTTTTGTCTATCAACCTTTGTCGGAGTTTTATCTTCAAGTATTATCCCATTAATCCTTACAACTGGTGACCCTGACGTGATGGAAACGTTTTGTGAAGGCTTTGTTTTGCACTTGGAATCTTAATCCTTTACAGTGGCAACAGTAAAATTAACAGCATTGAATTATATACAAGGCGGTGGCTGAGGGTCTTTATGTCCTGGGTATGACATTAAACTATCTGATGGTGAGGTTCCAGTTCTGGAGGTCTGGGGAATGTGGAGCATCTTTTCCTCACCATTGCTCCCAGGTCCACTCTGACCCGGAGTGGTAGTACCTGTTAGGGTACAATCTATAGGTTAAATAGAAAAAAAATGTGTTTAAATCAAACTGAGTAACCATCAAGAATGAATAAAACGAAAATGTTTTCGGCATAAAATAAAAAGAATTTTATGGTTTTATGGGAGCCTCTTATTTCTCCCAGTTGTAGGCAAATTATTCGGATGTAAGAAGACAAACAACACAATAGAATTTAACACATGTATTGACAAAGGGTACAAAAATATTGTTGCAAATTTTGTTGACATTTGCTACCAGACTTATCTGAGAGGTGAAAATTACAATTCGTTGGAGAAGTGGCTCTAGAAAGTGGCTCGCTGTGGTTGTAGAGTTCTGTAGAGATTCGTCCGTCATGGTCAGTTCTCGTACGATAAGTAAAAAGTAGGAAGTGCTTATTAGAAGCCACACGCCTAGGTAACTACCCTTTTTATGAGCTAGGTTTTGGTAGTGCTTATTTTAGTGACTCGCCTCAGTGACAATCTCCAGATAAGTGATGGGCTTTGATTCTCCCGCCAACCTCGTGTTGGCAATTCGCCCCCTAGCAGCAGGGGAAGATAATTTAACTATCAGATTTCCAACAAAAATGACTCAATGGATTGATATTCCGTAAAGACCAACCAACCAACCAACCAGCCCCTCCGTGCAAGTAGGATGTGACACAAGGTCAATTTATTAAGCAGAGTTTAACAGGTTTGAATTCGGAGGTTTCCTTCTCCTAGACTGGATACCTAGCCATGGTTAAAGAGCCCGGTCTGCCCTGCTATTTATCCATAGCTGGAGGTAGAATTGGATTCATACCTTTCCCAGGGGTATTAGTGCCATGTGAAATGCAAATGGCTTCGTCTAGGAATTGAACTCCGGTTGACAAGTCCATTTCCTACGACTATAACCATTAGACCGCCAGCATTGAATTATAGAAGAGTTAAACAAAAGCTGGTAATTAATTCAGCTTGATTATAATTAATAATTAGTGTGGTATGCATATTCGAGACTCGGCTGAGACAAGTTGAAAAACTTGACCTGACTTCATTTAGCCATGACCTGGCAAAACACCATTTTAAAAATTTGTTAGTTAACGTTTGTTTGTTTATGTGTGTGAGTGTGAGTGTGAGGGGGGTGTCAGTGGGTCATTTGAATAGGGATAATACTGGTCCTAAGTTTGCCAAATTTGGCTGAATTTGGCAAAACATTTTTACAAAAATAGAGGCAATTAAATCTGCCAAATTCTATTATATGTGTCATATAAAATGTTATACACATATAATATATATATGTGTGTGTGTGTGAGAAAATGAAGACAATATGGAAAATTAAATTCATATAATATGGTTTGGTTTAGTTTATTACATATATATATATATATATATATATATATATATAATAAGTAAAGAAATAACTTAGAGATTTAGCATTATAGTCTATTTCAGGGAGCTTAGACAAAGTGTCTAACTCTCCCGACTCATCAGAAAGTCTTTTGTTATTTCTTTACTTATATATTTGCTCTGTGACTCTAACATTAAGAGCACACATTGAGCTCTCAAACTGCGACAGTTTTTTTAAAATAAAACTCTTGTGTTGTAAGGAAGATTTCTTCTCTGGACTTTTGGATTATATATATATATATATATATATATATATATATATATAATACACACACATGCTCTGTCAGCTGGGTCTGTAGAATACACTGACTGCATCTCTGCAAAGGGGTAACCCCAATCCCTATGGAGCCACCTGTTGGCTGTAGGTGGCGATCTGTGATGCTTAAGAACGGAATCCTGGTAGCTAAGCAGTCCATGACATGTCCACGTTGGCCCTTACTTAGGCTAGACAGGTAATCAGAGAGGCTCCCTCCGTTCAATTGGCTGGTCATGTATACACCTATATGATTGTCCAGACTGGCTATGGCATCTCTAAAAGGCAGTGGCTGAGGGTCTTAGTGTTCTAGGTATGATGTTAAACTGCATCTAGTAGTGAAGTTCTAATTCTGAAAATGTGGGGAATGTGGAGTACTGTAGCAAGATGGGGATTATCCTGAGTTTTGCGAGAACTACTATTAGAAAAGAGAGGAAGAAGAAATAAGAGTGAGTAAAGGTTTTTAAAAAAGTGATGTTCATAAAACAGGTTGTCGTGAATTGACCGGGGGCGTGACCCCCCGAATGGAGAATTGAATGTCAACTGGAAGTTTAGGGTGGTGACCGGAACCAGAAGTCACGTGGTGACGTGGAACGACGAAGAAAAATACCGGCCTCTTTTTGCATCCTTTGTGTGGGATCACAGTAATTTAACAGTGTCCTCTCTCTCTTTCTCTCTGCCTTTCCTCCTCTCCGACACAGCCCACGAGACTTGCCCTGGAAATAAAAGCTAAGCAGCTTGTGACGATATATTTCTCGTGTTGTACTTTTTTATCAGCAAGATGACCGCCACGTGCCGAACACCCTTTTAGTGCTGCGGATTTGGAGACACGTTGACAAGACCCGCTATACAACGTATATCGCTATTAGAACGTTACATATATCTGTTTTGGTATGGTGAATATATTGCCACTGCCATGTTACAGTACTCCTTTATCACCATTACTCCCAGGTCCATCCTGACTCACAGTGGTAGTACCTGTTAGGATCCCCTCTATAGGTTAAGCAGATAAAAAATGAGTATTAAAAATGTGTTTTAAAAAAATTGAATTTGGAAAAAAAATTTGAATAGCCAACAACACTAAATAAAATGTCTTCAGCTTAAAATAACCCAACAAGGGTTGGCATACCATAAAATCTAACCAACCAACCACATACACATACACATACACATATATATATATGTATATATCCTCCAAAAATTGTCGGCTAAAAGCTATATCAAATAAACACTATGTTTATTTACATACTCTCATACTGTCGTGTAGCAAATCAATAAAAAGTGGAATATAAATAAGTTCAAAACAGACGAAGGATCTGGGATTGGCCAGCTGGTGTAGTGGTTAGAATCTCTGCCAGTCAGCTTGGCAGTCTCCCATGTCTTTAACCTTGCTGATGAGACCTAATAGGTCGAAATGTACATTCAGGGATTGACATTTTCTAGATTTGTTTAGCCTTACATTTGAAAATATATGCCCACCTAAATTCATTAATTATCAACTAATTAATTTTCATATATAGATAAATAAATAAATATTTTAGTTTATATCTATTTACATTGGAACAATTTTGCTACCATTGGTTTCTTGCTGTGTAGCAGTCATCAGGCAATAAAAAATGTTGTTGCCTGATGACTGTTACACAGCAAGAAACCAATGGTAGCAAAATTGTTCCAATGTTAATAGATATAAACTAAAATGTTCATTTATTTATTTATCTATCAACGCTCTATCACAGATATTGAGCACTCTTCTAATAACACTGTACGTTGGATTACTTCTGCTTCTTCAAGTATAATAGTGCCAATCATACACATTGATATATGTATATATATGTATTCATAAATAAATAAAAATGAAGACAATATATAGAATTAAATATAGTGCTTAGTGCTCCTATCTAATCCAAATAATTTGCATACAGTTATATGGTTTCAAGTGTTACTATCTAATATTCATAATTAGGAATTGCTTAGATTTCATGTTTTTAAATCCCTCATGAATTAAAATTCACTAATTTAAAATGGCAACAATTTCCCTATAGCTACTACTCTATAAGTGTGTACAAATAAATAAACCCAAAGCATTCACACATAGTAAAAAAGACGACCTTTTCTTTCTTTCTTCTTTTTTCAACTTTCTGTTCATTCTTTCTTCCTTTCTTACATGGCCTTTTCTTTCTTTCTTCTTTTTTCTCTTCTGTTCTTTCTTTCTTTCTTTCTCTCTTTCTTACATGACCTTTTCTTTCTTTTTTTTCCTCTTTTGTTCATTCTTTCTTTCTTCTTTTTTCCCTTTCTGTTCATTCTTTCTTTCTTTCTCTCTTTCTTACATGACCTTTTCTTACTTTCTTTTTTCTTCCTCTTTTGTTCATTCTTTCTTCTTTTTTCTCTTCTGTTCTTTCTTTCTTTCTACATAACCTATTCTTTCTTTCTTCTTTTTCCCTCCTTTTCATTCTTTCTTTTTCCCCCCCTGTTAATTTTTTACTTTTTCTTTCTTTTGTTTGTTCATTCCTTCTTAGACCTTTTCCTTCTTTCTTCTTTTCCCCCCATCTGTTCTTTCTTTCTTTCTTCTTTTTTCTCTACTGTTCATTTTATTCTTTCTTTCGTTCGTTCGTTCTTTCTTTCTTTCTATGACGACCTATTCTTTCTTTCTTCTTTTTCCCCTACTGTTTTGTTCTATTTTCTTCTTTCTTTTGTTCTTTCTTTCCTAGACAACTTTTTCTTTCTTTCTTTTGTTCTTTCTTTCTTAGACAACTTTTTCTTTTCTTTTTTTCCCCTATTGTAATGAATAAAGACAACAATGTATTTTTAAAGACTTTTAAAGCCTCTTCAGTTCTTAAGTGAGTGACTACTTAATAACAACAGACTAGACAAAGCTTAGTAAATACCAAGAATTTAAATTCTAAAGACTTAGGGACCAACTCATGCTGAATGTATTGGCTCTCAACAGATGTTTGTTAGGGGTTAGGGTTAGGGGTTAGGGGTTAGTTTTATAATTAAAAAAAAACTCTAAAAATCGTCTGTAAACAATTAACTGGATTTTGACGGTGTAAATGGAAAAAATGTCCCCACGAATCAAAATCGCAAAAGGGGTGCCTTAAGGTCATATGGTCCTACTTCTTTTTATTATATTCTTACTTATCTTCTTCTGTGCTGTCTGCTGGACTTTCTATATCAGTGGTTCTCAAACGTTTTTAGGTTAGCACCCTCTTGGTTCCCCAGTGGATTCCTTGTGCCCCCCCCCCTTATACACACATGTGAAGATACTATAAAAATGGAAAAAAATGGAATTTCTCAAAAATGAAAACAGAAAAAAACAGAATTTATTAAGTGCTTACAAATCTGAGCTTTGACACTTGTAATTGTCTGCAACACTGCTCTATAGCTAGGGGGATGGGGTAGTTCATACTTTTTCCCCAGGGGTATTAGTCTGAAAGTGAATGTAATAGGGTGACTGGATTTACTACGATGTCACAGTTCAGCATGTTAGCCACTATGCCACAGGGACTCTCCTAAATACTGAGGAGAGTGCTAGAGTATAGAGAAGACATATTCTTGAACATTTTGATATTTGTATACACTTTTTACTTCAAACTCTTTTGAGCTTTTTTAATGATAAAAATGCTTCTAATTTTTTAAAATAAAATTTATTTTATTTTTAACATAGAATACGCATTTTAAAATTTTTTTGAAAATTCCGGTCCAGATCGAGAGCGTTTTGTGCCTCGTGAGTAACGATCTATTTATTTCGTCTTTCCTATTATACATAGTTGCTTTGATAAAGACCGCTTTATATGGTCGAAACAGATTCTGTCAGCAAAACTATTAACATCTTGTTTTTTCTACAAACTTTCTACACATGCTGTCGGATTCATATACATTTTACTTTTCACATGTATATATATATATATATATATATATATATATATATATATATGAGAAGAAAAAATGAATATGAAGTCCGACAGTGTAAAGAAATATATAGTTTAGTTAAAACAACAAAATTAAGTCAAAGATTGACTTACATATAACCAACACTAAAGCATTTCGGTTTTAATAAAAACCATCAACAGGGTTTAATATAATGATATAAAAGGAATGATGTAAAAGTAAGCAAAAAGTTTGTGAGCCTCAATTTGCAATGTTAAATAGCTCAACGCTGCAACCCAAATGCTATATATATATATATATTATATATATATATATATATATATATATATATTAGAAAAACAGCTGACCTTTATGTATTGTATTGATCTAAATTGCTGGAACTGTTTGTTCATGTTAATTGTTGGACATACTTTTTTTTTTTTTAAATCAAAGTTTGCTTGTCTGTAAAAAAAAAAATTGTGATGAGCGAACCTCAAAATTCAATGTACAATACGATCAACAGTCGAACAGAAAAGGACATCTGTTTCAGCAGATATCGAATGGAATGATATTTCCAGGGTGAGGGGTGGGGGGTTAAAAAAAAGGTTATTTTCCTGATCTCCAACCAGGCTGCATCAACAAAAGATTGTGTGGGGAATAACTATGTGGCATCCAGCAAGGATCAAACTTATAAATAATGGATCTGCGAGACTAGCTTTTCTTTCTCTTTTCACTCGCTTCCTCTTTTGTCGGTTATTTCCTATAACTCCAACCTAAAAAAGGGGAACCACTCTGAATAAATTTTATAAATCATTTATTTATTTATCAATCTACTAGGAAAAAAGAAGACAGGGTTAGGGTTTAGGGTTAGGTTAAGTTTAATGAGAAAATAATGGGTAGATTAATTAGCAGATAAAATTCATTCAGAGTGGTTCCCCTTTTTAGGTTGGAGTTATAGGAAATAACCCTTTTCTTTTTCTTTGTCTCACACTCTTTTTTTCGTTTTTTTCCTCCTTTTCTCTCTCTTTCTCTTTTCACACTCTTTTAGGACCAAATAACCAATAAGCACCCCAGCTGGGAGCTGTTTTGAAAGAAACACCTTTTGCTTTTCACCATAAATTCCCAGTTGTTTGTTTACTAAAAAATTAGTTATTTCATGTTGTCGTTAATTCAATAGGAAATTTTTTTAAGTTTTAAAAACTTTAAACGAAAGACACATTTTTATATTAAAGACACATTTTTATATTAAAATAGTTTTTATTCAATCAGAAGAGAAATGCAGATATATTTATTTAAATGTAAATAGTTTTTATTTACAAAATATTTTTAATGTGTAGTTAAATAAAAGGATGTTGAGTAACCAATAAATAACTAATTTTTTTTATTAAAATCAAAAACTATTTTAGTATAAAAACGTGTCTTTGGGTTGAAAATATACATGAACAAACTTTTAAAAAATCTTACAGAGAAATTCTAATGCAAAAAAAAATTGTCTGTTGTTTGTAAACAAACAACCGAGAGTTTACGGTTAAAAGCAAAAGGTGTTCCTTTCAAAACAGCTGGGGTGCTTATTGGTTACTTGGTCTCTCTTTTATATATCTTTCTTTTTCATGATATTTTTCTTTCCACTCTTTTTCCCTTTCCATTCTCCCCCCATCCCTTATTTCTTCCCCCTTCCATGTTTTTGTAGTATTTTCATTTTTCCCTCATATATTTTATTTTTTTAATTTTTATTTTATAATATATTTTATATTTAAAAAACAAACCATGTGCACGGTAATTTTTACCTTCAAATTAAGAAAAAAAAGGCACGTTAGCCACTACGCCATGGGGGACTCCCACTCTTGATTTTAAAAATTTTAAGAAAAAAATAAAAATATATATATATATATATTAATACTGTTTTCCTTAATTTTCTAACAGTTATCTTACAACACCCTCTGGTTAAAATTGAGACCATACAAATAATCCAAGATGAAATGCAAAAATGTAAATCATGATTATCTGGTGTTGATAATTCGCAGAATTCTTATTTCTTATGAGTGTTGTCACCTCAACAAAATAATGGACTATTCCATTTTTTATTATAAAGGAAAAAAAAAAGGAAGAAAAAGGACATTTTACACAGAAAAAATATAATAGGAAAGAAAGAAAAAGAGTAGGGAAAAGAGAGAGAGAGGGAGTTATAACGCTAATCTGTTTCAATCGAATATAATGAAAACAAGGAAAGAATGAAAAAAGAGTGAGAGAGAGAGGGTTAAATCAAGCGGTAGAGTGTTCGGCTAGAAACCATAAGGTTCCTAGTTTGATACCGACCCTCGCCAACTCAGGATATGAGTAGCACAGGGATCTGTGCGGTAAAGTAAGGAGCTGATGGTAGGTTTGGCGCTCCACCTCAGACTCAGAAACAATCTCCTTGGTCTAGTGCCAGTGAAAAGGGGATAGACTCCCTCACTGATTGGTTGATACTGACTTTAGGCCACCCCGACGACTTTACTTACTTTTACATATTGAACTGTTGTGCAATAGCTCTTAAGTAAACATATCAAACATTGTAATTATCAAATGATCATACTGTGGTATATCCACAGGTCCTACTTGTAAATAAATAAACAACATGAAAAATCATTACCATTTAAAAAAAAATATTTTTATTCCACAGATGTTAAAGAAACACTTGATGGCATTGTTTTCTCAACAATAATCTTTTTAATAAATTTAAGAAACTTGCATTTTTCAGATCGCTAATATTCAACTTGACCTTTAAGCACCCTGTTACTGATTTCCTTTATTGAGAATGTTTTCTCCTGCCACTGAAACTGATTCTTATTGAAAGACAAGTGGCTCTAAATTTTCCTCATGTTGCCACACCATTCAATAACATCAACAAAAATATCCATGACTGAAAGCAAACTTTTCAAATTTATAAAAGTGCAGAAAATCTGTATCATATAAATATATTGTATAATATCATATATAAAAGGTGTATCAAAAAAGTATCAAGTTTATTGTACTTTTTGACACACCTTGTATTCTGAACCCCCCCCCAAAAAAAAAAACAAAAACAAAAAACAAAAAAAACGTTCCAATTATTATTTTTTTTCAGAATACAAGATACGTAAAAAAAGTACCAAGTTTAAAGGTGTATTTACCAATGAATTGTTATTCATTAACAAATGAAGAATGAATGGAACGTTATTTTTTCCCAGAATACAAGGTGTGTCAAAAAAATCTCGATACTTTTTGACACACCTTGTATATTAAAATAATATAATATCATAAATATATCATATGATATCACACACACACAAAACACACACATATATATATACACACACACATATATATATATATATATATATATATATATATATATGTTGAAAGGATAAATAAACATGTTTCAGCCAGGAGTTTGTTCATGTACACATGTATTCTATTTATCATTATTTTAAATATAAAATAAAATAATATTTAAAATAATAATAAATAGAATACATGTGTACATGAACAAACTCATGGCTGAAACAAGTGTTGGTAACTCAAATTTAATCAATTTTATCCATTCAACATTTCTTTCCTTTATTTATTTATCATTTCAAAATATTGTTGGATTCATTTCCATTTTCAACTTACACACAAACACACACACACACACATATATATATATATATATATATATATATATATATATATATATATATGAATATATGGCACCTCTGAAAAAAAGAATTCAGTTTGAAGGGGAAATAGTATAGAATGCTAAACTTTGAACAAATGTTGCATATCCTGCTAAGTTTGAATATAAAAATAAAATCAAAGTTTTAAGATTAGAATTTTTCCTATTCCTTTTTCTTATAGTTGTGTGTTGCTATGTGCGTCTTAAGGGTCGGCATGTTGGTCTGCGTTGTTTTACATACATGACACCTGTAATGAGAAAAGAAAAAAGAAATTTATCAATCGACCAGGTTTACATGTCAGTATTTTATTCATTAAAGTATTTACTGAATTTGAAGTTATATGAGATCCCCTTTTTCCACAAAAAGGGTCTTGAAAAACATCTCCCAAGTCTTATTGTTACATAATTTATGTGGTAGCATAAATTGTTGACAGACCCTGTAGCAAGGATTTTAAAGGGTCCATTGGCTTCCAGATCGAATGTCACGTGATTTAGTTAGTTTAGATTTTAGTTTCAACCTCAGATTGAAGCAGAGAGCACGTGCGTCTCTCTGCTGGGGTTGTTAACTCCCCGCACGGCAAATCAGAATGGGTCAAATAAATCTTGATCAAGAAAATAAAAGTCTTGTGAGTTGATTAATTGCATGACTAAAAACTAGCCCTTAGAAGAAGCAGTTAGAAGACTAGACAACATGACGGTCAGAGAAGAAGAAAAGGAAACAGCCACATAAGATAGCAGGAAGAAATAAAGCAACACTTAAGTCACAACTCTCTCTCTCTCTCTCTCTCTCTATTACCTAGTTTCCTCTCTCAATTATATACTCGACGATGTTCAATGTTGGGTATACAATATTATGAAGTTGAGGTATTTAGTAAGCAAATATCAATAGTTGATATAGCAAGTATTCCTATCTAATCTTCTTATCATAATGGAGATTGTCTGTCTGTCTGTCTGTAACCAAAACCAAGTCACCACCAACGTCACAAATCTCTTAGTTATTTACTTTGTATTCTCAATGGTTTTTAAACAATCACTAGTTAATCTTTATTAGCATCTTATTTATTTAGCTAAGATAGATTTGCCTCAAAACAGCCCATATCATTAATGTGTTTATAATCTTGCAATGTGTTTTATATATTCTTAAGAAATAAATGTCTACATTGTATATTGTTTGAATAATTTGCATACCGGTTTTAATAAAACTGTGTTTAATAAATAATTACTTGGTTTTATTGATTTCTAATATTATTATTTTATTCTCAAATGTATTAAAAGCAATCCTATGTATCATTTTATATAGAAATCAATTAGAATAAAGTAAAAATAAGTGTAATCTTTTTTGTATTTGTATTTAATTTCAATATACCGGGTGTCCATAAAGTCCCACTACAGGTTGAAAATATATCAACAAAAATGGCGGTCATGTTGAAGTGGAATAATAAAAAAAATACATCAATATTATTAAACCTTTAAGAGTTGAACTTTTATATGTTTTTTTATGAAAATATCTTATAATTTGTACAATGTGAGTTATTATTCAATATTATTCAATTTTAAAACTGTTTCAAGACTTTGTGGACACCCTGTAGTATTTAATTGTATTAAAACTTAAATACTGGGCGCATTTTTTGGCTAGTAAAAATAATTTTCAAAAAGATCTATTTGGCCCTTAACTCTTAAAGTCCTATACCACCTCATTCCACCCGGCAAGAAGTCTCATTCATTTTCCTAATCCACCCCAAACGATAGCCTTATTAAATGTAATATTAAACATATTTAGAAGTCTTTGATTTAAGGGAAATAACAGGTAACTTTAGATGCAAAGGTCATTTTTAGCCATTTTTTTATATATCCTTATAGGAATGCTCTGGACTTAGAAAATTCTCAACAGGATGTTAAGAGTTAAACACCAACCAACCTACTTGTTATTAATTTACATGAGGCCACCTGTTGGACATGGCTAGTGACTCATAATGACTAAGGACAGGATCCTGGTGGCTGAGCAGTCTGTTACCAGGGTACTAAGTAGTCATATGTCCAACAACACTCCACTTCAGCCCTTACTTGGGTTAGACAAGCCGTTGGAGAGACCCAATCTGATCAATTGGCTGGTCATTTCAAGTCCTAGATTCTATATGATTAAGTCCCAACAGTATTCTTCAAATTGCTCTAATGGCAAACAAACACCCAATCATTTTTATCTTATAGGTGCTTGAAGTTAGTTGCTGAGGGTTAACCTCCAGGTTATCAATACACATGAAGTTATTTCTTCTAATTTATTAATACACACAAAGTTAATGAAAAATCGGATCAAGTCACCAATAGGCACCCCAGTTGTGAGCTGTTTTCAAAGGAACGGAATTTTGCTTTTCACCAGTTGTTAATAAACAAAATCAACAACATGATTTTTTGACATTATAATTTTATACAAACCAAATACATGTTTTTATAATAAAATAGTTTTTGATATTAATAAAAAAAAATTATTATTTCAGATCTCAAATGGATTCCTATTCTGATTAAATAAAAACTATTTTAACATAAAAATGTGTCTTCCGTTTAAAGCTTTATAATTAAAAAAACATAAAACAATATTAGTTTATCTTAAGTGGAAAATTAATTTTTTCACATATGTTAACAACAACAGCATGAAATAACTATTTTTAAAAATTAAAATCAAAAACTATTTTAGTATAAAAACGTGTCTTTGATTTGTAAAATATAACAAAGATTTATTTCTTCAGATCAGTTTATAAGCAGAGATGGGCTTAGACTGCTGCACCATGGCAAAATGCTGATGTGCCCTTAAAAGATAAGCCCACATCCATGGCAATTTTTGCTTCAAATTTAAAAAAAAAATTATTCAAAAGAAAAAAAAAAGAAAAAAAAAGAAAGAAAGCAAGAGAAAATGTGAAAATTAATCCATTCTATTCTGGAAAAAATTTTATACTAAAAAAACTTTATATTTGTATACAGTAATACAACAATCCCATTCTTTTCACAACATATGCTAAATTAATAATATATATATATATATATATATATATAGGGTTGGTTAAGCTCTGTCAATAAAGCATCTGCCAAGAAATCACAAGGTTCCTTTGGCTCCAATTGAACTTACACTTTATATGGCTCTAGTTTAGTCTGTAAAGTTATACAGTGCACTCTCTTTATAAATAAATTATAAAAAATCATGGTTTTATATTTATTATGAATTGTAACAATTCTTATCCTCTTTGTGTAAATATTTCTTATTTGCAAAGATTTATATATATATATATATATATATATATATATATGTGTGTGTGTGTGTGTGTGTGTGTGTGTGTGTGTGTGTTTTAAAACCGAATGGGTTAAAATCCTCCGACTAAAGTTTCATGCAGTAGCGAATCTTCAGATTCTGAAGATTCGCTACTGCATGAAACTATAGTCGGAGGATTTTAACCCATTCAGTTTTAAAACATATTTAGCTCTTTTTATTGAGCACTTTTTAAATTGATTTTAATTAATCCAGAAGTAAATATATTTGTTTGCTTCGTGGATTGGCAATTGACTGTTATATATATATATATATATATATATATATATATATATGGGTCCGCTTTAGCTCAGTCGGTTTAGCATCCGCCTAGGAATTGCAAGGTTCCTGGTTCAATACTGGCCCTTGACAACTCAGCACATTGTAATCTGATCTGTGCGGTAAAGTGGGGAGCTGATGGTAGGTGTGGCGCTCCACTTCAGCAAAAACAATCTCCTTGGTCTAGCACTAGCGAAAAAAGGATAGACTCCCTTGCTGTCCGGCTGTAAAAAGTCTTACGTTATAGCTTTTTTTATTCTTATTGTTATTTCTACCAGATCATTTCAAAGATTTTGTCTCTAATTCTGTTAGAAAATATTAAAGAATGAATAGGTTCATACCAAAAGCCACAAAATCTTTATTCCAGGTTCATACCAAAGTCTCAATATCTTTATTCTTTGATATAAACCTGTTATGACTTACATTACGGGCATATGTATAGACTTTAGAAGATTTGTAAGTCATAATCACTTAAATACATAGAGAGGAGTCAGAGTCGGTGGTGCTAAAATGAAGGAGTCCGAGTTAGAGGTTTTGTGTTCTGACTCCACAGCCTTGCTTTTTAGTACACTTTTTTCCTCTCCTTAATATGGAAAGAGTTTTAAGAAATAAGCAGCTACTCAGCATCAACTGGGTAGGGAGGGGTCAAAAACCCTGCTGCATTGATTTGTTTACTTTTGAGACTTACAAATGCTGGGCATTTTTAAGTAAAATTCCAATGCTATTTCTATGTATATTTTAATTTTTAATCTTCATTATTTTTGCATAAAAAGCAAGGACAGCTGATATTTAATGTGTATATATATATATATATATATATATATATGAATAAGATATAATGAAAAAACAAACGATGTTTACAACTGAAATAGGCTCATCAGAAGAGAAAGTGTGCAAACCGTTTCGGGGCCAATTCTCTTGATGGTTTAAAAAGCAACACTCGGCCCATCCTCAACTAATATGAGGACCCTATTGCATTATAATGTATCAACCGAACTTGGGTCGGTCATCAACAAAAAACAAGACGGGAAAAAGACCGTTAGTAAAAACAGAACGCTGCTAGTCAAACGTTGGAATTAATAAAAAAAAAAAAAAAAAAAAAAAAAAAATGCTTCAGATTATTTTCAAAATTGAAAATGAGATTCATTTATTTTTAAATAAAATTCATTTTATTTTTAAATAAAATTCATATTATTTTTAATGCAGACAGCACAATTTTATTTATTTATTTATTTATTTATTTTTTTTTGATTAATTCCAACGTTTGACTAGCAGCGTTCTGTTTTTACTAACGGTCTTTTTCCCGTCTTGTTTTTTGTTGATGACCGACCCACGTGCGGTTGATCGTTTGTTTTTTCATTATATCTTATTCATACTGTCGGATTAATTTCCATTTTATTTTTCATATATATATATATATATATAATATGCAAAACTTATTGGTAAACCCTTACAGTAAGATATAGGTACCACCAATTTGACCCTGTGCAATTTAACCCCCCTGCATATAACACAATGAAACTTGCAGAAAAATTAATATTTTCTTGAAAAGTTTTTTCCATTCGAAAGAAAAAACATTAAATAAACTCCTGATGATTTTTTTAATTTTTTATCAGCATACGAAAATAATGAAAATTATGATTGAAAAACAATGTTTTCATTTTTTCACTGTTAAATCAACTGAAATTTAACGTAGCTAAAAACAAGTTACGATAAGAGGATTTTAAAAAAATTCTATGAAAAATCAATTAATGGTCCGATTTTCCCGAAAATTTCCATAAATGTTTACCATTGGATGTAAATGCATCTGAAATAGTTTTTTTCTAAAATATATTAGGGGAAATATTTTTTACGAGGTCTATCACCCCCCCTATTTTATTTTATGAGATAAAAAAAAAATGACGTGGAAAAAAAATTTGGTACTTTTTTTTCTATAAAGATAAGAGGCTGAATAACTATATCAATGAAATTGTATAACGTACGGAATTATAGTTTTTTTAGGAAAAAATAATGAAATCGGAAATAAAAAGTGCAAAAAAAATGTCATAATATTAATATTTGAAAACTTTTTTTTTCTTATGTAATTGGTATGTACTATATTCTATTAAATTGTCAAAAAAAAAAAAAATTTTTTTTAAGAAATTAATTTTTACGAGATTTTCAATCTTTTGTGTGATTAAATATTTTTATTTTCTGCGTGAAATAAATTAAATTTTTTTTCACGGTGACATTTTACTATTAAATTTTTTCAAGTTTTTATTCATGTTAATAGTAAAAACATTGTTTTTCGTTCATAATTTTCATTATTTTCCTAAGCTGAATTTTTTTTTAAATCATCAGGACTTTTTAAAATGTTTCTTCTTTCGAATGCACAAAAAAAAAATTCTAGATAAGATTTCAAGATAAAAAAAAAAGAATATCTTAAAAAATTGTTGAAAACAAATAAAATCAGTTATTGAATATGCACAAGACAAAAAGTTAAATTAGTGTTATCCATACTTTTACTGGTTGATCGTAAAAGGGAAATAATTTGTAACTTTTCTGTCTATATTACTGTCTGAAAATTACCCTTTCGCATGTAATACGGGCAGGTTTGTTTATTTTTTAAGATAACGATGTAATTTTTCCCAATCGGATAATTTTATCTTTGAATTAACTATTTTTCTTTGTAACAACCCTGTACGATCTTTTTTTTTTGAGATTTTTGATAAACAAAGTTCGGAAATATCTATTTCCGTTTTATTCAAGATGGAATAAACAGTCTGGTGGTACCTAGTAAGATAGAACCTGGTAAATAGTTTGATAGTAAAAAATATACTACCAAACTTCACCTGGGGGGAAAAAAAGAAAAGACCAAGAGGGTTGTACCAACCAAAAATAATCGATTAATACTATAACACTTGGCTAAAAAAAAATAAACTGCTAGGATTATCTAAAGCTAAAATGTAAAAAGTGCTCAATACCTAAGTAGAGCAAATAATAAAGTTAAACCTAATGAGTCAGATATACCTACTAATAGTTTTGCTTAGCAGCTCATCAGGGCAAGAATCTGACTCCTGATAAGCTACTAAGCGAAACTATTAGTAGGTATAGATGACTCATTAGGTTTTACTTTATATATATATATATATATTTACTTTGTGATTAATTGTTTTATTTTGGTAGTTTCATCTATACATACATACACACCAACTGCCATGTATAGATATCAAGAAATACATTTGGAAGACACACTCAGTTATATCATCAATGATGTGATCCAAGGATCATTAAGTGTTTTGGTGCTTCAACATCATGCACCTTCACTTAAGTGACCCACCTGGTGTTGATTAAACATAAGCTTATGGACAGGTAACGAGATCTCAAGCACCACAACGAGCTATGAATGGCCGACCTTGGGGCATTATTTTAAAATGTGTAGAGCCAGCAAAACCTCCAAACATAATAAAAAAATTATAAAAATTGAATTTATTAAATTAAAATTATTTTAATAGCATAGCTCACATGACTTTCGGAAACATTTTTTCATGTTCAGAGTTGCCGAGGCATGGAATAAACTGCCTGCATCCGTTGTAGGCTGCCAAAACACTACATCTTTCAAAACCTCCATGCTTCTTGTAATTCAACAACACTATACCTGATACCCCCCTCCACACACATATGCATGCATGCATGCGCACACATACATGTATATTATTACTGTACGCTATCTATGTACTAGACATGAGACTTTGATGAGTTGTAGTGCACCTGAGCACTGTACGCATACATGTATATTATTACTGTATGCTATTCATGTTCCTGACACTAATACATTATTCTATGTACTAGACATGAGACTTTGATGAGTTGTGGTGCACCTGAGCACTGTACACAATAAATTTCATTATTATTATTATTATTAAATTGCTAAACAAACAAACAAAAACAATATTGACAAACCTTAAATTCTTCTTAAGTAGTTCCTCATTTTTTGAGACATCAATTTCAATTTTTCCTTTATCTTCAAGTTGTTTGATAATTTCTAAAAAAAGAAAAAACACAAAATATATATATATATATCACATCACATCACATTTCTCATGGATATATTGAAGTAAGTGGAGTAAAGTTGATGGGGCGGCCTAAAGTCGGTATCAGCCAGACAGCGAGGGAGTCTATCCCCTTTTCAATAGCGCTAGACCAAAGAGATTGTTTTTGGCGTCTGAGGTGGAGTGCCACACCTACCATCAGCTCCTCACTTTACCACAAAGATCCCTGTGCTACTCATACGCTGAGTTGTCAAGGGCCGGTATTGAACCAGGAACCTTGTGGTTCCTAGTCGAACGCTCTACCGACTGAGCTAAGCCATCCCTTTGAAGCCCTCCTATTTAAAGCCAAGTTCATAACTGAATTAGTCAAATAACTTTTATATTTCTTTATTTCAAACTTTGAAGAGTTTTTCTTTTCGAGGTTTGAGACTCGATGGGTCAAAAATAATTCCACATTATTTTTTCAACCAAAAAACGTTTTTAGAAATTTTTTAAAAGACATTCCAGTTTACGATGTGAGCGTTTTCAGATTTCTTGTATCGGTTGATTTTTCCTTTTCTTATTCAAATTGATTGTGCTCTGAAGATGACAATTTACACAATCCCTTCAATTATTATTTTATTTTACTTTTTAAAATAATCTTAATTAGATTTCATTATATGTAATATTTTATGGTCGAAACACATGTTAGCACTTATTAAATTATAACTCATCTATACAAATATATTTATGTTTTTCCATTTATCTTTCTCAATATATATACTAGACAAAATGTGACCCATTGGGTCATGCATTGAGCTCTGGGTAGATAATTGGGATTAGGGAAAAGGGAGTTTGCAAAATGAATTAAATCAAAAAACCCCAAAAAACCATACAGCCAGAGAATAAAAAAAAACATTAAAATCATTTTGAAAGCTTTCTAAGAAAGGGAACATTTGACCTAATTTGAATTGAAATGGATCTGATTCTTGCAATTTTATTAAGCTATGGGCTCGCTGCTGCTGAATCTTAACATACAAATAAAATGAGAAGTTAAATGTCCCGCTCACACTCACTCTCCCATCTCTCTTTACCCACACAGAGAAACTAACATATATAATGAGGAGGTAATCAAGACATACATAGAGAGGGGGAAAGTGACAGGTCAGTTTTAGACTTAATTGCAAATTACAACTAATTAGAACAAACTAAAATAGAGTTTTTTTTCTTCAAACGTAACTCAAACCTAAAACCTATGATATTTAAATTTAACAGTTAACATTTAATTCTGGATTCATGGAAAAATACAATAAGAGTTATAAGTATGTAATTACGTAAACCCTACACATAAGCAGGATGTGACATAAGGTCTTTCAGCTCAGAACCACAAGGTTTTGGGTTCAATACTGGCCCTCGCCAACTCAGTGTATGAGTAGCACAGCATGGATCTGTGCGGTAAAGTGGGGTAGCTGATGATAGGTGTGGCGCTCTAACTCAGACGCTAAAACAATCTCCCTGGTCTAGTGCTAGCGAAAAGGGGATAGACTCCCTCACTGTCTGGCTGATACCAACAATAGGCCAGTCTGTCTACTTTACTTTTACTTAGTTTCATTTAACTAAACTCAGTTACTCAGCTATTTACATCTCAAATGATATCAAATTTTTTGAAACACTATTTACAATCAAGTAATCATTTCATGGTAATATATAAATTCAAGAGGCTGGTTTAGCTCAGTCAGTAGAGCATCCGCCTCATAATCACAAGGTTCAGGGTTCAATACCAGTCCCTGCCAACTCAGCGCATGAGTAGCACAGTTACTCAACATTAAACCTATTTAGTCTTATTTTCTCAGACTATGCAGTTAGTCAGATATTTACATCTCAAATGATATCAATTTTTAAAAAATACCCTGTATATCTATACAACCAACTTTATATGGTGTGAGATAAATAGTTAATGATTGTGTTGAGAATAAATATCTATATTGATTTTTTGGACCATATGACCTTAAGGCACCCCTTTTTTATCTCGATTAAGAAAGGACATGTTTTTCATTTACACCATCAATATCCGGTTGTTTTAACAGACGATTTTTAGATTTAAAAAAAAATTTATAAAACTAACCCTAACACCTAATAAACAACTGGATATTGACGGTGTAAATGAAAAACATGTCCTTTCTTAATCGAGATAAAAAAGGGGTGCCTTAAGGTCATATGGTCCGATTCTTTTGCCATACCATTTAAAATGACATTAAATCTATGTTTTATTATTATGTGAGACAGTAATATGGGAAGGGGATGTTTTTACTGACAGCTGTTTTTTTTTTCTTTCTTTTCAGCTCATAACTTTTTTGCACAAGGACAGATTTTAAGGTTGGCAAACATTGTCACATTTCCTGTACATCAAATTTGCCACTTATTTACTGTAAGCTTTATAATTTTATCATTATAGCCTACCATAATAATCAAAAGGGAATTTTTGTTGATTACAAAGCTAGCTGTTCATAGATAATAGCAGTACACAATAGATTTGCAACTTATGTAAACATTATAATTTTATCATTATAGCCTACCATAATAATCAAAAGGGAATTTTGTTGATTACAAAGCTAGCTGTTCATAGATAATAGCAGTACACATCAGATTTGCCATTTATTTAATGTCAGCCTCACAATTTTATCATTATAGCCTACTGTAATAACTAAAAGGTATTTTTTTATAGATTACAAAGCAATCTGTTCATATTCTATAGTTCTATATACTTGCCTTTCATCCGGGGGCCTCAGCCTCTAGACAAGTAAATATAAATTAAATTGCGTGATCCCAGGGGGCCAACCCCTAGGAAACACTTGCCCCCTTCATTTAAAAGGTGGAGGGCTGGGTTTATTGCCTGGTGCCTCAAAAAAGGAATACCAAAAGGATTCATGCAATTTTTACACTAGTCACGGCATGAACTTTGGTTTGTGCATTGCTCCCCACGTTTATCAGATTTTATGTTCATCTGACATGGTGGGAGGTTAGAAAATATCTACCCAATAGCACTATATACCACAATTATAGGAAGCGCGTGGTGTAATGGTTAAAGTCATGGGAAATGGACTTGTTGCCCCGAGTTCAAATCCTGGACGTGGTAATTGCGTTTCATTTAGCACTAATATCCTTGGGAAAGGTATGAATCCTACTCTCCCTCCAGCTATGGGTAAATAGTAGGGCAGACTGGGCTCTTTAACCTTTGTTAGGCAACCGGTCTAGAAGAAGGAAAACTCTGAATTCAAACCTGCTGAACTCCGCTTAAGAAATTGACCTTGTGTTGCATCCTGCTCGTGCGGAGGGGTTGGTAAATATATATACCACAATAAAGATGAGGACAACAGTATGAAAAATCAAAATAATACGGAAGTAAATTGTTGGTCTCCAGTTAGTGACTTTACTTGTATGATGAGTAGGTCTTTTAATATATATATATATATATATATATATATATATATATATTTATCAACCCCTATGCACGAACAGGATGTGACACAAGGTCAATTTCTTAAGCGGAGTTTAACAGGTTTGAATTCAGTTTTCCTTCTCCTAGACTGGTTACCTAGCCATGGTTAAAGAGCCTAGTCTTCCCTGCTATTTACCCATAGGTGGAGGGAGAATTGGATTCATATCTTTCCTAAGGGTATTAGCGCCTTTTGAAATGCAAACAGCTTTGTCGAGGAATTGAACTCGGGGTGACAAGTCCATTTCCTATGACTCTAACCATTAGACCATGTGCCTCTGTAGGCCTTTTAATATAGAATGCCATGGCCACAACGCAATGTCAAAGGATGAAGGGCCCCATGTGGCCCATTGGTTGGGAACCCCTGGTCTCCCATAACAATTAAAAGGGAATTTTTCAGCAGATTACAAATAAAAAAAAAATGATGAAAATTGACTCCTTGTCTATTGGACATGGTACAATGGATTTTGTTATTATTATTGTTATTGGCATTTCAGTCTCAGAAGACTATAATATAGTTTGTGTGCCCCTGAAGTTACAGTGCCTCCTGTGACTGTGAAGTTCAATGTTCGAAAAACATTCTCGACTACAGATGTCGCATATATAAGGTTTGAGTTAATACAGTTCTTCATGACAATCATCTGTAAGTTGCAGGTTCAATCCTGACCACGGGTTTTAATAACATAGAATACTTAATATAGTTTAACACTTGTATCTTGTCATGATTAGTGGAATGAGAACAGTCTAACCTGGTGGATAGAATAATGAGTTTAGTTTGAAGTTCTGTGAAGGCTCCAAAGTTTGACAAGAAGGTTACTGAGTTTGACAAGAAACACCTGAAGAAGGCCAGAGGGCACATCAGTTGAAATGTTGGTAATTTATGAGGAAGTGCGTCCCGGTCTCCTGCCTCAGAAATTGCTACCCGGTGACTATTAAAATAACGTCCCCAGCTATGGCATCTCAGATTTTCTTTTATTCATGTTTGTTTAATGTCTTGTTTTTAGTTTAAATAAACAAGAATTATGACAAAAAAGAAGCGACACCCCACAAATACATTTACTTGTAGAAAATATCTATCTATCTCCATTTGTTCATATCTATCTATATTATTTTGTTTATCTATCTATTTCAGTCTATTCCAAACTATATATCCATCTTCATATCTAAACAAGAATTACGATAAATTTCTATAAATGAACAAGAATTACGACAAATTTCTATAAATGAACAAGAATTACAACAAATTACGATAAATAAATAAGAATTACGCCAAAAAAGAGAAGCCCCCCCCCCCCCTAAAATACATTTAACGCCCTAAGTTGGTTGTTTTCTATCAAGTAACACCGACATAGCTGGGGACGTTATTTTAATAGTCACCGGGTAGCAATTTCTGAGGCAGGAGACTGGGACGCAATTCCTCAAATTACCAAAATGTTGTGTATATAACAATACAAATGAGGACAACAATTCTTCACTCTTTCCTAAAAATCTATTAATAATGCAGATTTGGTCTCTATTTGTCTGTAATCAAAACTATGTCACTGCTTATGTTACATTACCCAAAATTGGCAATACATAGAATAAAGAACAATTAATTTTAATAAAATAAATAAAAGCAGTTCCTTGAATCCTTTCCATTGTAATATTGATAATTTAAATAAAACTATATAAACTATGAAATTAATTAAAAATTGTATTATTACTTTAAATGGAAAAAAATTATTTGCAAAATTTGTAATCAATTAGAAAATTTGTTTAATTCTCGCGCTTTTTTAAGTAACAAGAAGTTAACTAAAAAGTTTACAAATAAATAAATACCTATGATTTTATGTAAAATTTATGTGTAAAATATTCAAAATAATTATTTAATAATTAATAGATGTGTGCAACATTTTATTTGAGGTTGACAGAACTAAGTTTCCATTTCAAATTGTTTTATTTTTTATTCCTTTAATAAATTTGATAATTTTACTTACTTATGATACAACCCCTCTAACATAGAATTTTTAACTTCCACCCCCTCAGGCAATATCTTTCAAAAATAAATTTTTACACCGCCTGGAGGGCGTTTTTTTGCTAGTCCAAATAATACAGACCATTGAGTATTTCTTTTACAAATACTTACCAGTAGAATCAATGAAGTATTCAGTTACAAAAGAGTTCCAATGTTTCTTGGTTTTCAAACATGGACTGTTAAAATCCTGGCTGATCACATGAAGATGAAGTTGTCTGTGTTAGGGGGAAAAAAAGAAAGTGAAATCAAAGAAATTAAAAAAATATATAAAAATAAAATCAATTAGAAATATCATTTAATTAGAAAGTAAAAAAATACAAAATTTAATTAAAAAGTAAAAATTACAAAAATTAATTAAAAAGTGAAAATTAAAAAAATAGAAAAATATCAATGAATTAAAAATTTAAAAATACAAAAATTAATTATTTAAAAATTTAAAAAAATAGAAAAATATCAATTAAAAATTCAAAAGATACAAAAATATTAATTAAAGATTAAAAAATATGAAAATATTAATTAAAAATTTAAAAAATAGAAAATATTAATTAAAAATTTAAAAAATAGAAAAATATTAATTAATTAAAAATTACAAATGCCATAAAACAAAACAACCAACCAAAAATGACTTAATTCAACCATTTTCAGGTCATTTAATGCTGAATTAAGTCATTTTTGGTTAGTTGTTTTGTTTTACGGCATATCAACCCTTTTCGGGTCATTTAATACCGAATCAAATATTTTTGGTTGGTTGTGTTTGTTTTACGGGTATATCAACCCTTTTCGGGTCATTTAATGCCGAATCAAGTCTTTTTGGTTGGTGTTTTGTTTTACGGGTGTATATCAAACCCTTTCGGGTCATTTAATGCTCGATCAAGATCATTTTTGTTTTTGGGTTGTTTTGTTTTACGGTTATTCAACCCTTTTCGGGTCATTTTAATGCGAATCAAGTCATTTTGGTTGGTTGTTTTGTTTTACGGTATATCAACCCTTTTCGGGTCATTTAATGCCGAATCAAGTCTTTTTTGGTTGGTTGTTTGTGTTTTACGGTATATCAACCTTTCGGGTCATTTAATGCCGAATCAAGTCATTTTTGGTTAGTTGTTTTGTTTTACGGTATATAACCCTTTTCGGGTCATTTTAATGCCGAATAAGTCATTTTTGGTTGGTTGTTTTGTTTTACGGTATATTCAACCCTTTTCGGGTCATTTAATGCCGAATCAACTATTTTTGGTTGGTTGTTTTGTTTTACGTATATCAACCCTTTTCGGGTCATTTAATGCCGAATCAAGTCATTTTTGGTTGGTTGTTTTTTTACGGTATTCAACCCTTTTCGGGTCATTTAATGCCGAATCAGTCATTTTTGTTGGTTGTTTTTGTTTTTACGGTATATCAACCCTTTTCGGGTCATTTAATGCCGAATCAAGTCATTTTTGTTGTTTGTTTTGTTTTACGGTATATCAACCCTTTTCGGGTCATTTAATGCCGAATCAAGTCATTTTTGGTTGGTGTTTTTGTTTTACGGTATAATCAACCCTTTTCGGGTCATTTAATGCCGATCAAGTCATTTTTGGTTGGTTGTTTTGTTTTACGGTATATAACCTTTTCGGGTCATTTAAATGCCGAATCAAGTCATTTTTGGTTGGTTGTTTTGTTTTACGGTATATCAACCTTTTCGGGTCATTTAATGCCGAATCAAGTCATTTTTGGTTGGTTGTTTTGTTTACGGTATATCAACCTTTTCGGTCATTTAATGCCGAATCAAGTCATTTTGGTTGGTTGTTTTGTTTTACGGTATATCAACCTTTTCGGGTCATTTATGCCGAATCAAGTCTTTTTGGTTGGTTGTTTTGTTTTACGGCATATCAACCCTTTTCGGTCATTTAATGCCGAATCAAGTCTATTTTGGTTAGTTGTTGGTTTTATGGTAATATCAACCCTTTTCGGGTCATTTAATGCCGAATCAAGTCATTTTTGGTTGGTTGTTTTGTTTTACGGTATATCAACCCTTTTCGGGTCATTTAATGCCGAATCAAGTCATTTTTGTTGGTTTGTTTTGTTTTCGGTATATCAACCTTTTCGGGTCATTTAATGCCGAATCAAGTCATTTTTGGTTGGTTGTTTTGTTTTACGGATATTCAACCCTTTTCGGGTCATTTAATGCCGAATCAAGTCATTTTTGGTTGGTTGTTTTGTTTTACGGTATATCAACCCTTTTCGGGTCATTTAATGCCGAATCAAGTCATTTTTGGTTGTTTTTTTGTTTTTACGGTATATCAACCCTTTTCGGGTCATTTTAATGCCGAATCAAGTCATTTTTGGTTGGTTGTTTTGTTTTACGGTATATCAACCTTTTCGGGTCATTAATGCCGAATCAAGTCATTTTTGGTTGGTTGTTTTTGTTTTACGGTATATCAACCCTTTTCGGGTCATTTAATGCCGAATCAAGTCTTTTTTGGTTAGTTGTTTTGTTTTACGGCATATCAACCCTTCCGGGTCATTTAATGCCGAATCAAGTCATTTTTGGTTAGTGTTTTGTTTTACGGTATATCAACCCTTTTCGGGTCATTAATGCCGAATAAAGTCATTTTTGGTTAGTTGTTTTGTTTTACGGCATATCAACCCTTTTCGGGTCATTTAATGCGAATCAAGTCACTTTTGTTGGTTGTTTTGTTTTACAGCATATCAACCCGTTTCGGGTCATTTAATGCCGAATCAAGTCATTTTTGGTTGGTTGTTTGTTTTACGGCATATCAACCGTTTCGGGTCATTTAATGCCGAATCAAGTTTTTTTGGTTGGTTGTTTTGTTTTACGGTATATCAACCCTTTTCGGGTCATTTAATGCCGAATCAAGTTCATTTTTGGTTGGTTGTTTTGTTTTACGGTATATCAACCCTTTTCGGGTCATTTAATGCCGAATCAAGTCATTTTTGGTTGGTTGTTTGTTTTTACGGTATATCAACCCTTTCGGGTCATTTAATGCTGAATTAAGTCATTTTTGGTTAGTTGTTTTGTTTTACGGCATATCAACCCTTTTCGGGTCATTTAATGCCCGAATCAAGTCATTTTTGGTTGGTTGTTTTGTTTACAGCATATCAACCCGTTTCGGGTCATTTAATGCGAATCAAGTCATTTTTGGTTGGTTGTTTTGTTTTACGGCATATCAACCCTTTCGGGTCATTAATGCCGAATCAAGTCTTTTTTGGTTGGTTGTTTTGTTTTACGGTATATCAACCCTTTTCGGGTCATTTAATGCCGAATCAAGTCATTTTTTGGTTGGTTGTTTTGTTTTACGGCATATCAACCCTTTTCGGTCATTTAATGCCGAATCAAGTCATTTTTGGTTGGTTGTTTGTTTTACGCATATCAACCCGTTTCGGTCATTTAAATGCGAATCAAGTCTTTTTTGGTTGGTTGTTTTGTTTTACGGCATATCAACCCTTTTCGGGTCATTTAATGCCGAATCAAGTCTTTTTTGTTGGTTGTTTTGTTTTACGGACATATCAACCCTTTTCGGGCATTTAGAATTTTCAAATCAAGTCATTTTGATATCAGGTTGCATAAAATAAAATTCAACTACTTAGTTTTTCATTTTTGCTTTATATTTGTTAACCGTGTGTGTATATGTGTAACTATAAGCACATGATAGTAAGATTCATATTAAATCAATACACTTAAAACAGTTCTCAAAGAACAAAACATTCTAATTCAATTTGTAATTGAATTATAATTTCAGTTCTGCATATAAATAAATGTCATTTTATTTTAATCATCCAGATTCTTGATGTAAGGGAGATAACTATGAAATGTTATGTAGAATCCTCCATTCGTTCCTTAATAGAAACATCAATATCATCATGGACTGCTGTTACAAAGGACACCCAACGAGTTCAGGTTCACTGTTTGTCTTCTAGTAACAGCAGTCTCTAGTTATCTCCCATAAATTAAAGGAAATTCACATAAATTTACAAAAAAACTTACCCCATACTTGGAATAGCATGATAGCCATATCTAAACTGTATATCACTGTCTGATCTAAAAGAAATAAAAAGTAGAGAAATTAAAAGTACTAGCCAAAAAAATGCGCCCTCTTCACACAGTATTTAAGTTTTATACAATTAAATCAATATGAATTAGAAAGCCAATGCAAATTAAATACAAAAAGAATTACTTATTTTTACTTTATTCTAATTGATTTCAATATTACGATTTTTAATGGCCATCCTTTCGGCTTTAAGCAAGAGCGCTTGTCCAGTGGAGATCCTTTGTGTTAAGCAGAGCGTAGTTTTGATTATTTAAATAAAAATAGTTTTTATTTTAAAATATATTTTATGTTTATTTAAATAAAGATGTTGGGACAAGTAACCAATAAATAACTAAAAAAAAAAAAAAATCAAAACTATTTTAGTAAAAAATGTCTTTGAGTTGTAAATATATTGAACAAACTTTAAAAAATCTTACAGTGAAATTCTATGCAAAAAAATAGTCTGTTGTTTGTAAACAAACAACCCAGAGTTTACAGCAAAAGGTGTTCCTTTCAAAATAGCTCTCAGCTGGGGTGCTATTGGTTACTTGGTCCCATTTTTCTTAATGGCAAACTATATCCTATATTATTGAATGAAATTTGTCTCATCTTTAAGTTTAGATCATTTTTATTCATAAAATGTTATAAAATAATTTGTGTATATATAATTTAGGTTGGTTGGCTGGTTGGATTTTACGGCATGTCAACCCTTATGTTAATTATTACCAAAGACATTTTGTTAATTCATCCTTTTTAGTATTCAATTAAAAAAATTCATTTAAACACTTTTTTTAAATCTCATTTTTTTTATCTAGTTGACTCATAGAGGGAACCTAAGAGATACTATCTCTCCGGGTTAGGGTGGACCTGGAGTAATGGCAATGAAAGGGTACACTCCCCAGAACTTCAAAATTGGAATTTCATTATTAGATGCAGTTTAACATCATACCAGAACACTAATAACCTTATCCACCACCTTCTAACACATATATGATAAAAAGGGTTGGGCTTGCCTAAGGGGTGGGGACAATCATAGAGGTGCTAGGGCTTGATGGGTCCAGCTATTGATCGAATTGTCTCTATGACCGCCCGTAAAGCCTAGTAAGGGCCAAAGTGGAGTGGTGCATGTCATGGACTGCTCATCACCCAGCATCATGGGTCCCAGCACGAACACAGGTGACCCCAATGGAGGAGTCTTACCCTCTTCAGAGGCGGAGTCGGTGTAATTCTAAAGCCCAGCTGACAGGGCTGATAACATGGGTTAATGATGGTCGACCTATTGAAATAATTTCATCATAAAAGTAATTGGTAATTTGCTTGAAGCATTGTAAGTATGTTATATATATTAGTAATTGAAGGCAAATACAATGCGTATGAAAATAAAAACAAAAAGATGTTATTTTTGTCTTATCGATTTCGAAGCATGAACTTCATCATCAGAGATTCATATCAGAAATGGATGTGCTTACGTTTTTATTTGTGTGGTTATAATTTTCTCTAGAAGAGAAATTATAACCACAAAAACGTAAGCACGTCCATTTCTGATATGAATCTCTGATGATGAGTTCATGCTTCGAAATTGATAAGACAAAAATAACATCTTTTTGTTTTTATTTTCATACGCATTGTATTTGCCTTCAAATTACTAATATATTAATTTCATCATATTTATTATACAAAACTGAGAAAATGGAATGATAATATTTAAAGTAAAAGTATGTTCTTACTTTTCAGCAATTTCTATTCCCTTTTTGTGCATATGTTTCAGCAACTTAAGATGACTCTTGTTGACACTTTTCAGATTGGGTAACTTTTCCTTTGGGAGAACCAAAAAGTGATATTTCGCCTAAGAAAAAGAAAAAGAAAATAGAAAAGAATTTATGCATTGGGTTCTTTTTTTTGGAGCAAAAACCAAAGAAATTCAGTATAAGAAAAAAAAGTTCCATTATAGTATGTGGCCCACCCGGTTTGAATGTGTCCTACCTCAGTAAGAGTATATTCATAGATATAAGGTAGTAGGCAATTTATTGAAACTAATTATTTTTCACATATATTCAATTTCAAGAAATGCAATTCACTCATAAGCTGTATATAGTAATTAAGAATAATTAAAAAAGAATTTATCCATAATTTACATGAATCAGAGATCTATTAATTCTAAATTATTCTAAAATTCTGAAATAGGATTAGGGTTAGCAGTTATTTATAAAACCTTATAATGTGCTTTTTATGGTAGGCCACATACTATAAGAGAAACATGATTTTGTAGGCCACATACTATAATGGTACAAAAAAAAAAATGGTAATTTGACTTTTTAATTATATTACTACCATTATATCATAAAACTTATTGTATGAAAAGCTATACAATGTATAATAATATCTATTGTATGAAAAAGATAATACAATGCAGTGATGCTGATAGCATTTAATATAGCATGTTCTGGGACCACACGATTTAATTTGAATGAGTCCCGATAAATTTGATGGGTCCCAACTAAAGTTTCTTAATAAATTGCAGAGTTTTGTATCTATGAACAACTAAAGCCATACAACCCTACTTAGTACACTATTCGTGTAATTCATTACAAGAAAATATTGAAATGTATTTACAGTTAGCTGGAAATGGTAAGGGAGGAAAAAAACACAAAAACACTAGGATGCATGGATACAATTTTTTACTGCGTCCTTTTAGATTTTTCTGCATCAGTGACACAGGACGTGTACCTATCAGCATCTCTGACAATGGATATGTATGAATGGGCATGAATTTGGTTAATGGTTACTGTTGTACGATAATGGACATAGAGTGAAGAGTTCAAATCCTGGGAAAGGTGTGAATCTAACTATTCTTGCTTAAAACTATGGGTAATATGTATATTGTATACAGTGTATGAATAAATTCCAACTTCCATTACCCCACCTCTTATATGTATAATTAAAGAGAGCTCAATATCGGTGATGGAGTATATATATATATATATATATATATATATATATATATTATATATATATTTGGGAGAATCATGCTTAATTGAATCATAGCTAATTTAAAATTAATTAGTTATAATTAAATGAATTAGTTGTGCATATCGGTTTAATGTAAGGCATAACCAAATCGAGAAAAAGTCAATCTCTGTATGTACATTTCAGCCTATTAGGCCCATCAGCAGTGGTTATAGAGCAGGGCAGTACTGATGAGGCCAAAATAGGCTGAAATATATATACAGAGATTGACTTTTTCCCGATTTGTTTACGCCTTACATTTAAACCATATGCACGACTAAATTCATTTAATTATAACTAATTAATTTTCAAATTAGGTATGACTTCAATTAAGCACATATTCTATCAAAAATTGTCGGCTATCGCCTCTCAATCAAGTTGTTTGTGTCCACTACATATAACATATATATATACACACACACACACACACCACCCCTCTGTGGTTTTTCATGTGTTTTTTTTAACTAAAATAAACTATGTATAAAAAAACTTCTAAAAATGTTGATATAATATTCGTGTAAGTTTACACATCAGATTGGACATCCTACTGGGCATAGATGAATTATTTATTCCATTTCATAGGACTCTTGACAAACAAATTCGAGTATAAAATAATAATTAATTTAGAAAAAAAAAAAAAATGACTGAGAAAATAATATTTAAAAATTTTAAAAAATATAATAAATTTATAAACATAAAATTAATTTAAAAATATATAATCTATCTAGAAAAATAAAATAAATATTAATTTATAAAAACAAAAACATAATTAATATAGAAAAATGAAAATAAAAAATTAATATATATTATATAATAATTAATAAATATATTCTATAAAATAATAATAATAATAATAATTTTAAACTTTATAAACTTTATAAAAATATCTATTTATAAAAATATAATTCTGAAAAATAAAATTAATTTATAAAAATATAATAAATAATTAAAAAAAAAATGTTAGCAATTAAAGATAAAAATTAATTCAAAAAGATATAATTTGAAAAAAATAATTTTAAAAAAAAATTATTTAGAAAAATAAAAAATTTGTTTTTTAAATCACACAATTTTGAAGCAAATTCAGATAATCAATTTACAAAAATAAAATTAACTTTTTTTTTCTTCTTAAAAATCTTTAATCTAAAAATGTTTCCTTTAAAGGTGAAGTGAATATGTAACAATGGAATGGTAAAAAAGGGGGAAAGAATGTATTTTGTTTTCTTTTTAAATTTCATATTTAAAATAAACTAGACAAAACGTGAATAATTGGGTCACCCATTCAGCTCTGGGTAGATAATTGAGATTAGGGAAAAGGGAGTTAGCAAAGCGAATAAAATCTTTGAAAAAAATAAATAAATACAGCCGGATGAAACCATAAAAATCATTTTGTTAGCTTTGTAAGAAAGGAAATGTTTGACCTCATTTAAGCTAAGGTTTGCTGGTTTTGAAATTTAATATAGAAATACATTTCAAATTCTCTTGGCTCTCTCTCTCTCTACGTCCATTATATAAGAGGAGGTAGTCAAGAGATACATAGAGGGGAAGAAAGTAGATAGACACAGAGAGTAAAGTAAGAGATTGGTCGGTTTTGACTTATTTGCAAATACGACTAATTAGAACCAATTAAAAATTTTTTTCCAAAATATTCAATCCTAAAGTAAGGAATAATGGTAATTTTCACCTTTAGTTGGCTATTCCTAGCAAATAAGGTAATTATAGTAACCTCCTTGACTTTCATTTTGAAACAAGCCGGTAGCTATTTTAAAGTCTCTGTGCGAAATAAACAAAATCTTAGAAACTTTTTCGAAAACAATACAACTGCATGCTTTAACACAAAAAATATCATAAAATGTGTTCTTAATAACAATTAAGTCATTTCAGATAATGCGCACGCACAATTTTATGCTAGGAATTTTGACAACTAAGGGTGAAAATTACGGAATAATTAGTATAATTTTCGTGTCATTAAACTAAACAGTAAAAAAGCCTTTAAGAAGCAAAAATTGATTAACTCAGCTTTAGTATAAATAATAGATTTAGAAAAATACGCAAGTTATTTAAAAAAAAAAAAAGCATATGACATATGTACCATTCATACGAAAGGAAACACCCAAAATGTATCCATTAATGTAAATAATGAATCACTGACACATTAAATATTATTGAACGAAATAATTTTAAAGAAGTTATTTGAAAAAATATACTTATTTATCATATTTTTTTAAAAAGTAACTATGTACATTCTGCTATAAAAGTCTTTTCTTTTTCTTTTTACCTTGGGATATTTATCTTTAATTATCACTATTTAATCATCGGCTTCTACCCGGAGTTAGGATCTTCCATAGATGCCAATAAACCCCTGACTCCAGTGTTTTAGGCATACTGTGAACTTTCTTTACGCTGCGATCTGGAGATTCATCAGCTCCATTCTTTCGTTTTAAACTAGCAGACATGATCAGAAAATCGCCGAAGCGATGAATAAAATGTCAATGGCTGACACCGATGTAACAACCACATGGAATAACCGGTGTAAACTAAATTTTCCCCTTTTAAAATATAATCCGTATTTTTCTTTTGTCTTTTTCAACAATTTTTAACTTGACATGATATAATTTACATCGATTTCAATTTAACTATTTTCTTTCTATATAAAACGATTTTTTTGTGCTTTTTCATTTTTATTAATTTTTTTTATATTATTAATGAATGCTTCTCAAATTTGCTGCAGGAGTCAGTCTCATGTACGCTCTTTGATTCTGTTTGTCAAGAAAATAAACTAGTTTAATAAATGAAATTTATTGTGTACAGTGCTCATGTGCACCACAAATCATCCAAGTCTCATGTCAAGTACACAGAACAGTGTCAGGAACATGAACAGTTTACAGTAGTAAATATGCATGCATGTGTGCACATGTGTGCATATGTGTGCGGAGAGGGTATCCGGTATAGTGTTCGGCGGACTACAGGAAGCATGGAGGCTTTGAAAGATGCAGTGTTTCGACAGCCTACAACAGATGCAGGCAGCTTATTCCATGCCCTCGGCAATTCTGAGCTGAAGAAATGTTTCCGAAAGTCCGTGAGCAGTGCTGTTTTCTGACTTTGTAGGCATGCCCACGTGTGTTAGAAAGATGGAGATCAAAAAGGTGTTCAAGGTTGCTGTAAGATGATTAATGACCTTATGAGCGTTTACCAGGTCGGTTGCCAGACGCCGAAGTTTCAACGAATCCATTCCCAGGGCAGCGAGACGTTCAGTGTATGGTAGATGCCTGATGGAGGGTATTCGTTTGTTGCACGTCTCTGTAAGTTTCTAGGAGGTTAATATTTGAGAAAGGTAGGGGTTCCAGACTGGTGATGCAAACTCCAAGTGTGGCCGTACCATAGCTTTGTACAAGTTTCAAATAGATAGCGGTGAGCGGCTGACAAAGGTCTTGCTGAGTGACGCCAGGACGCCCTCGGCCTTTTTGGCAATTTTGGAGATGTGTTTCGTCCAACGTAATCACTGCTGACAGTAATACCGAGATCACGTTACAAAGAGATTCCTTGATATTAGTGTTGTGGAGGGAGTATATGTATTGATGGGTTTTTCCTGCCAAAATGCATGGTGGTGCATTTGTCCACAGCCAGCTTCAGTTGCCAGTCAGTGATCCATTGTTACACTGTGTCCAGGTCTGACTGCAATAAAGATCTGCACCGTTCAGGATCTGTCTTTTTTTTATCTCAAGGTACAGCTTGATGTCATCGGCATACTTCAGTACTATGGTATTCCTTAAGTTAGCATCTATATCATTGATATACGCAACAAACAAAAGGGGGCCAAGAACAGATCTCTGTGGTACCCCAGATGACATCTCATATGGTGAAGAGTGTTGTCCAAGAACTGTAACTATCTCTCTCCGGTTGAGTATGAAGGACTTTAACCAGTCAAAAAGATCATCCTTCACCCCAATTGCAGAGAGTTTTGCCAAAAGTCTTTTGTGCGGCACAGAGTTGAAGGCCTTAGCAAAGTCAAAGTAGACAACGTCTACCCATGAGCCCCCATCAGTGATCCGGGTGATGTCCTCTAGGAACTCTACAAGTTGATCACAACAGCTAAAGTTTGGGATAAATCCAAATTGGGATGGTCGGATAAGACTGTGAAAGTTCCAGAAATTCCAAAGTCCTTCTCTGATGCATGACTCCATCAACTTAGCAATGCAACTTGTAAGACTGACTGGCCGATAGTTAACAGGTGATGTGTGGTCGCCCTTTTTGAACAGTGGAATTACACTAGCAGTTTTCCACTGTTCTGGGGTAGCATCATTTTTCAAGCAAAATTGGAAAAAGATTAGCTAGCTGGCACAGAAGGAAGTACCCGCCACGTTTGAGAAGCAGGTATTTCACACCATTAAGACCAGGAGAAGCATGGTTGCGTTTGTTCTTGAGGTGGCGTCGCAGGATAGCAGGTGTGAATTCTATAGTCGTTATAGAAGTTGATGTCAGAGGTGAAGGAGATGGTACATTTTGGTCCTCAACGGTGAAAATGCCTGCATTATTTTTCATCTGAATTCTGAAATAAGTTAATAAAGTTAATTTATTATTGAAACAAAAATGAAAAATATCCAAAATAATTTAATTGAGACATATTTATTGAAAAATGCCCAAAATAATTTATTATAATAAAAAAAAAAACAAATAAATAAAAATGATGATGATGATGATGATGATGATGATGATGATGATGATGATGATGATGATGATGAAAAAATGAATAAATAAAAAATATTAAAAAAATATTTAGAAAATATAAAAATAAATAAAATTTAAAAAATATTTCAGAATTCGTATGAAAAACAGTTTATTTTTCCGACCCCCCCCCCCAAAAAAAAAATCAGATCAAAAGAGCGGATGAGGCTGGATCCTGCTCCCTAATTTGAAGGGAGCATTACTTAAACAAAAAAAATATATAAAAATTAAAAAACTGAAAAATTCGGGAGTTTGTATCTTGAAGAAAACAGGCACTGCCAAAGTTGTGACCTGGACAAAGGGTTAAAGTTAAGTGGCCTGAAAAAAATCAGAAGGTTTTTGAATAAAATAACTGATGCATTATAAAATTCATTCATTGATAAATCAACACTGAAAATTTCTTTAAAATGGGATAATTTCCTGATTTTTGGTAATTGTTTCTCAATCGGGGGAGGGGTAAATTTATTTTGTAAAATACGGATTTTACGTCATCTTTGACAGCGTTTACGGTCAATTTAGCTGAATATATCTTAACATGGCCGCCGGAGTTGCCGTAAAATCCGTGTTTACAAAATAAATTTAACCCTCACGATTGAAATTTTTTTACCAAATAGCAGGGAATTATCTGATTTTAATGAAATGTTCTGTGTTGATTTATCAATGAATGGATTTTATAATGCAGCAGTTATTTTATTTAAAAACTTTCTGATTTAATTAGGTATTTCTGCTATGATAAATTCATATATAAAATTCATTTTAAATATGAATATCATAATATTAAGTTTAAAATGTCATATTTTTAGATTCTAAAAACATGTTTATTTAATAACTAATTTACTTTATTATCGAATTCTAATAATTTTTTGTCAAAAATTTAGTGCCCCCTTTTAAACAGAACAAATATCGATGTATTTTTTTCTTTTATAAGATAATAGCCAAATAAATAATAGTAAAAGAGTAAAAAAAAAAAAAGAAAAAAAGAAAGATCTCCAAATATCATTTTTTAAATTTTTTCTTTTTCTTTTCTTTTCTGATTTTTGGTACTTATTTTCTCTCAAGATATCATCCTTAATTTTTTTTCTTCTATTCCCACCTTCGGTCTTTTTATTTATACAGTAATTAGTTTCAAATGTATATAACATTATCGATATTTTGCACCCGAAAAATAAGTAGGGGGCAAAGTTGAATGACCTGAAAAAAATCAGAAAATTTTTAAATAAAATAATTTATGCATTAGAAATTTTCATTAAAATCAAACAATTCCCTGATTTTTGGTATTTTTTTCAAGCGGGAGCGGGGGGAAGGGGTAAATTTGTTTGGTAAAAACATGGATATTTCGACAAATTAGGTATACCTATGTTAGACTCAACTGCTTATTTGAGTAGAGTTTTGAAAAAGGAAATAAGAAAAGGAAAAATAAGAATGTATCAACTTTTTTTATTTTTAATACTGGGAAATTATGCTAAATAGTTCAATACAAGTAAAATAGAGCGTGGTGATGGAGGTTGTTTACCCTTATACTAATGATACTAATAATTATAATTTTTCAAGGATAAAAAATATTAAATGTCACGAATATAGAAAGTGGATTAAAACACATCAACATTAAAGTAGTCTTTAAAAATGGCTAAAACCATTTAGAGTTGTCTCCCTTGATAGAAGGCATACAAAGTTAAAGCCCTTAGACCAAGAATTTTTAGCGTGTCAAAAGGCCGATGTAAAATTGACTAATTTGTAAATAAGATCTATCTATCTATCTATCTATCTATCAACATTGAAATGATAATAATAATAAAATTTATTGCATACAATGATCAGGTGCACTGCAACACATCAAAGTCTCATGTCTAGTACATAGAATAATGTAATAGTGTCAGGAACATGAATAGCGTACAGTAATAATATACATGTATGTGTGCGCGTGCGTGCATATGTGTGTGGAGGGGGTATCAGGTATAGTGTTGGCGGACTACGGGAAGCATGGAGGCTTTGAAAGATGCAGTGTTTCGGCAGCATATAACGGATGCAGGCAGTTTATTCCATGCTTCGGCAACTCTGAGCGTGAAAAATGTTTCCGAAAGTCATGTGAGCTATGCTGTTTTCTGACTGTAGGCATGCCCACGTGTGTTAGAAACATGGTGATCAAAAAGGTGCTCAAGGTTGCTGTTGTTAAGATGATTAATGAACTTATGAGCGTTTACCAGGTCAGTTGTCAGACGCCGCAATTTAACGAATCCATTCCCAGGGCAGCAAGACGTTCAGAATATGGCAGATGCCTGATGGAGGGTATTCGTTTGGTTGCATGTCTCTGTACAGTTTCTAGGAGGTTAATGTTCTGAGCGAGATAGGGGTTCCTGACTGGTGATGGTGCCACAAAGGCCGATAAGTTGGCTAATTTAGAAATAAGATCTATCTATCTATCTATATCTATTGGGTGTCAATCTAAGGAAAACGGAGTGGATTCGAAAAGAGTTGAATGAGTCCAATAGTAATTACGAAGTTACAACAGCTCGGAAGTCTCAATCTGATCATTCTGATAAGAAAAGAACTCTCGAATTTGTTGCTGAGATCCAGGTCGTGATTAACAATGATCCTAGCAAGCATGTATCCCTGCCCCGTAAAATTCTGTTGACTGTCCTTTGAGCCACTTCTTCACTACAGATTTCACTTCCTCGTCGCTGGAATAATTTTTGCCTCTCAAACCCTCTTTCATGGGACAGGGATACGTGCTCTCGTTCGAAGGGGGAACATTGCTATTGAGAGAAACGGTGACTATGTGGACAAGTAGGGATGTGATCCACAGCGGACAAGCTTCCTTTTGATGTATGATACAGGTTACTGTAATGGTGATTATACCTGTCCTAAACAAAATGGCATTACTTTTTTACTCACCCTCGTAAATTTAGTCTATTGTATTTCAACATATTTTCATGTAATTTTGGTAAACGTATCTGATAAAGTAAAATGTCAATGTTATTTTTTTTCTTTTTGCATAATTTAAACAACAATTTACCCATCGTACCTTGTTATTGCTTGAAATACTTCAAACTATATCATCATCATCATGTCGCGCTGTCAGTGCGGATATCCATGACAATCTCTCTCCATCCGTCCCTATCGCTCATCATTCTCGGGAGGTCCTCTATGCAGCATCCTGTATCCGCACAGAGCTGATCAATGTACGTCTTTGCTGGTCGGCCTACACTGGCGTGTCCATGTGTTGGCTTTCACAGTAGGACGTCGCTTATGAGTTCGTCCTTGCTTCTCCATCAGTGTCCCGCGTGTCTTGTCCGTCTTACTCGGATGGTTTGGGTGATATGTGGCAGGTGACCGTACAGCTATTTTCTCGTGGGGTGTTGTTTCCACGTCTTGTTCAAGATCACCCGAACCAGCATTAGCTATGGATACTTAAAACTGTAAACTGTATGCAAAATATTTGTGGCAAAAAATAAAGCTGATGGAGTGGCCTATTGTCGGTATCAGTCGGACAGCGAGGGAGTATATCCCCTTTTTGCGAGCGCTAGACCAGGGAGATTGTTTTTGCTGAGGACGAGCGCCACATCTACCGTTATATCCCTACTTTACCGCACAGATCAGATTACCCAATCTGTGCTACTCATATGCTGTGTTGGCGGGGACCGGTATCGAACCCGGAACCTTGTCGATTTCTAGGCGGGTGCTCTACCGATTCAGCCAATCCGGCGCCAATATAATTATAAATATCATACATCTTTTCTTTACCCTTTTCTTTTCTTTTTTCTACTTAAATGCATGTATTTGTTAATAATACCTAATATTTACATTATATTTACTGTCTCGAGTTTTATTTCCGTTATTTTTATTTCAATGTTTTATATTCTTTCGTCACTTTTGGTTAAACTTGTGGGGATTAAAATACAAATTAGATTAAAATAAAATAAAATAAAACAACAACAAACTCCCATGGGCCTTCACCGGAAGAGCCCTCCGCGCATGTCCGACAAAAAGGACTATCCCCCGACCCCCAAAAGAATCTCTCGGTCATTTCGAGTTCAGGCCTTAACTGAGTGTAGTCGCTTCCTCGGCCAGGGGAATATCCCCTTGCCACAAGCGACTATGACCCGGTCAATAAAGCCTAAGTCATAAAACCACCTTCTGCCTTTGTCTCTTTCCTTCTCGTTCTTTAAATTCCTTCTTTTCAGCGCAACCACCAAATGAGATGGGGTACAAAACAACAACAAAAACCCCTAATAATAACCAGCTACATTTAAACCTTAAAACACCCCAAACTTCATCCTATCACATAAACTACTGCCAGATTCCTTCTCACAAGTGAAGGCAGAATAATTAGAAAGTACCTATTTTTAAAATTGTTATCGAAATGAATTACCTATATGTATAGTACGAAATAATGAAGACCTATAATTAAAATGTTAAAAAAGATGTTTTGAAATTATTATTATTTTATATTCAGCACCCAAAAATAAGTAAAAAAAAACTATTTTGAAACAAGTTTTAAATTTTATCATATTGTTGTGGACTAGCCTATCTTACCTTTTCTTGGGGTAAATGAACTGGCCCAAGTCTACTTGTGTATTGCGCGTAGAGGCGCGTGGTATAATGGTTAGAGTCATATGAAATGGACTCGTCAATCCGAGGTCAAATCCTGGACGAAGCTACAGTTCACATAGCACTAATACCCTTGGGAAAGGTATGAATCCAAGTACTCTCCATCCAGCTATGGGTAAATAGCAGGGCAGACTGGGCTCTTTAACCTTGGTTAGGCAACCAGTCTAAGAGAAGGAAGACACTGAATTCAAACCTGTTAAACTCCACTTGAGGTGGTCACTACTAGAGTAGGCTCAGTCTTAATTAGTGATCTATTTCACTAAAAATTAAAAAGAAAAAAAAGTTTTTTAACTGCTGTTTAGAGTAATCAGGAGAACCTTACATATATATATTTACCAACCCCTCCACACGAGCAGGATGTGACATAAGGTCAATTTTTAAAGCGGAGTTCAACAGGTTTGAATTCAGAGTTTTCCTTCTCCTAGACCGGTTGCCTAACCAAGGTTAAAGAGCCCGGTCTGCCCTACTATTTATCCATAGCTGGAGGGAGAGTAGGATTCATACCTTTCCCAAGGGCATTAGCTCTAAGTGAAATGCAATTACCACGCCCAGGATTTGAACTCGGGGCGACGAGTCCATTTCCCATGACTTTAACCATTACACCACGCGCTTCCCACCTTACATATATCATTACGAGAACTGTATACAAAGACCTCAGTTCTTATCACTCTGTGACGAAGTACTTTATTGTTAGCGTAAACCTTTACTTGGATGTACTAGAGTACCGAAACATTCCCTATTCCAATATACAACACATATATACAGAGTAAAGTTATGAAAACATATTGTTACGAATCGTTTCTGTAGGTAAACCTCCTTTCAAAGCCCTACTGCTCACTGACTTTTCAAGTTAGGCGCTGATTAGAGCCGAAATTCGTAACTAAAACCCGGACAAGTAAGAATTAAGAGCAACGACGAGCAATAACAACAATAACTCAATACCAATATAAGATGTAAAGTTCTTATATTAAGTTGGAAGGTTCAGAGTAACATGTACATGTGTACATGGAATACTCCGACAAAGTTAGAAGATCATAACAGACTGTATTCCGTGAGCACATGGAGAAATACATTCAAGACAGGAATACATATACAAAACAGATACATGAACGCATTATAAAAGAAGTAATGTAGCACTTATGTCCTAAGGAATGTCACTTACTGATAGCTGGTTGGGGGGCAAAGCTCCCCACTTAAAGGTAAGAGGCACAAACGTCTAACCCATGTGAAGTGTTTGCCTGTCCAGGAGAAAGAGAAATCAGAATTCACGGACTGCTGCCTAAATACTCAAGCCACCTATCGGCGAACAACTGCAGCAGGGGAATATAACCCTATTGGACTCATGTCCACCCGGAATTACCATTTTACTGACCCAACACAAGGAAAATAAAGTTTAATAATATGAAGGAAAGAAACCTCTCTGTCTTTATTCTCATCAGCGATGTATACTAACGACTTCGGAGGGAAGTCGTTAGTATACATTGCTGATGAGACTTAATAAAGTCGAAACAGTCTGTACGATGTTCTACACACCGAGCGATCCTTTGCCGGGATTACACTTGTCAAGTTCATTTTCTATAAATAAAAAAGTATCGAATGTTATGCGATACATGCATTGTAATTGCCTTCAAGCAAAAATATATACTTTAATCAACAATGCTTCAAAAAACAAACATCCAAAAATCATATATATATATATATATATATATATATATAATATATATATATTGTGATTTAAAAATACGAATAAGGAAAGAATAACGAGAATGCTGTGATATGCAAATGAAGATAACTTTATTAAACAATTTTGCATTCAATTATATTTTCATTTATAATTTAAGGTAAATGTTATATTCATTTTCTGTACACGCATATTTGATATTCAAATAAGGACGATTTTCGACTGCAGATTAGTGTAGCATATGTTTATGTAGATCTTGAGATAAAATGAAATAAAAACCAGGTCATTCGGTAATCTATACACATTTTCTGTCCAAGAGTTTATGTGATGTTGATAAAAAAGTATCGAGACTGATTTTTATATTAAACTTTAAAACTTAAAAATTCTAATGAAGACATGTATATATAGACATAAAAAAGCATGACTCCTTAGCCAATAAAAAATAGTTATAATACACAATTAACGAATGTTTGATTTTTAACATTTTATGCTAATTTTTACCCGCTCGGATACCACTCCCATAATAAAAGACGTTTGTAACGACTTTCTTCAGTCAGAATTATCCTGAAGAACCATTCGGGTGAAAACTAGAGAGATAATGTCTGACTAATTTAGGCCCTTATAATTATGCTCTATTTAGCGTATTGAGCACTTTTTACATATATAACTTAGTAAACGCCTTCGGTGTTTTTTTTCTTTTGGCCACTACATACAGCACTGATGATTATTTTCAGAAAGTACGGAGGTATTAGTCTTTTTTTTTTAAAGTTTTCCCTGGATATCAGTTTGAAATTTATTTTATTTTGAAAGCTGAGTTATCTGGGTTTTTTTTCACACCGGTTGAGTTTAGAAATTATATATATATATATATATATATATATATATATATATATATATATATATATATAACCCCAAAATCCAGAGAATAAATCTTCCTTACGACACAAGAATTTTATTTAAAAAACCTGTCGCAGTTTGAGAGCTCAATGTGTGCTTTTAATGTTAGAGTCACAGAGCAAATATATAAGTAAAGAAATAACAAAAGACTTAGAGATTTAGCATTATAGTCTATTTCAGGAAGCTTAGACAAAGTGTCTAACTCTCCCGACTCATCAGATTCGCATCTGATTCGCATCTGATGAGTCGGGAGAGTGAGACACTTTGTCTAAGCTTCCTGAAATAGACTATAATGCTAAATCTTTAAGTCTTTTGTTATTTCTTTACTTATATATATATATATATATATATATATATATAGACACACACACACACACATATATATATATACATTTAGTCATCCACAGATGTTTCAACGAATCACGTCTCCTCAGTGTGGCTAGACTTCGCAATCTACCTCCGGTCGGGATAGAAACCCGACTGATTTTCCGTCAATCCGCCACCTGCAGGGAAGGGTTAGATTTTAACTGTTAGATACATACATAGCTACGACCGACAATCAAATTCTTTTTACCCTAGAGAGCTCAACCAACAAGAGGTTGGGAGCATATATATTTTGTCATCCACAAATACCATGTTTCGACGTATCACGTCTTTACAAGCAACGGGATAGAAACCCGACTGATATTCCGTCAGTCCGGCGTCTTAACCAATTGGCCATCAGCTGCCTGCAGGGAAGGGGTGGATTTAAACTGCTAACTACATACATAGGTATATATGTTACAGCCGTTAAAGAGCTCACATCCGGTTTTATAGGAGATCCTTGCCATTCTAGCTTAATTTACGACTGACAATCATTTTTTTTTACCCTAGAGAGCTCAACCAACAAGTTGGGAGCATATATAAATATATAAAAGTTAAAAATCAACCTACACTAATATATATATATATATATATATATATATATATATATATATGTGTGTGTGTGTGTGTGTGTGTGTGTGTGTTATGGAAAAGGTGACTTACCGGTGAATATGCTCACAATGGTTAGTTGATGCAAAATTCACAAAGGTAAGACAGCGATATAACAAATGAAAAGTGCTCAATACGTTAGTAGAGCAAATTTATTACAATATAGGTACAAGAGATAACCTACTCGAGTTTCACCATAAGAATCTTCAGGGTTAAATCCACTGAATTAATCAAGATATTGATTAATTGCAGTCGATTACACGTGTGTGTTCTTCGCGAACACACACGTGTAATCGACTGCAATTAATCAATATCTTGATTAATTCAGTGGATTTAACCCTGAAGATACTTATGGTGAAGCTCGAGTAGGTTACCTCTTGTACCTATATTGTAATATATATATATATATATATATATATATATGGGGATGCGGTCGTTGGGAGTGTTGTGTTTGTCTTTGAGGAGCTTTGTCTATTTAGGGATGATGCTTTGTTTATAGCTGCTTTGATAAATTGTATGGGGTAGTGACATTGTAGGTTGGTTGGTTGGTTGGATTTTATAGCATGTCAACCCATTGGGTCATTTTATGCAGAAGACGTTTTGTTTTATTCATTCTTGATGGGTACTCAATTTTTTAAACACATTTTTAGACCTCGTTTTGTTCTGTTTAACCCATAGATGTGACTTTAACAGGTACTACCACTACCACCAGAATTGGAACTTCCCTGTCAGATAGAGTTTAACGTCGTACCCAGGACAATAAGACTCTCAGCCACCGCCTTGATACTGAATAAAAAATGACTATTCCTTGTTTGTACATAATTTTCTCGTAAAACTATACGTTAGGTAACTTTAAATAGATATTAGAATAAAGCAAAGTATATATAAATGTATAATACCGGGTATGTATTTATCAAAACTTGTTTTAAAAAACTATAAGCACCGTCTAAGTTTGTATACTCAAATTTTGGATATATATGATATAAGGTTGTTCTTTATTCTATGTATTGACGATTTTGAGTAATGTGATATAAACAGTGACATAGTTTCGGTTACAGACAAGTAGAGACCGAATCTCCATTATTAATAAGACTTATCCCTGTTCTAAAGACATTCATTGAATTGTTGGCACCTTTCCGTCCACGAAGGACGATGGCGTAGTGTCCAAAAAAAATATCTGCTGATAAATTTAAAAAAAAAACGCTTTTTCAAAAATTTTAATTTTAAAATAAAAAAAGTTTTTTTTTTTTAAATTGACGATTTTGGGTAATATAACGTGAGCAGTGAGCTAGTTTCGGTAACAGACAAATAGATACCGAATCTCCATTATTAATAAGACTTATCCCTGTTCTAAAGACATTCATTGAATATCAACGTCTATTTTGCCATTTGGTAATTTTTCAAAGTTTTCAGTGTTCCTGAATTACTAATTTAGTCAGTCAATAGAAAGCAATGAGAAGCAATGTCCAGAAACATGTCACCGTCTCTCAAAGACGTGATCAAATGTTAATAATATTTGCTTTGTTGTGTTATATTGATTTTATATGAAGTATAAAAATATGTTTAAACTTGAAATAGCCAAGTGAAACACTTTATTTCTTCATGAGCAGCGAAAACAGTGCTTATCGTTTGTTCAATTTTCAGAGATCCAGTTTCTACAGATAGTAACACTGAATAATTATGAATGAAATTTTCCTAGTTTTAATTTGTTTGGTTTTCAGCAACGCGATGGATCCAGGTAAGCAACAATTACCTTATTATGAAAAAAAAAAAAAAAAAGAAAAGAAAAAAAAGTGTACAGAAAAATTTTTTTATTAGAAATATTCAAACAAATAACATTCAAAGATTGATTTGTATCATTTGGATTATTCGGACTATTGTCCTCATCTTTATTGTTATCTGTACAAGGTTTCGCCGATGTGCCCTCCGGTCTCCTTCAGGTATTTCTTGTTCGAGAAGGTTCCCGAGTCCGGCAAGAAATACCTGAAGAAGGCACATCGACCGAAACGATGTGCAGATAACAATAAAGATGAGGACAATAGTCCGAATAATCCAAATAATCCAAATTATCAAGCCTCATCTCAAAAATTCAGAGAAATAGTGGATTGATGGATTTTAATGGCATGTCAACCCATCCAGGGTTATTTTATGCCAAGAGGTAGGTTGTGATGGATGGCCAAATTTATTATGTCTTTTTCAATGATTTTTCTTGATTTTGATAGAAGGTTGTTTGCAGTTGTTTGTTGCTAAGGAAGTTTTGAAATAAAGGTACAAGCACTCTGGGTCAGAGTGGACCTGGGAGTAATGGTGATGAACGGGTGCACCACATTCCCCAAACTCCAAAGTGGAGTATCGCATGTCATGGACTGTTCAGCCACTACAATTCTGTCCTTAAGCATCACGGGTCACCACCCACGGCCAATAGGTGGCTCCATTAGGGGGGGGGGTCTCTTGCCCCCTCTGCAGAGGTGCTGTCGGTGTATTCTAAAGCACTAGCCAACAGGGCTTAACATTTAAAGAGAAACAAACAAACAACTCCTCTAAAAAAAAAAATCAAATAAAAAAAAATCCTCCGCCCCTCCCCCAAACCGAAACAAAACAAAACAAAAAGCAAAACAAAAAAAACACAACAAAGAACAAAATTGAATTTAAATTCTTTAAAACGTTTATACTGAAGTGTTTATTACACACTACTTACTTTGGATCATATATATATATAATTTACATTCGGTCATATTCTGAATATGGCGATGCATGGAGCTGGGTGAATAGTTCACATTTAGTTCTCGAGTATAATACGCACCTCTAACTTTTAGGCTTAAAAATCTGGAAAAAAATGCGTATTATACACTGATCTCTTTAACCTTAGTTAGACAACCGGTCTAGGAAAAGGAAAACTGAATTCAAACCTGTTAAACTCCGCTCAAGAAATTGACCTTATGTTGCATCTTATTCGTGCCGAAGGGTTAGTGTATATATATATATATATATATATATATATATATAATATAATCTTCTGATGAAGTTTCGTAAATACACAGAGGCGAAACATTAATTGATTGAAATTGTTTCTCTTTTTATCTACTTTGTTCCTCAATTGTAATTATATATATATATATATATATATATATATATATATATATATATATATATATATATTAGATTAATTTATCCGTGCTGTGCAATGCGCAGCGGATTGTATCTTTTCTACTATGAAGGATGTTCTGAAAGTAATGCTTCCAATTTATTTTTATAAACATGTGGTGAGTCGGAAGTTGCCGTTTCAACAGACGGAAGTCGAATGGCAAAAATAATTAGTTTGCGCATATGGATCGCGCAACCTTAGTAAAAATAAAATTCAAAATAAAATTCGTAAAATTCAACCAATCAGAGGCGTTCCCGCTTAAAAAGAAAAGTCATCAAAAGAAGCCTCGACTTGCTATAAAATCCAGAATTTTTCATTTTCAAGCAGAAAGATTTTGCCTGCCAAAGAGAATCCTTGTCACATATATTCAATTTCAAGAAATGCAATTCAATCATAAGCTGTATATAGTAATTAAGAATAATTAAAAAGGAATTTATCCATAATTTATATGAATCAGAGATCTATTTAATTCTAAAATATTCTAAAATTCTGAAATAGTGTTAGGGTTAGAGTTAGCAGTTATCATCATAACCTTATAATATGTTTTTTTTTATAGTAGGCCACATACTATAAGAGAGACATGGTTTCGTAGCCCACATTCAAAAGGTAGACCACATACTATAATGGTACCCTAACTTTTTAAAAACACATTTTTATCTATTTAACCTATAGATGGTATCCTAAAAGGTACCACCACCCGGGTTTGTGGACCAGGATGTAATTTCAATGCAGGTTACTCTACTTTCCAGAATTGGAATCTCATCACTCGATGAAATTTGACGTCATACATAGGACACTAAGGCCCTTAACCACCGCCTTCTAGCACATATATAATAAAAAGGTTGGGGTTTGTCATATGAGCAATACAGTCGGGACAATCATATATGTGCTAGAGCTTAACATGACCAACCGATTGATCGAGGGGGCCTCTTTGATTGCCCGTCTATCCAAAGTAAAGATTGGTTTGTTTTACGCCATATCAACCTCAGTGGGTCATTTAATGCCAATAAAGTTTTGAAATAAATTCATTCGTAATGGATACTCAATTTCTTTTATAAACATATTTTTCTATTTAGTCCACATATGGGACCCTAACAGGTACTACCACTCCGGGTCAGAGTGGACCTGAGAGCAATGGTGGTGAAGGGGTGCTCCACATTCCCCAAACCTCCAGAACTGGAACCTCACCATCAGATAGAGTTTAACGTCATTCCCAGGACATGAAGACCCTCAGCCACCGCCTTCTAGCAACCATATCATAAGGGCTGCAGTTTGCCGTAAGGGCAATAGGGTTGGGGAAATCATATAGGTGCTAGGGCTTGACGTGATCGGAGGAGGTCTCTCCGACCGCCCGTCTAGCCTAAATAAGGAACAAAGTGGAGTGTTGCAGGTCATCGACTGCTCATCCACCTGGGTTCCATCCTTAAGCATCACGGGTTGTCACTCACGACCAAACAGGAAGCCCCATTGGGGAAGTCTTACCCCTCTGCAAAGATACAGTCGGTGTATTCTAACGCCCCAGACGACAGAGCGGCCAAAGTAAGGACCAAAGGGAAGTGTTGCATGTCCTGAACTAACCAGTCACCAGGATTCCGTCCTTAAGCATGACGCGTCACCACCTATGGAAAACTGGTGGCCGCATTATTAGGGAGTCTTAACCTTCTACAGATGTGTAGTTGACGTATTCAGCAGCTCCAACGGAGAGGACATTTGTTGAATTGAGTACAAATCAACATTGCAATAATCTATTTTCTTTGCTATATATCATGGAGGCGTGTCGTGTAATGATTATCCTTGTAGGAAATAAACTTGGCATTCAGAGTTCAAACCCTGGAGCGAGGCTATTTGCTTAGAAAAGATAGGCATTCGATTTTTCTCCCTCTAGCTATGGGTAAAAAGTAGGGCACAAAAATGCAATAAGCTCATGGTGAAAATAAACAGTAATAAATTGGGTAAAACCTTCTGATGAAGCTTCGTAAATACACAGAGGCGAAATATTAATTGGTTGAAATTGTTTCTCTTTTATCCACTTTGTTTCTCAACTTGTAATTATATATATATATATATATATATATATATATATATATATATATATATAATTTTAAGTGTCTTTCAAAATATAGATAAATCTCCAGAATTTTCAACACAAAAAAGAAGACCTGGTGATAGTGAATGTGTATATATATTTACTTTGTCGTTAATTGTTTTATTTTTGTAGTTTCCTCTGGACATACATACATACATACACACAACTGACCTTTATATATTTATAGATAGATTTCTTTTAGTTAATATTTTTTTTTTTTTACTTGAATTGAATATTTAATTCCTCATGTATTTTTCTTCTTCTCTTATTTCAATCAGTCGACAGAAGGAAAACAATATGTCAGCATTTCGTCAACGACACTCCTTTAAACGTGTTTTGATTAACATATATACAGCATATATTAATAGCTATGATTAAGATAACCGTTTCTGTAGGAGGTTGGATGGTTGGTTGGTTGGGTCTTATGGCATGTCAACCCATGTGGGGTCATTTTATGCCGGAGACGTTTTTGCCCTATTCATTTTTGATGGGTACTCAGTATTGTAGTATTGTTTAAGTAGTTACGTTGGGTGTTATTACAATGATAACTTTGACTCCAAATTTAACATATAACAATAAATTTATTAAACAAAGATACACTCAGCTTATTTGCGTTGGCTTCGTTTCTCCTCGCAATGTTTTCTGAGGTTCTGCGCATGTGTATCCCTTTTCAGTGCTAATTCCGTCTCCGGTAGAAGAGGGGCAATTTATCATATTATAACACTCAGTCTTTTCAAACACACTTGTATCTATTTAACCTATAGATGGGACCCTAACAGGTACTACCACCTGGCCCAGAGTGGACATGAGAGCAACGATGATGAAGGGGTGCTCCACGTTCCCCAGACCTGCAAAACTGGAACCTCACCATCAGATAGAGTTTAACATCATACCCAAGACAATAAGACTCTCGGCCATAGCCTTCTAGCACATGTATGATTATAACCCGTCGGTCGCTACTGAGCTAAAGGGCTCACAGAATCTCCGAAATTGGCCGTCAAGATCGGATTTTCTGTATCAACCAAGGATTGCAGGGTCTCTATATTTGCTGGAAGTCTAGCCGAATGCCCACGCTGTGTTTAGATCTCAAACGACTAGAAACCTGCTATAGGAATCGATTTCCAAGGTTAATGGCGGCCTAGTGGTCACATAAGAAACAACGCCTCTTTTTCTTCTTCAAACTTAACAACATTTATATTCAAATAACAAAAGAATACAAACAATTATTTCTCAAGACTGTGGGAGTGATGGACCCCTAATTAATAACTTCTGGTCTTCTGCAAAGTATTGTGCAAAACAGTTTGTAAGTTGACTAAGTTTTCAAATGGTCTTAGTTGAAGTCAGTTTCTCTCGGCTCTCAGTATTCTGCGTTAATCTTCTCAGCTATCCCGGTCAGCTCATGTGATTCTCAAGCAATCACAACTTCATCTGCTCTCAAGCCTGGTTTGGCTTCATCTCCCCGTTCGGCCTCATCTGATTCTCAAGCAAAATTGTCTCAGTTAAATAATATTTCAATCGGAACAATTTTATTTCCGGCCGGCATGAAGATATTAGTAACTCTCTGGACATCCTATTCTGGAAAAGTACCGCCTCCAGCCAGCCAATCGAATTCACTTCCGCCAAATTGACAGGGGCTTCAGTTCTTCCGGCTACTTGAGTGTTTTTAAATACATTTAGATTTAATTCCTTTCTATAAGATTTTCAAACAAAAGAAGTTATCTTTTTCCTAGGTGGAGAAAGGAAAAACAATAAAAAATATCTTCTTCAAGGACCCAAGATAAAAAAAAAAACGGTCAACCTCCTCCGAGCGACACCAGTCTGGTTATATCAAAGAGTTGTCTCCGGCTCTTACAGTTAACTCGAGTGTTTCCCAACGGGAGGCCTTCTAGGCAACTTGAATTTCTCCAGCATCGACCTCTGGATATCTTGTTCCGCGCCTTTAGTCTAGTCACTTCAAAGGACCGTCTCGATCGCCGCCCATTTAAAGATCCTTGCTTCTGGGAGGTTCTCTGCCCACCCGAAATTCCACTTTCGATATGGTCATTGCATAGCCACCATCTGTTTTGATTCTCTGGTCGAGGCCACCCGGCGAATTTACATTTCCGTTTTTTTTCTTTCTTTTTCTAATTTCAAAACCTGAATCAGGTCACATGATTAAAAAAGCGTTGGGTGTTGCTATAAGGACAATAGGGTTGTGACAATCATATAGGTGCTAGGGCTCGACGTGACCAGCCGATTGATCAAAGAGGGCTTCTCCGACCGTCCGTCTAGCCTAAGTAAGGACCAAAAGTGGAGTGTTGCATTTCGGACTGCTCAGCCAGCTGGGTTCCATCCTTAAGCATCACGGGTCGCCACCCACGGACAAGTGGCCTCATTGGGATGATCTTACGCCACTGCAGAGGTACAGTCGGTGATTTCTAAAGCCCCAGCCGACAGGGCTTTCTGTAGCGGGTAATATACTGGCTAAAATCGAGAAATATATTCAACAACGTTTGGAGGTTTCTCAAAAGCCTCCTAACGTTTTATAAGAAGCAATTTTGGCTAATGAAGCTAAAATCACATTTAATTCTTATAAAACCAATGCAGTTTGGCAGCGGTAGTGTCGCAGGAGTTGCTGGGTAGCACAGGATTTCAGATCCCACCACCTTAGGGACTCCGGCTCCGGATTTGTTTTCGGGGTTTACTCCCCTAGCCTTTCATTGGGATGAGGTAAAGCCGCTCGGTAACGGAGGATTTATATCGGAATTTTCCTTTGGCAATTTTAAATGTATTTACCGCTAACCATGTTGGCGGTCTTTGATCACTTAAGGCCGAATTCTAAATGAACGCAAATAACATAAAAGATTTATTTGAAGATGTTAACATATATATATATCATTTTGTCTTGCGAGAAATAAAAATATATAGAAAATTATGAATCTGATATGAAATTTGTCCACAATACCACTTACGGGAACGCAACAGTAAAGTAAAATAGATTACTGTAATCTCGCACACGGACGATTTATTTTTAACATTAAAACTCTCAACATAAACGTTCATGAGTGGGAGAGAATAGCTACGAATCGTGTAGTATGGAGAAAACTTGTCTATGATAGCTGCAAGGGGTTTGAGGTAAAACGGCTCGAACACTCCATCCTGAAGCGGTCTCTACGCAACTGGCACATGACGAACGTCATGGACACATTTCCTACATTTAAGCCGGACTATATATGTGACGCATGTGGCAGGGCCTGCCTGTCAAAGGCTGGATTTCTCAGTCACGTCCGGTCGCATATGAGAGGAAACCAGGGAAGAGGTTCATATGTATGACAGGGAATAAAAACAAAGCTGAACGCCTGGGCACTGCGCGCTCACAGCCGAACTTGTAGAAATGGCCTTATTCTGTGAAGAAGTGGCAATCACCATATATATATATATATATATATATATATATATATACATTTATATATACAAAACGATCTACATTTATATCTTATCATAATGGAGATGTGTGTGTATGTCTGTAACTGAAACTATATCACTACTCAAGTCACAATTCCCTTTGTTATTTACGTTACATGATTTCATTTTTACTTAAACCTCGATAATTGATAAAATTGTTTTATGTTGTTAATACTGTTGGCCATATCTACGTGCTAATAACATGCAATTGTATCTATATATACAATAAAATCGCGGTTTACAGTGTGGACGGGAAGGTTAATTTGTATATTGATATTAAAATATTCATTTTAATAAATATGTGCTTAGTATTATTGATTTCTAATTGGTTGGTTTTATCTTAATGGATATAAGCAAAAATCTCTTCAATAAATCTTAAAATAAATCCATTAACAAGAAGAAATAACTGTCATTTTATTCTTTACTTCCTAATTTAACTAAATAGCTTATTTATGAGAATTTAGCAATGAAAGACGGGAGAGATGGAAGAGTAACTTTCAGTTGTTCTATTTTTCGATTATGCCCCCCACCTCTGTTTCAAATTTTTTTTTATCTACATTCTTATTTAGTTTCATTAGCCTTTCTAATTTAATATAATATTTTATTACATTAAAACTCAAATACTTGCACCCGGAGGGTGCATATATTTGCTAGTACCATTAATAAATTATTTTATTCTTTCATTTGCTAGGTACCTGAGAACACAGATTGGACGATATTTGTTAGCACCATTAATAAGTTCTTTTACTCTTTCATTTGCTAGGTACCTGCGAACACACATTGGACGAAGATATGATTGAAGGCAATCCAAACGAAACATTTTCCATTACAATGAACAAATTCACGTTTAACCTCTTCCAAAATATTGTCAATAGCAGCAATGAGAATCTTGTCTTTTTCCCGTTGAACATAGCGAAACTATTGTTCATGGTGTTTCTGGGAGCCGATGAGCAAGTAGCGTGGCAAATAGAGAAAGTAATGAAGACTTTTCTCCACGCAACTAACTTTCACACTGACCTCCACAATTTCTTTTACGAGTGGAAACATAAAAAAAAGTCGAACACTTACAAAGCAATCGATAAGATGTATATCGCATCGTCAGTAAGTCTACGTGCAATATACCGGCGTATCGCGCGCATGTTTTATCGACATGTATTAACATGGGTGGATTTTTCAAAGATAACGTCTAAAATTAATAACTTGATCGCTTCGGTCAGCCATGGATTTATACGTAATATAGTGAGAGATAAGTATTTTACGCCGGACATGTTACTTTCTTTATGGTCAGTTGTATTTTACTATGGCGAATGGAATTCTGGCCAGCATTCTCCAAGAAGAAAGAAATATTCAAAGAATAATGATGCCAGTAAATCAAATTTCGTATCAGCATTTGTAAATTATCGGAAAGATAATTCTTTAAATTGTCAATTGGTTGAACTGCCCATGGGAAACAAGGAGCTCAGTCTGTTTCTTGTGATACCTTCCCAGGTGAAAAAATTCAAAAGCATGGTGGGAATGATCGACGCGGATATTTTGAACGCCTGGGTGAATTTAAAAGGCTTTGATAAAATCCACGTGACCATTCAAAAAGTGAAGTTCGAAGTTGAAGCGGTTTTACATCTGGAAAAGATTTTGCCGAATTTGGGAATTACGGACATGTTCCAGAAACCGGGTGGCTTGTCGAAGATGTCAACACAAGACGATCTGTTTGTGAATAAGTTTATCCAAAAGTCTTTTATGGAAATAAAGCCTGATACGGAAACCGGAAGTAGAAATAGACACAGATTTCATGATGAAATATTAATTGAAGTGAATGCGCCATTTTACTTTTTCATTGCCGATAAGGCCACCAAAGTGATCATTTCAGCGGGGTCAATTGTCAAACAATAAAGGGTTGAAGAATTAGGAATGAGGCCTTACCTTATATATATTATATATATATATATATATATATATATATATATGGCTAAACTTACAAATCGGTTGGAAAATTAGGGTGACCCAGAAAAAACAGAACCCACAGATTTTGTAATAAAACTGTTAATTTTAACTAGGGGGGTAGAGTTAGGGTTTAGGGTTAGGGTTGTGGTTTAGGGTTAGTTTAATGGGAAAATGAATAAATAAATTGGGTTCTGTTTTTTCTGGGTTACCCTGTAATATGTTTTAATTTTCCGACCGATTTGCAAGTTTAGCCATATCTATCTATCTATCATATATATATATATATATATATATATATATATATATATAATGTATATATAATTATATATATTTATATCAATAATCATATATATCTATATATATAATTATATATAATTATATATATATATAATTATATATATAATGTATATAATATATATATGTATATATGTATATACAATTATATATATGTATATAATTATATATGTATATACAATTATATATATGTATATAATTATATATATAATTATATATATAATTATATATATATGTATATATTTATGGGTGAAATAAAAGGAAATTAATCTGACAGTATGTGGAGAAAGGTAGACAAACACGAGATGTTGTAGAAAATGGACGTTTAAAAAAAAATACCACACACACACACACTCATAACCAATCCTTATGCCATCCACCATATATACATGAATCACTACATCTTCAAACCCAATATATAACCCTCACCCACTCCCAAACACCTAACACCTATCAGAACCCCATTGCTATACACCCCAACTGAGAGAAAAAGGAAAATCTCCTACTACCATCCTCTGCCAACACCAACAACTGACCACCCTCTCCCCTTATTCACGACCTCCTAATTCACCAATTTGAAAATGTTCACCATTAAAGCAGGAACTCAATCCAAAGTCCTGAAGAAGGTCCAACAGACCGAAACGTTACAACGTCGACATCACTACCTACAATAAACATTCCTTTTCTACAACATCCCGTGTTTGTCTATCTTTCTCCACACACACACACACACACACACACACACACACACACACACATATATATATATATAAAATAAATATATAAAGGTTTTAAATATCTATTTATTTGATGACAAAGGAACAGTCACAACCGTTCGGTTTCATGCATGCGTAAGTGCAAACAATCTTCAGGTGACGTTGTTTCAAATGCAAGGAAAATCGAAAATTACAAAAAGATTAATAGACATAGGATGTGTATGATTGGATGAAATGTTATGCATATGTATGTGGTGTTGTTATGAATGTGTATGTGTGTTTATGGACAGTGCAAAGGTTATGTATACGGGACAGCGGATCTCGCACACATTCACATTATTCTACGAATGTGTAACGTTTGATCAATGCGGACATGTGAGCGTTTTTTGTTCCTTTGTCATCAAATAAATAGATATGTAAAACCTTTATATAATTATTTTATTATATTATATAACAGCTCTATTTTTATATTGAGCTCTCTTCCTATAATACTGCATTTTGACACACAGTTCCAGTAAAAGCTGAAACAGTGTCAATCCCACACACACTATTATATATATATATATATATATATATATATATATATATATATATATGCGCGTCCGAAAGTCACGATTTTAGCACCACTACATTTTTCATAAAAAATGTCAGGCAGTCCGTTCATTAGTCTATTCTATCTATCTATCCATCTATATATCTATATATCTGTCTGTCTATCTATCCCGGTTTGTTGATATTTATTTTCAATATTTTATATACAAGGTGCCAGTGTCTACGCTACTCTAAATGTAGCAGATCACACACACACACACACACACACACACACACACACACACATATATATATATAATATATATATATATATTTGGGAGAATATGTGCTTAATTGAATTCATACCTAATTTTGAGAATTGATTAATTGATAATTAATGAATTAGGCGGGTATACCTGTTCAAATGTAAGGCTAAACAAATAAAAAAAAGTCAATTTGTTTAGCCTTACATTTGAACAGGTATACCCGCCTAATTCATTCATTATCAATTAATTAATTCTCAAAATTAGGTATGTCTTCAATTAAGCCGCTTTTGAATGTGAACGCGTCTCTTGGTAGACCCCCTACGATCAATCGGCTGGTCACGGCAAACCCTAGCACTTATATGATTGTCCCTACCGTATTGCACGTATGGCAAACTCCTTTTTATTGTATATGTGCTAGAAGACAGTGGCTGTGGTTCTTAGCCTCCTGGGTATGACTTTAAACTGCATTTAGTGGTGAGGTTCGGGTTCTGGAGTTTTGGGGAGTGTGAAGTACCCTTTCATCGCCATTACTCCCAGGTCTACTCTGACCCGGAGTGGTAGTACCTGTTAGAGTCCCATCTATTGGTTAAATAGATAAAAATGAGTTAGAAAGAATTTTTTTAAAAAGTTGAACACACAACAATAATGAATAAAACAAAAATATCTGTTAAAATATAATCCAAGGGTTGACATGCTGTAAAACCTACCAACCAGCCACCCAACCAACCAATCAATAACCAGCCAACCAACCAACCAACCAACCAATTAATCAACCTACCAACCAACAACCAACAGCCAACCACAAACCAACCAGCCAACCAACCAACTAACAACCAACAACAAACAACCAACAAACCAACCAACCAACCAACCAACCAACAAACCAACCAACCTGCCAACCAACAAGCCAACCAACTAATCAACCAACAAACCAACCAGCCAACCAACTAATCAACCAACAAACCAACCAATCAAATCCAGCAACAAACCAACAAACCCAACCAACCACCAACAAACCACCAACCAACAACCAACCAACAAACCAACCAGCCAACCAACCAACTAATCAACCATCAAACCAACCAACCAACCAACCAACCAACTATCCAGCCAACCAATCAACCAACCAACAAACCAAACCAAACAACCAGTCCAACCAACCAGCAACCAACCCAACCAGCCAACAACAATCAACAACAAACCAAACCAATCCAACTATCCAGCCAACAAACCAACAAACCAACCAACCAACCAACCAACCAACCAACAAACCAGCCAACCAATCAACAAATCAACCAGCCAACCAACCAATTAATCAACCAACTAATCAACCAACAAACAAACAAAACAAACCAACCAGCCAACAAACCAACCAGCCAGTCAAACCAACCAAGCAACCAACCAGCAACCCACCAGCCAGCTCTGTTTCAAATGAGCGTTTAATCTCTTCCAAGTATGGTACCTTATTGTTTGTCCAGCGGGGGAGTTCAATCCCTCTATACGACCCCAAATTGTATAATGTCTCTTTCATCAATCAGGTTGTGTACCTGTTGTGGGGCCAATGATGATTCGACCTCGCAAACGTTGAAAAAAAAAAAAAAAAAGAATGAAAAGACAAAGAGAACTAACATGAATTCGTAAGATTTAAGAAAACATCAGTTTTATTAATATGTAAAACTGACGTGCGAACTAAAACGAAAACAGAGCGGGTCGTCGATGTCTTCCTGCAGCTTGGTCGTCAGAGTCGTCGAGCCAGGAAAATGAGCTGGTTGGTGTCATCGAACAGCCGATCCTTCCGGAGGTAGACAGGAAACTGCTGGGCTGGGTCGGTAGGAATGTCACACCAGGATGGAAAATCTCAAGACTGGATGGTGTCGCAGTCGGCGAGGAATAACTTTCGAATTGGGTTTTTTGCCCTAAAAAGGACACGTTGTAAGCTGCTGCCATTAAATTGGGAACTATAATGGGAAGTGAAAATGTTTTCTTGAATTTCCTGATGAAAAGTGAATACAAAATCTAGAAACTCATGATTATCTTCTTACTAAAACCATCATTCACCAGTTTATCCCTTTTTAGCATATTTTGGGGATAGTTTTTCCCTCGTTATCCATTCGAATATACTTGTGGGTATTTATTCAGTTACCAAGACAATCTGTTGTTGGTGGACGTGATTTAAAAAAAAAAAACAGAATCCATGTATACCATCATGATACTTTTTTTGAGTCTTGTTCTTAGTGAATCCCGGAGGATATCGGCTTCGGGATCTTCTTGCAATTCTGTTTTCATGTTATTTATTCATTTGGAGATTTTGTTATTTCCCTGATCTTTAATTATACTTAAATCATGTCAAAGTCAGATGTAAACTTCAGTCTAATGCATCTCTCGTGTCAGATTGTTCCAGAAGAATATCGTTTTTTTTTCTCTATTTTCTAATGTTATATACCCGTATGGGTATATAAATGGAGAGAGAGAGAGAGAGAGAGAGAGAGAGAGAGAGAGAGAGAGAGAGAGAGAGAGAGGAGAGAGAGATTTTACTCGATCTTACTTGGTTATGCTTGGGTTCAATCCCACCCAGCGTATTTCACAACCTCAATCAACCTCTATTTCGCCCATTGATTCTCTCTCGATACTTATTTGAACAATTACATTTCTTCCGCCCAGGAATATGACACCGTTCATCACCACTAATTTTACATGCAATAATATATGCAAGCACCAAGCTGGTCGGAATTCAGTTTTCCTTCTCCAAGACTGGTTATCTAACTAAGACTAAAGAACCCTGTCTGCCCTACTATTTACCTATAACAGGATATTCACTTACTTTTCTACAGAACAAAACCTAAATAAAATTTGGGTCACATAAAGGAAAAATTTGTAAAACAGTCTTTTCTTAATACAATTTTCTTTTTAGGTGAGTTGCAGATTTAAATTTTATTATAGTTTTGCAATTTATAAATAATCATATGTAGGACCATATGACCTTTAGGCACCCCTTTTTGATCTCGATTAAGAAAGGACATGTTTTTCATTTACACCGTCAATATCCGGTTGTTTTAACAGACGATTTTTAGATTTTTTAAAATTATAAAACTAACCCCTGACCCCAACCCCTAACAAACAACCGGATATTGACGGTGTAAATGAAAAACATGTCCTTTCTTAATCGAGATCAAAAAGGGGTGCCTAAAGATAATATGGTCTCATATATATTTCTATTTCTTAAAATCTATACTGATCTTGGGTATGACGTTAAACTGCATATGGTTGTAAGATTCCAATTCTGAAGTTCTGAGGAATGAGGAGTACCCCATAATTGCCATTATTGCCAGGCCCATCCTAAACCAGAGTGGTATTACATGTTAGGGTTCTATCTATGGATTAAATAGATTTTTTAAAAAAGTGTTTTTAAAAAATGTGTTTAAAAGATGGAGTTTAAAAAAATGCTAGGTTTTCAATATCTGAAAACTATTTATCAGCTCTGTACGGACACTGGATACCATCGAGAGGACAAATCAAGAGCGATGGTCGACATGAACTGAGAGAGAGAGAGAGAGAGAGAGAGAGAGAGAGAGAGAGAGAGAGAGATTAAGGGCATTAGTAGTGTTAGCAAGCCTTGATGATGGTGAAAACATTTCTTCGTTATTTTATATTGGGTCATTGCCCATATTGAGATACTTCTAATAATCCTTTTGTATTTTCCTTGTGTATATTGTAAATTTTGATATGTATTCTTTTTCAGCTTGTTCTCTTTCTTTGTTAATTGTAATTAAACATACTAGCAAAAAATATGCCCCCGTAGGGCGCAAGTATTTGAATTTTCTTTCTTTCTTTACTTTAACGACTTATTTATTCTTTTTTGTGTGTATATGTGTGCAAATATTAAAACATATTAATATTGAGCAAAGGAAAAAAAAACAAAAAACAAAAAAAACAAACTATGTTCCCGAGTCTGAGAAGGATCCTGAGTCCGACAAGAAATATCTGAAGAAGGCCGGAGGCATATCGACCGAAACGTTGTACAGATAACAATGAAGATGAGGACAATAGTCCGATTAATACAAATAATACTAATAAAAACTAATAAAATAAAAAATAGCATTTACTATTTATTTTTAAATTAAAATTATTACGTTAAACTTATTTGAAACAGAAGGGGTATATTCGAATAATAAACAACTTGGACGCTAGCCATTCCCATCACTCTTGGAGAAAAAAACAAACAATGAATCTGACAGTTCCTCACAATTTACCTCTTGGCATAAAATAACCCTAGACAGGTTGACGTGTCGTTAAAACCAACCAATCACTATGTAACATTATTAACAACAAAGTAATCCAGACAAAAACATGCAATGTTTAAGCGATAAATCTCTTATGGGTATTTGCCTCTCATCCCACTTATGAGGGCGTGACACAAGGACATTTTTATGTAGATCCACCCACCAAGCCGAAGCTCATGGGTGGTAGGCCACAAAAATGCGTTGATCCCGTCGGCATTCCCCCTCGAGGGGGGCGCCTCAGGCGCTGGGCAATAAACCCATCCCTACCCCTTTAAATCAAGGGGGCAGGTATTGCCTCTGGGGGGGGGGACAGCCCCCTGGGATCAACGCTGTTAATTACTTTATTGGTCCAGCGGTCGAAGCTCACTGGACCCCCGGCTGGGCCAGGTAAGAAAAAAAACAAAACAAAAAACAAAACATTCACACCAAAATCTGATGTAATCCCAAAGATAAAAGTAAGTAAAGTCGTCGAGGTGGCCTAATGTCGGTATCAGCCAGACAACGAGGGGAAGTCTATCCCCTTTTCACTTGCACTAGACAAAGGAGATTGTTTTTCAGTGTCTGAAGTGGAGCACCACACCTACCATCAACTCCTTACACTACCGCACTACTTTACTCTGTGCTACTCATACGCTAAGTTGGCGAGGGCCGGTATCGGACCAGGAACCTTGCGATTCCTAGTCAAATGGGTCCCCAAAATATTTAGAAATCACAGAAACGTTTGTTTATTGTCAATGATGTTTACAACATTTTAAAGTTGGAAAATGTACCTATTTTTCTACATAATCGCCATTTCGGTCGATGCATTTTTGTTGGCACCGTGGCAGTTTTTGTATGCCCTAGTCATACCAGCACGCTGCCATGTCGTTGAGGAAGCATTGAGCCTTGTCGTCGTTGCAAACTCTCTACACCACTTGCGGTCATTTTTGACATTCATGCATGACCCGCCATACAGTTACGTTAACTGACGATGAATTTCAATCGGTTTAATGCATTTTGTGTTAAAAACCGAATAACTGCGCGAATTTCACACTTGGCGGTAGCGTCAATCGAGAGCTCCACCAGAAACGACTGCCACACCAAGACTGAGCATGGCAGTTAGGCGCGCGCTGGTGCAGTTGCATGCACAACAAACATAACAATGTTGCCAATAGTCGTAATAACATTTTCTATTCTTAAAAAAAAAGACGATTTTTGCAATTATATTATTGGGTTCAAATTTATAATAATGTTAATTACTGTTGAACAAACGACTCCGACTAAGGGTGTTAAATATAACAATGGACTTTAATACAAGACAGCACGTGGAGAAGCATTTAAGACATGAAATACATGAGACAAGATACATAGTAGATAATATACGTACATAGAAAAGGGATAAGATACAAAAGTTATGGAGAGTCCATAAGCTAAAGTCACTTACTACATTGCCTGTGTAGGTGTGAAAACTCCCACACAAGTAGGGTGTAGACAAACTGTCCTAACCATTAGTTGTCAAGTCCCGGAGAAGAAAGAGTGTTCAAATCTGGCGCTTGCCTGCTTAAATAGGCAAGAGGCCTGGTGAGGAAAAAAAACAGAAACACACGGGAAGACAACTCTTCCTGCCAACCAATGGCAGATAATCCTACAATATAATATACTCAAAAAGCGCACTTCTGAAATGTCCGCGATTTGTTAAAAAATATTTTTAAAACGTCAATAAAAAATGGAAAATTAACTTTTTAATGATTTCTTTTACGTTTAATATAAAGAACAATTCCAAGTTTATGTGTTACAAAAAAGAAAAAACACATTTTTTTACATGAAACCTAAATTTTTGCATTTTGAATTAAATTCCCGTAAATTCTTAATCTCTGTTGAGATAGTTATCGCATCTTGGCGTGAACATTTCGACCCGACTAATTTTTTTATGGAGGATCATACGTGAAATAATTTTTTTTTCTGAAGCAAAAACAAATTACTAATTTAGCATTTCCTTGATGCCTCACAGTTTAGCTCTTGATATTATTGAAAAAAAAAAAAGAGTTGGGAAAATCAAAATCAGAATGTTAGAAATTAATTACAATAAAATTCTATCATAAATTAAATAAAGAAACAAAAAAAATAAAATAAAATGAAAAGTTAACTTAATACGATAATATCTGCTTTCTGGATATAAACGGGAGAATTATTTGTTTCCAAATAGAATAATAAATTTTTTCAAACAAACACTGAGTTCTACAGAGTATAATTATACAAGCGTCACGGATTTGAACCAATTTGAACTTATTTACACCAGCAGCCAGCGCCTCCTCCGCCTCAACAACAACAACAACAACAACAACAACAACAGTCCCCCCCCCAAAAAAAAGAATATTATTTCCATTATATCCCTCCATTAATAAGAATGACGACAATTCTTAATTCAAACATTATTTTTAATATTTTTAAAAATAAAGACTGTACTATATTATGTCATTATTTTTAGCTAGATATTTTTATACAATATTTTCTTTGATTAAATAAATACGATTTTGCTATACACTAAACAAAAGTATTTATTTTACATTTTATAAATTTTTAAAATCCCTGAAAAAAAATAGACAGCAGGAACTTTATATAAAATTCTTTAGCTAAATAATCTAACAATTTAGAAAAAAAAAAAAAAAGATACACATTTTTTTCTTATTTACGAGATTTAAGTTTCAAATGTTTAAGACGCCCTATTACAAAACCTGGTCTAGTAGCGATTTAAAAAAAATATGTTCCGTCATTGAATTATCTTTTCAAAAATGTAAAATTTATTTTCATACAGAAAAAATTACAAAGATATTTGTACGGGGGATCAATGTGCGAAACAAAAACTAACGAAAAAAATTAGCCTTTTCAATTTAGTAAACATTTATTTACAATAAAAATTCGTCTCTTATTACTTCATATATCGAAAATTTTATTAAAATCGGATTGTTATTTATAGTGATGGGCACAAAATGGGGTGTAAGGGAGATAACCGCGTATTCCTAAAGATGAGAACTCTCCTTTTTTTATACGATTGGGGAAAAAAATATGGGAACGCCATATTATTTAGAGTGACATAATTCTATCTCGTATATTTGAAATACCAGATGTGAACTTCGGGTATTTCAAAGTAAAAGATAAACATTGTTGAATAATGAATTTTAAAAGTATTGCGTCAATTATGATAAAAAATGAAGATTAATTTTTAGTTTAAGAAAGAAGCGCTATGAATTTTTGAAGTGTTAAGAAAAAAAACGAACACGTAAAATCTTTTTTTTTTTTGTTTTCGTTTTTATTTGATTTGTTTTACCTTAACGGAACATGTTTAAATTATTAACAACAAAATTTATTTTGTTGATAATTTTAGTGTTACATTTCCCATGTTTTCTTCACTGAATGATTTACCACAGAATTTACGAAGATTCAATTTATTTATTTATTTGATTTTCAAAATCGTCTATAAGAAGAAGTACAAGAATTTAAAAAAAGAATCAGCAAAAATAAACAAATAATCCGAATTTAATAAAATGTTCGGTATATCAAGTAGTAAGATCTTATATTTTAAATAAATCTTTACTTTAATGAATAAAAGATATTATAATGCATTATTTTTTTAATTTAAAAACATTTGCATTTTTCAGGTAAGTTAATCACGTACCTTTCAGAATCTGTTTTACGCCTCAAAGATACGTGATAGACTTGAAAAACTGTTGTAAGATTCAAGGTTATAATAATGTTATAACTTGTTGAAACGAACAAACTCGGACAAGGGTGTTAAACATATAACAAGATGGACTATAATCAAAAGCACATGGAATGACATATAACATGAAATACAAGATACATAGAAGAGAATACAAATAAGATATAATAAAAGGACACATTCATGAATGGAAATACAATATTTAGGTATAAAAGAGATACCTAAATGTACATATAAAATATAGGAGTCAAAGATAGTCCATATGGTTGAAGTCACTTACTGACTTAGTCCGTACGTGGGGGTTTGGCACGAGGGGGGTGTAGACACAAATGTCTAACCCATGTTTCCAGGTCCCAGAAGAAGGAGAAAAGAGAGTGAGAGAGTTTGAATCCGGCGCTTAAATACTACAGACCCCTGGTGGTCGGAAATGGTAACCCAGCGGGAAGATAACTCTTCCAGACAAAGGGCAGACAATCCCAACACTGTAAAAGTTCTTAAATAAAACAACTGGTCCATTATATCTTTTATTCATTAAATATATAAACACTGAAAATTTCATTAAATTCGATTAATTCCCTGATTTTTGGTACTTATTTTCTTTCGGCGGGGTGGCAATACGATGGTTGAATTTAGGTCCGTTAAGTTCGATTTAACCCGAAAACATTTTAATTTTTAAAAAAGAGTCGGCCTAAATTAAAATTGTAAATTGATATTTATTTAGTATTCCAAATAAAAATTATGGTTTTAGCACCGGGAAAAAAATTCCAGATACTGACCAATTACAGAATAAACGATATTAGGAAACTTTACCAAAAAACAAAAGCAAAAAAATTAAACTATTCGCTATGCACATTTTACTATAAACTTATTTTAATTAAAAAAATTCCAATAGCGAATAATTTCATAAGAGAATTCATTTGCCAATAATTCCTGTTTACGCGAATGAAAATTTACATGAAAACTGCCAAATTGCAAAGGTGCAGTCGGTGTATTTTAAGGCCACAGTCGACAGGGCTGTGTACCACCATTTTTGCCTCTGATAATAAGTAAGTAAAGTCGTCGGGGAGGCCTAGAGTCGGTATCAGCCAGACAGCGAGGGAGTTTATCCCCTTTCACTAGCGCTAGACCAGAAGAGATTGTTTTTAGCGTCTGAGACGGAGCGTCACACCTACCGTCTGCTCATCACTTTACTGCACAGATCCCTGTGTTACTCATACACTGAGTTGGTGAGGACCGGTATCGAACCAGGAGCCTTGAGGTTCCCAAATGCCATTGACTTCTTTTCAATTTAAACTATGTGACTTCATTGGCTTCCATATAAGAATTGCACTTCTTGTCACGGCTATCCTATTAGGGGACGCGAGGTTAATTATCTCCCGTGTCTACCTGTAGGCGTTAGGGAGCAATCTTATAAAACCAGAAGATTCAAATTCAAAATCCTCTTTCCTCCCCAGCCTTCGCAGAAGTAACACACTAGTTGTGTCTCCTACCCACTGGACAGGAAGGCTTTGAGCCCTCGACCTCTTGTCACATGGCACACGAGAACATACTTCACAGTGTTTATACTTAACTCTTGGGCCAAGTATTATAGGCACTCCAAATCATCAACTTAATGAAAGGTTCACATTTTAACTCGTCACCGGTAACTTTCGCTTCCAAATTTTTGTAAACAAATGATTTTAATCATAAGTTTATAGAGATGTTGAACTTACGATAAATGAAATAAATAGATGGTTGGTACATGTAATCAAATTAAAATTCAGTTGGAAAATCTTTTTTTTAATAAATACTTTTTAATCAGAAGTTTGTGAATATCTTTCAACACTTACGATAAATTTTAAAAAATTGAAAGATGTTTTTATACTAAAATAATTTTTACTTAATCAAAAGAGAAGTGCAATTTGTTTATTTAAATAAAAATACAGTTCTTATTCACAAAACATGTTTTATGTTTATTTGAATAAAAGGTGCTGTTCAGAAATAGTATCACAAAATTTGTAAAATTTGTTTTTGCCAGATAGGTTTAAAAAATCGTCTGTTCGTTCATTTTCAAATATTTGAAAGTCGAAGTTACCGGTGATGAGTTAAAATATGAACCTTTATTTAAGTTGATGATTTGGGGTGCCTATTGGATACTTGGCCCTAACTCTAACCAGTGATATATCTCAAAATGCGTATGGTTTGCAAAAGAAAAAATAGACGAGAAGGTTTGGATTAATTTCGTTTATTAAAGATAAACAAAAGCTGGAATTGTTGAGATGGTAATTCCTTTTCGCTGCTTGGTGAAATGAGGACGGGTGTGGGGTTGAAAGTCAGTTCTGGGTCTGCATGATGCGATATGTAGAGTGGTGTGGGTATAGTATGGCGTGACGCGGGGTGCAGTGAGGGTATAGTATGGTGGTTCCTTTATATCGGCCTGGCGTGTCTCGGCTCTGGTGGTCTGTCATTAACTGAACTTTTGACTTTAAGTCGGCTTGTATATATAGCAAAAATTAGGCTCGAGAAAACCCTTTGAAGGGTTTGGGGGGGGGGAGATTTTTTATTGGTTGAAAAACATTAATTAGAGGATATTTTTATTGTTTATAAATTTTGTTTTTCAACCGGAAGTTTTGCTGGAGCCTATGCGTAGAACACTTGTTTTTTGTTCATTTCACTTTCGCTGCCATGGAGTTAGAATAAATTTAAAAAATTTGAAGAGAGTGCACGAGTGTGTTCACTTCAAATAAACCGTTTGGTGTCCGCAGCTAATGTAGAGTTTTTTTGTTTTTTTTTTAATTTGTTTTGTTGGTGAGTGGATTTATTGTGTTAGTAAAGATTGTGAATCATAAAAGATATCTATTTCTGTTATAACACCAGCAACATCAACAATCTACCTATAAAAATCTATTTCTCTATTAGGACAATTCTCTTATACAGATATCTATAAACTCTTCTTTGTATCTTCTTTTATGTATTCTATTCTATTAAGTTTGCTCACGCAATAAAATATCCTTTATATCACTTCTTCGTGAATTGTTCTGTGTGACGCTCCGCCTCAGACGCGCAGTTTAACAGGTTTGAATTCAAAGTTTTCCTTCTCCTAGACTGGTTACCTAGTTAAAGAGCACAGTCCGCCCTACTATTTACCCATAGCTGGAGGGAAAATAGTTGGATGCATACCTTTCCCGGTGCATTAGCGCTATGTCAAATGCGAACAGCCTCGTACAGGATTTGAACTCCGGTCGACGAACCCATTTTCTACTACTCTAACCACGCACCTCCAACTTCTTGTTCTTATATCTATTTATTATTTATTCGTTCCAAACTAACCAAAAATTCTCACCTCTCACTCTCCCTCTTTTACATTTAGCCACGTGACACTTCTCGACCAGTAAAAAAAAGCAATGTGGCATTGTAATGACTCATCTTAAAAAATACTACTGAATAACGAGTTCGATCCTCGTTGGATGCCTCATACTTGTGACCTTGTGTCACATCCTACCCGTGGCGAACGGGTTGGGTAAATACCTACCCAACCAACAATCCTTCAACACCGAAAATTTAAAATACCGATCCTCACCAACTCAGCGCATGACTAGCATTGCTCGGATTTATGCGGTAAAATGGGGAGCTGATAGTAAGTGTGGTGTTCCCCCTCAGATGCAAAAATAAATCTCCTTGATCTAGTGTTAGTGAAAAGGGGATAGATTGATACCAGATATAGGCCACCCGTCCGACTTTACTTTTTACTTTACTTTGACACTAGAAGCGGCTACCCAGAATCTGCTGGGTAGAGGGGACGGGAGACTTGGTGCATTTGTTTACTTTTGAGATTTACAAACTCTGGATATTTTAAGTAGAATTTCAATGCTATTTCTATGTATATTTTGATTTTTAAACATCTTCGAATATAAATCTTTTTTTTTTTTTTTTGCACAAAAAGCAAGAACCGGTGATATTTAATAGGGGTTGGACAAAATGATGGAAACTAGGTATTTCCATCACACACACACTAACACACACAAATACACTCACTCACACACACACACACTCACACACACACACACACACACACACACACACACACTCACACACACACACACACACACACACACACACACACACACACATATATATATATATATATATATATATATATATACAGGGGTTGAACAAAATAATGGAATCTAGATGTTTCCATTATTTTGTCCAACCTCTATATTTACTTTGTCGTTAATTGTTTTATTTTCGTAGTTTCCTCCGGACATACACTCATACATACATACACACAATTGCCCTTTATATATGATAGATATAGATGTAATTATTTGACTTGCAAATTAAAAATAATTTTTGAATGAATATATATTCCAGGTCGTGTAATGAATCGTTTTTTTAATTACATCCGAGCAACAAAAAAAAATTAATTTTACACCTAAAAAGAAAGAAAAGAATAGAAAAAAGGTTATTTAGTAAACAGATATGCAGGCCAAAGTAATCGATTTAGTTTTTTTTATTACTCGACGTTTTTTTTCTTCGTTTAAGTAGAAATTTCAATCACAATGAAAGCTCTTCCGTTTGTGTCAATTGTAGCAGCTGGCATCTTCAAATGATGTCAGGTTGGTATTTACCCAATAGGGTAGGTCGATTTTTCACTTTAAAAAAAGAAATATCAAATTGTCCATCTATGCGAAAGTTGTGTGTTAGTATACTGAATACTGATACCAAAAATTAGATATTTTACTAGCACCATTGTTTGAGGAAATAGCATCAAAGATCGTCTACTAAAATGCACTAAAATCCTCGTTTTCTAAAGGCTAAATTTTGTGAAAACGAGGATTTTTAGTGAATTTTAGTAGACGATCTTTGATGCTATTTCCTCAAACAATGGTGTAAGTAACAAATCTAATTTTTGGTATCAGTATTCAGTATACTAACATACAACTTTCGCATAGATAGACAATTTGATATTTTTTAAAAGTGAACAATCGACCTATCCTATTGCACAACCCGTTCGCCACAGGCAGAATGTGAAAAAATGTTCGCAAATATGGGCCATCCGGTGAGTATTTAACTCGCTATTCAGTAGTAAAGGATCTGCGAGACTAACTTGCTAGTCATTACACCACGATGGGGCGCCTATGTTTATATATAAATAGGCCTATTATTATTGAATAGCGAGTTCGATCCTCGCTGGGTGCCCCTTATTTGTGAGCTTGTGTCAAATCCTACTTGTGGTGAACGGGTTAGGTATATATATATATATATATATATATATATATATATATATATATATATACCTAACCCGTTCACCACAAGTAGGATTTGACACAAGCTCACATGAACGGGTTAGGTATATATATATATATATATAACCACCACAAGTAGGATTTGACACAAGCTCACATATATATATATATATAAGTAGATATTTACTTAACCCGTTTGTTAGGATGTTGTGGTACATTGGTTAATAAGAAACGGAAGCACCGTTTCAGCTATTGTTTTGATAAGAAAGGGAAGCACCATATCGGCCATTTTTCAGTTGTGGTAATAAAAAGTGTTTATTCCACCAGATGACGTTCAACTGGATTAATTGTTGTGTTATTTATTCGATCAGCAAGATGTAACAGATGTAACAGATGTGACACAATGTCGCAAATATGGACCATCCAGTGAGAATTGAACTCGCTATTCTGTAGTAAAGGATCCGTGAGACTATCTTGCTAAACATAACACCACGATGAGGCGCTATCATGTAAGGTGAAGTATTCAGCTTTATCAAAAAAACAGAAGACAAAACAAAACAAAACACCAACCCCCCAAAAAAACAATAAACACCCCCCTAACAAAAAAAAACACAAAAGAAACAATGAGGGACGCTCCAAAAGTAAAGCCTATTATTCATTTTCTTCGGAGAACTTTGTAGTGTAAGGGTTACAAAGGGTTTGAAAATGGACCCAGAGAACCGAGTTCAAATCCTGGACGGGGTTGTTTGCATTTCACATATTACTAATATTCTTGGGAAAAGTATGAATCCAATTATTCCCACGCTTGCTATGGGTAACTAGTAGGACAGACTTGGCTCTTTAATCTTGGTATGTCAACCGGTACAGGAGAAAGAAAACTCAAAATTCTAGCCAGTTAATACTGCTTAATAATAAATTGACCTTGTGTCGCTTCCTGCTCGTGCGGGGGTGGTGGTGGTGGATACGTTCTATTTATTTTCTCCGGATACTACAACAGATACAGTGAGTAAAATAACAAAGCAGTATTTTTTCTAATAGAGGATAGAATAGAATAGAATCGCAAGGTTCCTGGTTCAATACCGGTCCCCACCAACTCAGCGCAAGAGTAGCATAGATTAGGTAATTTGATCTGTGCGGTAAAGTTGGGAGCTGACAGCAGATGTGACGCTCACCCTTCGCAAAAACAATCTTCCTGGTATAGTGCAAGTTCGATTCTCATTGACGTGCAGAAGGTCGGAGGCCTTCTGCACGTCCTTTACTGCATTACTTTCCCATCTTTGCTGCATATTTCCAACTTTGGTTCTATTTTTCTCCGGCCGTCTTCCCGTGTCATCTGCTATACTTAGGACCTCTACTCGCTGTGTCTGTGACAAAGGCGCCTCTGGGGACCTATCTCGCTTGCTAACCATTACACCATGTGAGGTGCACAACGTCCAGAGTATATAGTCATTTACTAAGCTTAGCTTAGATGTGGCACAAGGCTAGAACTATGGGGCGACCAATGAGAATCGAACTCACTATTAATGGTCTGCAAATCTAGCTTGTTAACCATTAGACAACATCAGGTGCCCAACGTCCAGAGTATATTGCCAATGCGCTGAGTACGTCTCAATATTTATAGTGACATGTCCTTATCGGAAATTGGGTTATCTGCCCGCACCCGGAAGTCCGGACAATAGGGGGCAGAGGATAGAACCCTGACTCAGCAGAACAGATACGGCAGGCACGAGGGTAAGACCAGAGCCGGCACCTGTGAGAAACACGTCAACTACGACTAGCAGAATAATGGAACCACAGCGACTTTACCGGACAACTTAGAGACATTGCTAAGACCTATACAAATAAGATAAGTGTACTTGAAACTCCTTGTATTACCTAAAAATATATCCCCGCCAGGAGAAATCCTCTGGCAACTCTGAAAGACATTTACACAACTCTTAAAGACATTTGCATAATAATTGTACACACACACACATTATTACTAACCCAGAATAAACTGTTAACCCAATTATAAACTCTTATAATTGCCTTGTACCTTTCCTTCATAAATACAGTCATATTTGTAACGTAACTACTTGTTTATAAATTATTTCTGTTATCCTAGACACAGAGGCAGATCACTCTTTTCTACTCATAAATCGAGGTGAAATCCTGGACAAGACTCTTAGTGTTTCTCTTCCTGCTATCAATGAACAGAATTTTAACTTCCAATCTTCACATTAAATAAATTATTTGTGTCTCTAAAATAATTATTCATCTTTGATTAAACATTAAAAAGCGGGAAACGAAATACATTCAAAATTGTGCTGATTTTCCTTATTTAAATCTTTGATTACAACATTTCGATTGTTTTTCTACATATTTTGTACTTGTTCTCTATATATTTACCTCAGAATTCATTCTATTCAAATTAAGTCCTATTATTATTGTAATCTGAGTCCTTTTACTCAATTATAATGAACTAACCATCAGTTTTTGTACTTTGCTTGGGTATGGTAGGAGAGCCGCTATGAGCGGTTTAAAGTAGGTCTTGTACTTGTTCAGTATCTATTCACCTCGGAAATTATTCTATTCAAATAAAATAAATAAGTAAGTAAAGTAGGTGGGGCGGCCTAATGTCGGTATAAGCCAGACAGCAAGGGAGTTTATCCCCTTTTCACTGGTGCTAGAACAAGGAGATGATTTTAGTGTCTGAGATGTAGCGCCGGAGGTCACATGGGCCTAAACGTTGTACAGATAACAATGAAGATGAGGACAATAGTCCGAATAATACAAATAATACGAATCCGCTTATCATCGATCGTAATTCTAAAATTTTGTACCAACAAAAAACTGTTTTTATAAGCAGGAAAATAAAACAATTAGAGAAGATTTCTTTTTAGATTTGTCTGTTAAAAAACAAATAGAGGCGTGTTGACGACGGGTTGGCGTAACACTGATCGTCTCTAGAAAATAGAATAGAATGCTATGTAAGTAATTAATTTTAAAAAATATTAAACGTTTTATTTTATTTATTTAATTCCCTCCACACCTGGCAATATCTTTCAGAAAAATATTTTTACACCGCTATCAGAGCGTTTTTATTTTGTTTTGTTTTTTTGCTAGTATCTATAAAATGTATCGACGAAATAAAGCCATTTCGTGTATACTGTCTAATAATATTTATCGTTTGACCTTATTGGGAGATACAAAGATAAAATCATAGTTGAAATTGATAAATGGTCGTCTTTGTGAGTAGACAAGACATGAAATGTGGACATCACTTGTATCTTAGAACAAGTCGGAACTATTTTCCTTGAAAGTCAAAGAAAAAAAGAAGGGAGATTCATGAATACAGTATTCCTATATTCCAGACTCCATTTATAGTAAGTAAATCAATACTGTCAATTGACTGAATTTAGAATCGAATAAATTTGCATGGCTGAAATAATTTTACAATATTCATTGGCCCAAATAAATCATCTATCTATCTATCTATCTATCTATCTGTTTTAGTCTATTAATATTTATCCCAATCTATCTATCTATCTCAGTCTATTCAGATCTATCTATCTATCTCAGTCTATTAACATTTATCTATCTATCTATCTATCTATCTATCTATCTATTTTAGTCTATTAGCATTTATCTACCTATCTGTCTATCTCAGTCTATTCCGATCTATCTATCTATCTATCTATCTATCTATCAATCTCAGTCTATTCCAATCTATCTATCTATCTATCTATCTCAGTCTATTCCGATCTATCTATCTATCTATCTATCTATCTATCTATCAATCTCAGTCTATTCCAATCTATCTATCTATCTATCTATCTATCTATCCCAGTCTATTCCTATCTATCTATCTATCTATCTATCTATCTATCTCAGTCTATTCCGATCTATCTATCTATCTATCTATCTATCTATCTATCTATCTATCTCAGTCTATTCCGATCTATCTATCTATTAAAATCTATCTATCTATTTTAGTCAATTAACATCTATTAACATCTATCTATCAATTTTAGTCTTTTAACATTTATCTATCTATCGTAGTCTATTATCACGTATCTATCTATCTATCTATCTATCTATCTCAGTCTATTTCTATCATTCTATTCAGGCAATATCGTCCATATATAAGTGTACTCCTACCAATGTTTTAGAAAAGTTAATTTGATTCTCAATCATGACTTTTATCGTCATTTGTAGTGGTACATTACATAATAAAAAACGGTTATTATTAGGTATTATTCATTACCAAACTTTACAACATTGTAACACTATATCAAGCCAAATATCTGCGAGATGCATTGCTCTATGTGAACTCGGATAAAACAAAGTTAATATGTTTTAACCAAGATGGCCGCTCTGTCGGCTGGGACTATAGAAGACACTAAATGTACTTCTGCAGAGGAGTAAAATCTCCCAGTAAAATCCCATCTGTTGGCTGTGGTTGGATCAAAGTGAGGCAACACTACCCCCAACCAAATCTCTATCAAAATAAAGTTTTGGTCAACAATTAGAATCATCCCCGACAACTTTTTGAATTCTGTTGAAACCATCATAGCAAAGAAGAACCGCCATTTTTTAACGGTCCAAGGTGGACACATTTGAAATAAGATAAATCTCCACCAAATAACCTCTTTATATATATATAATATAATATATATATATATATATATATATATATATATATGATGGCAGCAAACTCGTGTTCAAGTATTGCCATTGCTTGATAAAAAAATAAATAAATAAAAGTTCAACAGTTCAAAGAATATAATGGTAAGCTTCAAAAAGTTCAACAATGAGCTGCACGAAAGTGGCTCTTTAGTCCTGCCAAAGTCTTGCACATCTTCCCACATTTACAGGTAATTCCAGGGAGCACAGGGTATTTTATTAGTCCATCCCGGTAATGCACAGATTGGTGACTGATCAGGCCAGCCTTGCTCATACATTGCCTTCCACACTGGTCATATAGTAGACCGATTTGAAGCCCTTGGTTGTCTAATTTTTTATTCTTGCGAATATCTCGTTTCAACTGCTCATGCTGTATACGACTGGTCTCAAACTGTTTTGTGCCCTCCTGTAAAGCTTTTCTCCACTGGCCACGGCCCAGAGCCTTATTCTCCCAGGTCTTCTAATATATATATATATATATATATATATATATATATATATATATACAAGAACACAAACAGCAAGATTTTGCTTACCCCATGAATTGACAGGTTACAATATAGAATTAAAAGACATAGAAACAATAGAAACATGCCATCATGTGGCTGGTCGAAGAGGAGGAGTAGATTCTACGGAGAACTGCAATATGGGGAACGTCGATGCACAAGCACCCACCCCCTTCAATTTTTCTGAAATTTTGTCCAGATGGGGAATTATGTTAAACTTCTACCAGACAAGAGGAAATACTTAAAAAGATTCAGGAGAAAGCTCTAACAGCATCAGTGTGGATATGGCAGTCCTATATTGTGACATCAAACCGACAAAGTTCCTGGTGGTATCGTGAGATAACTGCTGGGGGCTCCGTTAGTGTAATGATGCTTCGGCCCTGAGAACCATGCCTGAACCCCAGAGTCATCATCTGATTGAGGCTTTGTTGGTTGGCAATGCTACTGTGTAAATTAGCAGTCATTGTTAATGAAGATTATGTATGTATGTGGTAAGATAGGTAGGAATCCTGACCTAAATGTTTGGTTCAGTTACTAAAAGAGATAATTTTTCAGTGAGGAGGTTTGCCTGAGAGAAGGCAGAACGCATATTAGTAAAAAAGTTATGTTGTTTTCCCTGAAATAAATGAGACAACTGCCTGTTTTAAACAATTTTACTGGAGAGCAAATTTTTCCCTCACTTATATTTGCATTTTTATGCTTAATTGAAAGTAGCAATTCATCATGGCATTTTAAAAATTTAAATCCAAGTAAGTAGTGAGAAAATTTCAAGAATTTCAAATATTCCTTTCTTCTTGACAGAATTTGAAACTGACTAAAATTTGTTTTTTTTGTTGTTGTTGTTACAGAGCGGGAGAAGTTTTGAAAGGGTGTGCCAAACAGAACATACAACAAAGCAGTTCAACATGAAACTTCAGATATGGTAGGAAAAGAATACCAATCAAAAGAGTCATACCTCCTCTTGGAATTTGGTGCTTTAAATGTGATATGTAGAGAACAAAGCTGCTGGCAAATGCAAACCTCAACAAGTACTCAGTGTGGTCTGGTCCAGGAGGCTATACAAAAGAAGAAATTAATGTGTTTTAAGGTAAATATCTAATGTTATAAGAATATCTTGCTTTTCTACATCCAAATTTTATATAAAGCAGCATAAAATCTCTTTTATTCCCACTTCTGAAGTATGCAGATTTCATTGGATGATTAGAAACATTTAATAGAATGTTTTAATTTGTAATCTAAATTAAAATCTAGCAATTTGAAACATTTGTGATTTGTTAGGGTTACAAAAATGTAATTTGTAGCAAATGAAATAAGTAAGAATCAAAAAATAAAAAGATTGATGAAAGAAAAGTAAGAATGAAATGAAGTTAAACTAACAATAATAATGATATA
>CM042146.1:114785276-114798636 GCA_023376005.1 Doryteuthis pealeii | reverse complement strand
GAAGGGGGACGGGGGATAGATGTTATTCTAACTACTAGATCTACAGAAAGAAAAAAAAGAATGCACAACATCATCGTGTGTGCTAATGTATCAAGCTAGTTCGCAGCAATCCATTATATTGAAAGCTATACGATCCTCGTGAATGCCCTACACTTGTGCCTCCTTGTCAAATAATACCCGTAGCGTGAACAGGTGGGTAATCATTTTTTTTTCTTTTCTAAATTGAACTAGTAGAGCCGATTTAATATGAATCAATCATCGCTTGAGGGTTCCTCATTGAACATATTGTCTGAAGTAGACTCAACCTAATCATAACTTCCGCTGTTGTTATAGACCGTTCAAATTCTTAGTTTTAGTTGACACTTATAGTTATAACTCATTGCGTCACGAGTCCATAACGGACGCTTTACGTAGTTTGGAACATTAAGACCCAGCGTTTCAACAATTTTAATAGATTTTCTTCATCACATTTGAAGATCAACATAAAAGCAGCCGCAACACACCAAAAATAGAAGCTCGCAGACTTTTGTTTTCAGTATAATTTATTTTCTCTAAACCAACTAATATTCTCTATGAAGGTCTATGTAAACAGACCGAATACTGCAGCGTAGGCGTAATAACACATCATTCGTTTATGAAACTTGTTTTTTTCAATTTTTAATTACATATAATAGTATATAGTATATATATATAATATATATGCTGTATGTGTGGTTGTGTGTGTGTGATGTTGTGTGGATTATATCAGCTGTCCCTGATAGGATTCAACCAAAATTGAGAACTCAACGTACATTAAAGATTGCAATATATTTTACATATACGGAGGGTTATAAATAATTAAAATATCTTAAGTATATATAAACTTAAATTTATTTCGACTTTTTATGTCTCTGTCAGTCAATGTTTATCAATTGTGATGTCTTAATCAACAAAGATCCACGAGAAACAAAAAAAATGTCAAATATATTTAGATTATATCTGCCACAAATATCTATTGATATATATATATATATATATAATTATATAATATATAATATATAGTATAAATATATATGGTTACTAGCTCACTTACTTCGACCATTATTTTTGCATTATATGTTAGTGAAGTGCTCACTATCAGTTAGAGATTGTAATTTAGTTGCTGAACGTCATCGTGTGTAATGGTCAGCAAGCTACTCTCGCAGATCCATTTATTACTGAATTAGCGAGTTTCGACCCGTACTTGCAACCCGATTTGTGTCCACATCCTACCGTAAACCTTTGTTGTAGTGGAGTTCGATCCTCAACGAGTCCTTATACATCTGTCCTTGTATTCAACTAAGCTAAGTTTAATGTATCTATGTATAAATAATATAACCGATTTCCCAACACTCTCACCTGCTGTGTAATCTGATAGGAATGTTTAATTTGCTGAGCCTACTCGCAATATGAGATATAAAAAAAATTGAATTTACACACTGAATTTAATGAAATAACCAGATGTCTCGAGAATCTTTCAAATATCGTTTTACATTCCTCGTGTGTAATAGTTTTTATTGCTTATACTGTCTGGCGTGCATATCCGTGGGTTTGTAATAGCCGACTAGGCTAGCCACTGTTGTCTTGAGTTCGATTCTCGTGTATACTTATTTCTGATTTTTTTCTCGAGGAGGCTTAGGTAATAACTTGTGTAAAAAATCGCTCTTTGTCAAAATTATTGTGGCAGGCAACCTAGAAAATTGTTTATGGCCAGAAGAAGTTGATAGAAAACAAAAAAACTAAAAAATTAAAAAGATATTACTCGGTGTAAATAGAATAAACTGAATTTTGTTCCACATGTTTCTTTTGTGATTATAATTCAGATTTTTGTTAACGTTACATTAGCATTTTGTCACACAATTACAATTTTATAACCAGCATTTATAATCATTTTTATAAAAATGGTAGTTTTGCATCTTTCTGAAATTACTTCAACTTCTTGCTTAACAGTATGTCTACCGTCATGTTGCTGTGGCTGTAGAATACACCGACTGCACCTCTTCAGAGGGAGTAAGAGATTCTCCCAAGGGACCACTGCGCCGATGAGTAGTGACCCGTGATGCTAAGCAGAAACCCTCGAACTGAGCAGTCCATGACATGCAACACCCCATTGGCCCGTCACTTATGTGTGGTCGACGTGCACCTCCGATCAATGGGGCTGGTTACGTCAATACCAACACCTATTATGGTTGTGCCATCCCATTATTGCCCATATGGCAACCCCAATCTTTTTTATCCTATATGTGTAGAAGCGGTGGCCTGGGGTCTTAATGTATGTGGACATGATGTAACACTCTATCTGATGGTGGAATGAGGTTTTAGTGTGCAGCTCGGGAATGGGAGTATCACCATATACTCTCAGGTCCACTCTTCCGGATGAATACCTATTAGGTCCATCTATAGTTAAATAGAAAAAATGGTTTTGGAAAAAAAAATGTATACCCATCAAGAATGAATAAATAAACGTCTTCACAAAATAACCCCCCAAGTTGACATGCCTAAATATCAAGCAATAGAACATACTCTGAATAGTGAAGCTTGTATTACTACAAACAAAAAATTACTCATGTATCGTTTTTTATGAACTATATGCTTGCATGCAATTATAAAAAAATACAAAAACGCAAACAATTAACAAAAAGCAAAAAACAAAAACAAAAACAACTGTAGGTACTATTTACCACCCTCCGTACGAGCAGATGTTACACAAGGTCATTCAATAGGTTGACATGTTTTAATTCAGAGTGCCTTTCTTAGATGGGTTTCCTAAACCAAGGATTAAAGAGACACATCTGTCCCTACTATTTCTCATAGCTGAGAAGTATTGGGATGCTACCTTTTTCAAGAGTATTACACTATGTGAAGTATACAGGCCTCTCTAGGATTAGAACTCTGGTCACGAGTCCATTGCTCGACTCAAGATATACGCTAGTAACAGCGGAGGATGTAAGCAATTTGAATCTTACCATAGTTTAATGTAGCTAAAGTAAATTAATAATCTAAAAAGTTCTTTATATTGGGAAATTATCTATCAGTCGCACTGGCCACGGATATTATTTACTCACCCACGGCAACAAATAGATGTGACACAAGGTGAATTTTAGGTGAGTTAAACAGTTATGAGATTCAGAGTTTATCTTTCCTAAGACTGTTGCCTAAACACTGTATTTGATGCAGCTCTGGGAAATGTGGAGATCACCATTACTCTCAGGTCCACTCTGACCCGGAGTGTCATTACCTATAGGGTCCCATCTATAGGTTAAATAGAAAAATGGGTTTTGAAAAAACATAGTATTCACATCAAGAATAAATAACCCAAAAGGTTGACATTTTTCCATCTATTGTAACCGTATAGAGGCATACCTTTACAGGATATTAAGCGTCTATGCTGAAATGTAGATCATCTGTCTAGGATTGAAACTCGTTTCCGACGAGATCCATTTCGTACGACTCTTAACCATCTTACACTACACGCCTCTGCAACTATATTTGAAATAATATCTTCCGCAAGAGTTCAGAAATATGTCAGAGAAGTATGTGAACATATATTTGACAGGAAAAAAGATTCTCCATTAAAATAATTGATTCTCAATTTGCGGTATTTGAAACATCCCAGGTTAGGAAGCCACCCGCTAAGAAAGCGTCAATAATTCTTTTGTGTCATCTTATTTTCCTCGTACCTGGTGGGGCATGTTTACATTCTTCAATCTCAGTAATGTAACCTCTCAGTGAGGAGGTCTCACGTGCTTCTCAAACCCCACCCTGTTGCAGCAGAACAGGACCATGCCTGTCTCGCAGTGGCCCCGCCAAGCCACGTGTAATCTAGTGGCAAATGTGGGTTGCCCGCTGGAAACAGACGGAGATTCAATCGCAATTACAACTGTAAAAACAGTTACCAAGAGGCGCATCCGTTACACCGACATCATCTTTATTTGGCGCTTTTTCGCCATTTTATTACAAATTGGAATAGAACAATAAAATCCAATTAGAAAAAATGTTTACAATAAAATGCATTGGAAATTACTTTACTATAAAAATGCAATCAGAATAAATTGCTTCTAAAAAGAATCATTGGAAATATTTACAATTTAAAAATACATTAGAAAGAGATTACTATAAAATCATTGGAAATGATTTTACTTAGAAATATGCCATTGGAAATGAGTTTATGTTAAAAATGCATTGGAAATTACTTTCTTACTAATAAAAATGCACAGAAAAAATGTCCTATAAAAAAAATTCATTGGACATACTTTACTATAAAAAATTCATTAGAACTTTTAGTATAAAATTATTGTAAAATTTTGTTTAGTTTAACATTGAAACCATTTAACCAAAAGAGATGTATGTTTCAAATATATGTGCACTAAAATGAAAGCGTACCTAGGATTAGACAAATAAATGATTAATAAAAGTGTTTGTTTGACCTGGGTAATGGTAGAGTCTAGAAATGGACCTCGTCGATTTCGAGTTCAAATATGACAAGCTTTTGCATTTCACATAGCCGCTAAATATCCTTGGGAAAGGTATGCATCCAACTGTTTCTCCTTCAGCGTACTGGGTAAATATTAGGCAGATAGACTCTTTACATTCGCGCTAGTAACCTGCTCGAGAAAGAAAACTTGAATTCAAATGTTAAATACCGCTACGAAAATAACTTGGTCACATTCCAGCTCGTGATGATGGGTTTGGAAATATATAACCAATGTCAAGAGTTAAAGATGGGAGAATTTATCTGTGGGCTGCATAAGAAAGTTGGTTAGTTGTTTGTTTATTTGTACCGGCAGATTAACCCTTTTGGTCATGTAATGCCAGAGATGAGAAGAGAGATAGAGAGAGGAAAAGGAAACTTAACGGAGAAACCTAAATATTTTGAATATTTAGAGGAATTTTTGCCATTCGATACGACCATTCGATTCTTATTTTGTAATATATTTGCCAACCATCCGCACGAGCAGGATTGACTCGAAGGTAATATCTGTAGTGGATTTAACAGTTGAATTCAGAAGTTTCATTCTCCTGACTGGTTACCTAGCCAGGTAAAGGCCCAGTCTGCATCTACTATTACCCATACAGGAGGGGATATTGGAGCATACCCTGCCAAGGGTACTGCCTATTGAAATGAGGACAGCTCGTCCAGGATTTGGAAACCGGGTCGACGCAGTCCATTTCTGCGGACTCACATTGCACCAACGTTCTCCAAATATTATTATTCTTATTTGTACCTGTTCTCATAATAGAATTTTGCAGCTACAATTATATTTAGGCCGCACGTGCTACTCTCGAATTCTGACGGGGAGGACAAAAACCTGCTTGGCAGACTATGGCAGTGGGTTCGAATTTCTAAGAATACGATTTTATGAAATGATATGAGTTAGAAGTGAGCTTATCATAAGATTCAGTGGGGGCATAAGACTCTAGCACGGCCCTGATAGCTACAAGGGTTACGAGCTACTAAGATAGATTAGATAGATAGATAGCATAAGAATAGAATACTATTATTCTCCGATATAAGACAGTATGGCTGTATATTACTTTTCAGTCCAAATAACACTAGGCTATTCTCGGAGGATAGTATTGGAAGAATGCTTATTCTCTTCTGCCTTATCTTGGGCTAGCATGGGGCAGTCGGAGAGCCCACCTCCCATCATCGGCTGGTCACGTCAAACCCTAGCACTATATGATTTTCCTAACCCGATTGCCATGTATGCCAATCCCCACCCTATTTATCATATGAGTGCTTAGAGGCGGTGGCTACGGTCTCAATGTCCTGGGATGACGTTAACTCATAATCTGATTGTAAGCTTCAGTTTTGGAGGTTTGGGAATGGAGCACCCTTCATCACCATGCTCCTGCGTCCATACACCCGAATGTAGACCTGTATTAGGCTTAAATAGAAAATATTTATAAAAAAAAATGTATTATCCATTAAGCATTGATTATTTTCAAAATTTATCGCATTAAAATGAGCCCACTGAATATGATATCCACAAACAAAAACAAAAACAAACTTATTCTCGTTCTGTTCTGCCGTGCTCTCAACTAGGCTACATCAAAATCATCCTGAAAAATCACGCTACGTCTTATTTTGCGGTAGGTCTTATTTTCGGAGATAAGCCAAATAAATAAGCGTTTCCAACATTTGATGATAATAGCGAAAGAATTTTGTGGGCTACGAAAATACCACGGCATCCTACATGAAAAATGTTATGTACAATCTTTATCCATGGCCGACGCCCTTCATGTCTGACCGTATATGAGTCCACACCCGTTTTTTTCTGGGGGAAACACCAGAAGAACCCAGCCGATTCAAAAATCATCACACGTGTGCACCCTTCTTCTTGAAACGTGGTAAGGTTGGGTGCCGAAAACCAGCGAAGACTGATTGTGGGTTTGACTTTTATCTTATTTACAAAATATGCCTTTTCTAACAAAAGACATAACAGTCTGTTTCGCTTTCTATAGCCCCAATTGTTTAGTTAACTTTGTTCACGGCCAAATGTAAGACCTTCTAACACAATATGAAGGGACAATTTGTCTGTACGTATGCCCGAAGAACCAATAAATAATAGTATTATCAACTAAGTTAAATATATATTACACATTCGCTATCACAAACTTGCTTTTTGTGCAAAAAAATGATTTTATCATATTCTGATATACCTTTAAAATAGTATTAGTAACTTTGTTTCACTGTCCAATATAAAGGACAGTGTGTCATGTACGTATGTCCGGAAGAACTCAATGAAAATAATAATTAACTAAGTAAATTATATATACACATTCACTATCACCAAAGCTTGCTTTTTGTTAAAAAGATAATGAAAGATTTATCATATTCGTGATGATAATTTAAAAATTAGTATTTTATTAGTAAAAGTAGGGAAAAGTCCAATTGGTGCTTTCGTTATTAAACAATAAACAAATCAATTATAAGACCAAAACATCAATGATCAGAGAGGACTAACTTCTTTATCACACCTTACCAGGCAACGCCGGGTGGGAGCCGCTTCTTAGTCTTTTAAAAAATTCTACCTATAATTTTTGAAACATATTACTATTCAGACATTTTAGAGCCCCTACAAGTGGGTTAATGTAAGTATAGCTAAAAATTAGTTACAAAAACCACTCTTTTTCTTTCTGTGAAGTCCACTCTGACCCGAGTGGTATTCTTGATTAGTCCATGAATGGGTTAGAATAGAAAAAAAAATGAATTTTTGAAAATGTTTAAAAAGTTGATTTTTAAAAAATTGAATACCCACAAACAAAGAGAACAAAACGTTTTCGGCATGAAACTAACCACAAGAGTGACATGCTATTAAAATCGAATAAAACCAAACAATAGTCTACGGGATATGGAGCCTGAATAGAGAAGTAGGTGATGTTCCTGTATTTTTTCGTAAAGAAGCGTTAACTGTTGTTTTAATAAATACAGTCAAAGGCCAAACCGTATCAGTTAGGCGGTCTTTCTCCACCCATAATCTACCTTGTTGCAAGAAGGTGCACACGTGTGAATAGCATTGAATTGCCCGGGCTTTTGTTTGATAATCAGGAACTAGGTCTCACAAACAGGTGAGATACGAAGGCATCAGGGTAGCTAAATACGGTTATTTATAACCTATTTCCACGTGAGTGTGTGATATTTAACATGGAACAGAAATAAATTATAAACGCCAATATCCAAATGTCGTAGCATAAATAACATTCAGATAGAATGATAGCCTGTCGGCTGGATAACAAAATACGCTGACCGCATCCTTGCAAGGGGCTAGACCCCCTAATGGGGCCACTTAGACGGTCGTTGGAGTGGCTCTCTCTAATCAGCTGATTACGTCAAGCCCTAATTCCTATAGGATTGTCCCGACCTTTGCCTTTATCGATCAGATGAAATTTGATTCTCTCTGTTGCTGAAGCAGTCAATGACATGCAACATTCCACTTTAGCTTTTAATTAGGCTAGAGTTAACAGGTTTTGGAATTCAGAGTTTTTTCCTTCTCCTAGACAGGTTGCTTAACCAGGGTTAAAGAGCCCAGTCTGCCTTACATTTCCATAGTTGGAGGGAAGATAGATAGTTATCATCGCTATGTGAAATACAAACAGCCTCGTCCAGGATTTATAATACTCTTGGAAATAGACCCCTCATTTTAGGGTTAAATAGTACCCCTACCGTTCTACAAGGAATGGCTTTGGCATTAAATAACCCACGAAGATTGGTATATCATTAAGCAAAGAACCAACTAAACCATTAATCTCATTAATAAATAAATGTTGAAAATATTTTAAGTTCGTCATAATTAGTAAATTAATTTGCATTTAATTCATCGGATTAATTATTTTAATTAAGCGACATCCCAACGCAACGCATATTTGAAATTAATAAATTTAATTAGACTCATAGGAACAAAAGGTTAACTCACTATTTTAAATGTTAAAAAAATACTTTTTGAAAAAAAGCCTTAAGCTTGAAATTGGTAATGAAACGGTAAAAAAACATTTTATTTTTATTTTTTACATGAACCAGTTAAATGATTTTTATTTCATTAGCAAGTATCCATAAAGAATTACGATATTAATTATATATGCAGATCGGCACTACTATATGGGCCGGTTTAACTCATTCGGTAGAATACCAACAGAAACCTCAAAGTTCAAGGTTAGCTATCGTACCTCACCAACTCAACGCACGAGTAGCACAGCGTTTATTCTGTGAAAAGTGGGGAGCTGATGATAAGTGTTGTGCTCTAAAAATCGAAAAGAAGTTGAGAAAAAGATGAAAAGAAAGAAGAAGAAAAAAGGAAGAAGAAAAAGAAAAAGAAAAGAAAGAGAAAAGAATAAAAAAGAAGTTGAGAAAAAGATGAAAGAATAATAATATAATAATAATATAATAATAGGTGGAAATGAAAATTATTTTTTCGAATGTTACCCCACCTAAAGGCTTAAGAGACCCACTAGTGGCGTTACCGTGATATCTAACCTAAGAAACCTTTTCTTAGTCCCAAAGACACACACACACAGAATCAAAGCTGAAATAAATTTCCACACGGTCATTTTAAGGTGACACAAAATCATTGACCACAACAAAGAGACAATTGTATGACGGCTTATGAAATATCGAAATAATCTTTAAAAAAGAAAAAAAAAGACTTAAAAAAAAACAACAAAAAAACAACAACAACAATAAAGGGAGAAAACTTCTATTTCACTCGCTGTAGATTGTGTTGCCCCCAAATCCCAAATATCCAAACAAAAATAATTCTTCGTTTAATGTCAACATCTGTAATATGATTACTTCCTTATACAAACTCTATATAATACTTCCTTGTAGTTTCTTAGACTTAACGAGGGCAGTCAAAAAAGTAATGCCATTTTCTTTATTTCTATTGAAGTCAGTTAGTCTATTGTTGGTTTAATAACAGCAACTTAGCTAAGCACAACTGAAGCAGAGTCCAAGACAGTTGGTATTTATAGAAATCAGAATGATCCATTCATGCATTTGGGGGATTCCATTCCTTGAGTTCTGATTGGCTGCTTGGTTTCAATGATGATTGTAGAGTTTTAAATAATACCCTGTCATTCTGCAGTAGAATTGCAACAAGACGGGTTTGTATTGAGTTACAGCCGCTTGTTGCCGTGTCTTACCAATTCGACGGTAATTGGAACTTAATTTTATTATTCTTCAATTTCATGTAAAAGTTTTTTAATAAATAAAACTAAAGCCTACATTGAGACCTTAACGTCGCTCAGAGCAAGAATCCGACGAGTAAGACCCAACTTGCCAATCGTCAATATCCTCCTTTTGCACGACAATGCTTAACTACACACAAGCATCAGGACAAGGGAGTGTGGACAACTTTACCGCATCCTCCATACTCACCAGATTTAGCGCCTTCAGACTATAATCTCTTCGGCCCCATAAAAGAGGTTTTGAGAGGCAAATATTAGTGACGAGGAATTGAAATCTGTAGTGAAGAAGTGGCTCAAAGGAACAGTTCACAGAATTTTACGGGACAGGGATACATGCTCTCACTCGAAGGTGGAACATTGCTTTTGAGAGAAACGGTGAAGAAGTAGGGATGTGATCCACAGAGGACCAGCTTTATTTTGATGTATGATACATGTTCTTGTGTTTTTAATTATACCTGTCCTAAACAAAATGGCATTACTTTTTAACTTGTCCTCGTATTATACATGTGGTATTCAAAAATTATCGAGACTGAAGCTGTATTTACCAAGTTAGAAATGAACGTTAATTTTCTTTATGATACGCCGTGTGTTCCAAAAGTATGGAGAATAAAGCTAAATTTACCAAGATAGAAATGAACAATGAACAAAACGTTCATTTTATTCAAAACAATTCCCTGGACAATTAATTTATTCCAATGCGTTTTCCATTGGCCGAAACATCTCTAAAACTTCTCTATTGATATCGCACATAGCTTATGGGGATCCACAAGATTTCATCTTTTCATTTATACGGGGGTTCCACCAGATATCATTTGCATGTACATATACGGGGGTCCACCAGATTTCATTTTCATTTATCCGGGGGCGGGGGCACCAGATTTCATTTTTATTCATACGAAGGGGGGCACCAGATTTCTTTTTCATTAATGAGAGGATTCCCCAGATTGCCCTTTTTTATTTTATGGGGGTCCACCAGATTTCATCTTTACTTTTAGGGGGTCCTCTAGATAGACCCTGAAATAGAAAGGTGTCCCGTCTTTGATGAATTCTGGTCTAGACATTCAAACATTAACACTTTATCATATAAGTTGCTCGGCTGTGAACACATTATTAGTTAGTTGGTTGGATTTTACGGCACGTCAACCTTGTTCGGTTATTTTATGCTGAAGACATTTTCTTTTATTCATTCTTTATGGATACTCAATTTTTTAAAACACATTTTTTTAACTTATTTTTTTCTTTTTAATAAAAGGTTGTCGGGGTGGCCTAAATTCGGTATCAGCCAATCAGCAAGGGAGTCTATCCCCTTTTCACTAGCGCTAGACCAAGGAGATTGTTTTTGCGTCTGAGGTGGAGCGCCACACCTACCATCAGCTCCTTACTTTACCGCACAGATACCAGTGCTACTCATACGCTGAGTTGGTGAGGGCCGGCATCAAACTAGGAACCTTATGGTTTCTAGCCGAACGCTTTAACGACAGAGCTAACCCGAGGTTCGGAATAGTGATGAAGGGGTACTCCACATTTCCCAAATATCCAGAATTGGAACTTCACCATCAGATAGAGTTTAACGCCATATCCTGGACACATATTTAGTTAGATTTTACATTTGAAAGCTTAAGTCTCGAGACCTTTTCTATTTATCTATTTATTTAGTTGAATGAAGTGACAAATAAAAGTTTTAGCTTTTATTCATTTATTTGAGAACGATATTAATACCAATGGTTTCCTGCTAAAAGCATTCATCAGGTAAACGAAATAGTTTTTTTTAAAAATGACACTTCATTCAACTATCAGGGCTCTATCACAGATATTGAGCACTCTTCTTACAACACTGTACGTTGGATTACTATTACTTTTTCTAGTATACTAGTGCCAACCATACACATTAATAATATTTATTTATTTATTTATTTATTTATATTTTCATTCGTCCTTTTTATTCTATCTTTTTTATTTTATTTTACAAAGTTCGTTGGCCAGCCATCTAGTTTGACATATAAACTAGGAAAACAGCAAAGAAGAAAAATACTGTTCTTTATCATAAATGCATTTTTTTCTTCTTTTTTTGCTTACTGCAAATTTCTCGCAGAGAAATAACTGAAATTCTCTTAACGTTCTTTATATTTCATTTCGTGTTGGAGCCGATATCTCTTGGTGAGCAGATGTGACCTGTTGATACCGTTTTCATAAGTGTTTTGTAAAGTTACTAATTTCTACCGTAAAATAAATAAATAAAATTCCATATTTAACACAACTGATAAGAGGGCAGTTCCTGTGTTGTAAGGGCTAGCGAATTAGGTTAGCAGACCATCATAAGTGATGTCGATTCTCACTGAGTGCCTCACACTTCTGGTCTTCTGTCAAACTAAGCTAAATTTAGAAAATCACTTATAGCTTTACGTGGTGTAATGGTTATTATCATATTATAGCAGACCACCATGAGTGAAGTTCGATTCTCACTGAGTGACTCACACGTCTGGCCTTGTGTCAAACTAGGCTGAATTTTAAAAATTACTAATAGCTTTACGTGGTGTAATGGTTATTACCATATTACTGCCATGCTAAAAGACCATTGTTAGTGAGTTCGATTCTCACAGGGTGCCCAAACTTCTAGCCTTGTGCACACTAAGTTTAGTAAATAAAGGACAAGCTGGGTAAGTAAAGCGAACTCATGAGCGACGTTCTCGTAGGGACTACTACACATGGACATACCAGTTTTTAACGGTCAGCAAAGCATTATATTCATTATTTCAGTACGGACACTGGGTGTTTTCTAAAGGACTTACCAAGAGGGATGTCGGCATATAATGTGTGTGCGTGTGTGTGTGTGTGTGTGTGCAACCCCCATAAAGTATTGAAGCTACTGTAAATAAAATTAAACAGAAAAAAACATACAAAAAAAACATACAAAAACCCGCCCAAAAAAACAAAATTCAAACTACTTGCGTGACCTTTTATTTATGAAATGTTTACTTTTCTATCATTGGATCTGCAACAAGTCTCTCTCTCTCTCTCTCTCTCTCTCTCTCTCTCTTCTCTCTCTCTCTCTCTCTCTCTCACACACACACACACACTCACCAACTGTCAGTGACCAGGCGGCGTGACTCCATGCCAACGCTACCTTAACATATATATATATATATATTATTAGTGTGTGTGTGTGTGCCTGTGTAAAATAAGATTCTACTTGTCTGTCTGTCTGTCTGTCTGTGTATATATATATATATATATATATATTATATATGTGTGTGTGTGTGTGTGTGTGTGTTATATATATATATATGTGGGTGTGTATATATTTAATATTATATATATAATATATAAATATATATATATATAGAGAGAGAGAGAGAGAGAGAGAGAGAGAGAGAGAGAGTGAGTGAGAGAGAGTGTGGCGCTGTGTAAATAAGATTCTATTTGTCTGTATATATATATATATATATATTATATAATATATATATATATATATAGACATGTAGAATCTTTCTTTTACACAGGCAGGCAGGCACACACACACACAATATATATATATATATAAATATATATATATACAGAGGGGGGAGGATTTCCCAAAATTAATGATTGTAAGAAATGAATTAATAAACCATTTAATTTTCAATGGGTTTGACTTTTCTTTTGTTTTTGTTTTGTTCTG
>CM042146.1:114752776-114780276 GCA_023376005.1 Doryteuthis pealeii | reverse complement strand
GAGAGAGAGAGAGAGATAAATGAAAGAGAGAGATAGAGAAAAAAAAATCAATGAAACAGAAGAGAAGAGAAGAAAGAGAGAGAGAGGAGGGAGAGATAGAGGGAGGGGGAATAAATGGAGAGAGAGAGAGAGAGAGAGAGAGAGAGAGAGAGAGAAATAAAGGCCTAAACTGTAAAATAAAAAATAAAAAGGTTGAGAGAGAGAGAGAGAAAGAGAGAGAGAGAAAGAGAGAGAGAGAGAGAAGAGAGAGAGAGTTCGGAGGCGAAATGTGAAGTAATGTATAAGTGAGGAAACGCGCGAATGTTATTTTTCTTGAAACACGTCTAATGTCAAATCAAGATCGATATCATTTACACTTGTCGATGATAACTTTTCCGGTTTCACGTCGTCTTCTTCCACTTCGAAAACCATTCCGTTGTCACAGGAAGCTGAAAGATAAAAGACAATTAGGAATTTAAAGATTTTTGGTAAGGCAAATAATCAGGAATTTTATTTAGGTGAAGTTACACCCTTGTGCTGGTTTAGCTTAGTCGGTAGAGCGTTCGGCAAGGAATCACAAGCTTTCTGGTTCGATACCGGCCCCCGCCTAACGCCTACAGGTAGACACGGGAGATAATTAAATCTCGCGTCTCCTAATAGGATAGCCGTGACAAGCAAGAAGTGCAATTCTTACATGGAAGCCAATGAAGTCACATAGTTTAAATTGAAAAGAAGTCAATGGCATTTCTTAAGGTTCCTGGTTCGATACCGGTCCTCAGCGTATGAGTAGCACATGGATCTGTGCGGTAAAGTAAGGAGCTGATGGTAGGTGTGGCGCTCCACCTCAGACGCTAAAATAATCTCCTTGGTCTAGCGCTAGTAAAAAGGGGATAGACTCCCTTGCTGTCTGGCTGATACCGACATTAGGCCGCCCCGACGACTTTACTTTTACTTTTACTTACACCCTTGTGCAAATTAATTGAATCAACCACGTTAGTTTCCTTTCTTTCACCATACGGTCAGTTTTAGACCCACTAGTGTGACGAGGCGTAATCAACTCTCCTCATCACCAGCAGCAGCAGAATATCCATCATTATCATCATAAGCATCAGCACTGTCGGCTGTGGCTGTGGAATATGCCGACTGTACCTCGGCAAAGGGTATGACCCCCACCCAAGGAGGCTACCTGTTGGTCGTCGGGGTGACCCATGATGCTTAATGACGGAATCTTGGAATCTTGCTGTAATTTAGGTCAGCAAACAGTGTGGCTTTGAAAGGAGGCTTAGCGATGAAGGCTGTCCTGGATAGTCCTGCCCTTAACAGCACAAGACCACCCAGGAGCTATCAAACTAGGCAGGGCAGTCTGCAAACGATCTAAGACAAAATCTTTAAGTCAGGGCTTAACATCGCCAAAGGTCGAAAATTACCAATCCCGTCCCTACCATGTTTGTTCTTAAGCAGCAACTTTACAATATCCCTGGCAAGTCGTTGGAGAATCGTCTCATACATTTGTTATAGATCGTCGCCAGTAAGGACACACACATGTGTGATAACCTCAAGTATACTTCGTACGAAAGACCAGCAATTCAGGAAGTTTTGTCTGTCCCGACTGACTTCAGAGGCTGTCGAATTTCGTCCTCTGTAATACGCCCCTCACAACCAGCCGCTTCCGTCGCCTCAAGGCAAGAGAAGTCGGCAAGATAGACGTCGAACTGAGCAGGACTCATTTCGGGCTCCCTAGTGTAAGGCTTCAGAAAGTAGTCTCAAAACTTATTGCAAATTTGACTAGACTCTGCAAACTGCTTAATTGCCCAAAGTCATTGTTCGTATTTTAAATTAACTGCAATTCATTGTCATTTCTACTTGCAAAAACTACACACACATATGTAGCAATAGCATAATCTTTACAGATCATTGCCGTCCCTCACAATCCTATAACTCCACCATCAGAACCTTTCCTCTCATGAGCCCTCAAATGAATCATCAAACCCGCAGCAGATCCACAAAGTTTGATGCAAATATGACATAGGAAGGACGTCCTTCCCATTGTATCAGATGATAAAATTTGAGGCTTATGCACCACCATATGTCTCTTAAGACCAGAAGCTGACTTACAGGCTTTGTTACAGATTGTACGACACATTGTTTGTTGCTGAAGTTCGCATGAATTGTCTTTGATGAGATTTCCTATGATTAACATATCCAGCCTTAGAAAGCAGAATTTGACCACATATCTGACATTTCCAACCCTCCATGTTCTCTCTAATATGACAGGTGTATTCATTTCGAAGTTGACGCTTGAGGTTTTCATGCTCAATTCTTTCACTTTCAAAACTGGTACAGCCATCATCCAGATGAATTCTCCAGTGTATATATATATATATATATATATATAATATATATGTGTGTGTGTGTGTGTGTGTGTGTGTGTGTACATGCATATCTATCTATCTATCTATGTGGGGAAAGGTAGACAACCACGGGATATTGTACAAGATGGATGTTTATTGTAGGTAGTGATGTCGACGTTATATCGTTTCGGTCTGTTATTTCATTTTCATACTGGTGAGTTAGGAGGTCGTGAATAGGTGAGGGGTGGTCAATTGATGGTGTTAGTAGGAGTGTTTAAGTTGGTAGTGGGAGTTCTTTTTTTCTGATGGGGTGTGTAGTTAGTAAGGTTCTGTTTATCTATCTATCTATCTATATAACGAAATATATAGAATAAAGCGACTTCCTGTTCAATTTGAAACTGAATGACAATTTTGTACTAAATATACTCTTTCATTTAGGGGTTAAATAGATAAAAAAACGAGTATTAAGACATATTTTTTTTAAATTGAGTTTGAAAAGAAAAAGAATATCAAACAAGAATGAATAAAACAAAATATGTTCAGCATAAAATAACCCAACAAGGGTTGACATGCTGTAAAATCCAAACAACCAACCAGGATGGTGACATCTCATTAAATGACAATACAATGAAATCAGTACACTAGTTCAAATACCTTGGTAGCAATATCTCATCTACCGAAAGCGATGTCAACATACGCATAGACAAAGCATGGACTTGATCTTTCTGATAAAATAAAATAGGAATTCTTCCATACTTATAGTTGTATCAGTAATAATGTATGGCTGAACCACTTGAGAAAAAAAAAACGTTCGGAAACAAATCTAGATGAGAACATCACAAGGATACTACATGCTGTTTCGAACAGATCTTCGAAGCAATATCCAGCAAAATAACAGCTGTACGGTCACTTACCTCTTATCCCACAAACCATCCAAGTAAGACGAACAATACATGCTGGGTACTGCTGTAGAAGTAAAGACGAACTCATAAGTGACGTTTGCGTATCGGCTTCTATGCATAAACACACCAGAATTAGCCGACCAGCAAAAGCATAGATTCATCAGCTCTGTACGGACACTAGGTGTCATTAAGAGGACTTACAAAGAGCGACGGCCGATAGGGATGGATGTCGAGAAAGATTTGAGAGAATCTGTGCTATCGGCACGACTTGAGGATAATGATGATCCCTTGCTATCTACATATTACTAAAATGATCCTATATATATATATATATATATATATATATATATATATATATATATATATATATATATTCATATCCTTGTAGTAATGTATTGATAACAATAGGGACTTTATTAATCATCTCTCTCTCTCTCTCTCTCTCTCTCTCTCTCTCTCTCTCTCTCTCTCTCTCTCTCCATATATATATATATATATATATATATATATATATATAGATGTGAGGTATCCAAAACTTGGTAGTAAGGGATGATTCTATGTGTGATTTCTAAACACACTGTATTATTATTGTATGATCCAGTATGTATAAATACAGTGAATCTTTAAATCACTCCAGAGAGCTCAATGTATAATAATCTTTTTAGATTATATACAGAGCAATATTTATCTTTGAAAGGAAGGAAAAACTCAACACCGTTATTCCATAATAAATTTATTTCGACCAAAATTGGGGCGTTTATAAATCTAAGTTGATTTAACAAAGCTCCCCAAATCAAGTCTCATCAGATGGATAATCATCAATAATTTGAATTTCATAACAGAAAAATTTTCTCAGTGTAGAATCTTAATCCCCCTCAAAAAAAAGTTTTTTACAAAATGTATACATCAAAAGACTGTCACTTTGGTGACAGGAAGTCATTGCAAATGAGAAAAAAGAACATTTTTCAGGGCCAAGTTTTTTAGGGGTAGTAGTCATGTATACATTTTAAAAGAAATAAAATAAAAAAATAAAAAAATTTTTGAAGGGGAATAAGATTCTACATTGAAAACATTTTTCTGTTATGCAATTCAAATTATGGATGATTATCCATCTGATGAGACTTGATTTTGGGGAGCTTTGTTAAATCAACTTAGATTTATAAAGGCCCCGATTTTGGTCGAAATAAATTTTATTATGGAATAACGGTGTTGAGTTTTTCCTTCCTTTCAAAGATATATATATATATATATATATATATATATATATATATATATGAGAGGTAAACAAACAAACAATGTGTTTGAGATGGCTTTTTTCATCCCCCCCAAATATATATATATATATATATGTGTGTGTGTGTGTGTGTGTGTGTGTCTGTCTGTCTGTGTCTGTCTGTGTCTGTGTGAAGAAAAAATGGAAATGAATCCGACAGTATGTAATATTGTGAAAAATTGAAAAACCACAAGTTTATAAACGAATAATGTTTATTTCGCCTATGCTGCAGCGTTTCGGTCTGTTTCGATAGACATTCACCAGGGCTTTCGTCGGTTTAAGGAAAAATAAATTATTACTGAAAATTAAAATCTGCGAGCCTCTCGTTTATAAACTTTTTTACAATATTACACACAGACACACACACATATTATATATATATATATATATATATATGTGTGTGTGTGTGTGTGTGTGTGTGTGTGTGTGTGTGTGTGTGTGTGTGTTTGTTTGTTTGTGTGTGTGCGTGTGTATGAACGTAAGTCAGAAAAAAACCTGCATATTCCAGCGAGATACCAGTAATACACTTAAAATTATCTAATTAAAGTAATTCTCTTACACAACGAGAAACCAAAATGTTTACGAGTTGCGTCGCGTCTAACAAATATTTATCTAATAATTTCAATTTCCATTCTTGACGTTTTAGAAAATTATAATGTAAAGGCCCAACATTCATTTGACACACAAATTGAGTTTTTACTGAAAAAAATCCTTATTAAAAAAAAAATCTTATAGAGCTAATCGTCCCGATTAACAATGTACACATTTCATACCAATGCTAAAGGAAGCATTTAAAAGATATACGAATAAATTTTTACCTGATGTCCTTCCGTAGTTGAAACTGCAGACAATTACAGTCAATAAAACGAAGGCAATAATGTTCATTTCCAAATCTTTGTTCTAAAAACGCTGTTAAATGATATCAATTGATAACCAGATGAGAATTTAAACTTATTAAAAAAAGAAAAGAAATTCTACCCGCACTTTTTGATTCAGTGTATCTTTGATTCTTTTAAATACACGACTTTGAATAATTAAGGATTGGCTGGGATATTTTGTTCAAATTTCATTTATTGATTTACTCAAGAATTACAACCAAATTTACGTTTGAGGACTGGCATTGGAAGTCTATTTATTCTTCACTTTCATGAATATAGAGGCATTAATTAATTCTTAGCTTTTCAGTATATATATATATATATATATATATATATATATATATATATATATATATATATATTACATCTTGCTAATAGATTATTAAAGTCAGTTGTACTCTAACAAACAGACAAATACACACATATAAACACACACATACATACACACACACACACACACATATACATATATATATATATATATATATATATATATATATATATATATATAGTGTGTGTGTCTATTTGTTAGATTACAACTGACTTTAATAATCTACTAGTATAACCCGTCGGTCGCTACTGAGCTAAAGGGCTCACGGAATTTCCGACATTGGCCGTCAAGATCGGATTTTCCGCATCAACCATGGATTGCAGGGTCTCTATATTTGCTGAAAGTCTAGCCGAATGCCCACGTTGTGTTCAGATCTCAAACGACTAGAAATCTGCTATAGAAACTGATTTCCAAGGTTAACGGCGGCCTAGTGGTCACATAAAAAACAACGACTCTTTTTCTTTTTAAAAACTTAATAACATTTATATTCAAACAAAAGAATACAAACAATTATTTCTCAAGGCTGTGGGAGCGATGAACCTCTAATTAATAAGCTTCTGGTCGGAATACGATCAGGGCTCTGGAAGGTATTGTTCAAAACAGTTCGTAAAGTTGACTAAGTTTTTCAATAGTCTTAGATGAAGTCAGTTTCTGTCGGCTCTCGGTATTTGCGTTAATCTTCTCTACTAGCCCAGTCAGCTAATCTCCAAGCACGCGTGGCTTCGTCTCGTCTTCATCTGCCTTTTTCGTTAAAACGTCTCAGTTGAATAATATCTCAACCGGACATTCTGATTTCCGGCTGACGTGGAGATATTAGAAATTTTCTCTGTACCTCCCACTTTATCAAGGGTACCACCCTCTCCTCAATTCTAACTACCAATAGAATTCACTTCGGCTAAATCGACAGAGGGCCAGTTCTTTTCCACTATTCTTAAGTGTTTCCCAACATATGGGTTTAATTCGTTTCTTCCGGTCATCTATAAGATTTTCAACAAAGAGTTTATCTTTTTCTTAAGTGGAAAAGGAAAATAATAAAAACATTTTTTTCAAGGGCCCAAAATAATCATGGTCCAGCGACTTCCTGATTATCTTTTTCCCTGCGACTCCGCGCCATCAGTCTGGTCACATCAAAAGGCTGTCTCCACAATCCCAGCCGATTCAAGTGGACTCGCTTCTGGGGGGTCTTCTGACCCACTTGAGATTTTACTTTCGATACGGACATTCCAACCACATTGTGTGGCCTTATCATTGCTACCATCTGATTTGACCTTACTCCGACTCAAGTTTTAAATTTCCGTTTTTTTTTTCTTTCTTTCTTTCTTTTTCTAATTTCAAACAATGAATCGGTCACACTAGCAGGACCGGTGGATATATCACTGTATGATATTTTGATTATTACAACCTTTGATATGTTTAATTAAGAGCTATTACCAGATAGTTCAATTTGTAAGAAGTATAATAATCTTGATTTAACCCTGTCTCACTTCTCATCTTTGTGTCGATTGCTGTTTTTGTAACGAACACAAGACTTGATATTTTTAGACGTCTTTATTCAACTAAAGTAAGAACAACACGCGTAGAGAAATAGTCTACCGACGGTAGACGCCATTTTCATCTGTTTCTTTCAGTCACCCAGCCAATACTGGCTTTCTATCTTTCTGTTCTCACGCTTATTTCTGGCTAATCAGAGACCAATTAATTTATAAGATTAGTAAAAGTTCAAGTCCCGTCAATTACTCATACATTTTTCCCATGATTCAGAATTGACGTTGTTTTTAATTTTTACACTACTGTGCATGATTTATAGGCAACCCATCAATTATGTAACAACATCCGATTGATTATTCTGCCATATAATAAGAGTTGTTTGTAATATAGATTTTTTTGTAATTTCTATTGATTTATCGGTACAATTAAAGTAAGTAAAGTCGTCGGGGTGGCCTAAAGTCGATATCAGCCAGATAGCGAGGGAGTCTATCCCATTTTCACTAGCGCTAGACCAAAGAGATTGTTTTGGTGTTTGAGGTGGAGCGCCACACCTACATTCAGCTCCTCACTTCACTGCACGGATCCTTGTGCTACTCTTGCGCTGCGTTGGCGAGGGCCGGTATCGAACCCGGATTCATGTGGTTCCTTGTCGGACGCTCTACCGACTGAGCTAAGCCGGCCCTCCAATTTGGTTGGTGTGTTTGACAAATGAATTCACTCCAGAAGCTCTGTCATCTCGAGCTGTAGAATACGCCGACTGCACCTCTGCAGAGGTGTAAGACCCACCCCACCCATGGAGCCACCAACTGGCCGTGGGTGGCGACCTGTAATGCTTCGGGGAGGAAGACTGGTAGCTGAGCAGTCCATGACATGTAGCACTCCACTTTGGTCCTTAACTGGGCTAGACGGTCGGTCGGAGAGGCCCCATCCGATAAATCGGCTGGTCAAGTCAATCCCTAGCACCTATATGATTGTCCGGACTGTATTCCTTAATTGCTTTAATGGCAAACCTCCAACCTTTTTTATCATATATATATTTACCCCCCCCACACACACACACGAGCAGGATGTGACACAAGGTCAATTTCTTAAGCGGAGTTTAACAGGTTTGAATTCAGAGTTTTCCTTCTCATAGATCGGTTGCCTAACCAAGGTTTAAGAGCCCAGTCTGCCCTACTACTTACCCATAGCTGGAGGGAGAGTAGAATTCATACCTTTCCCAATGGTATTAGCGCTAAGTGAAATGCAATTTTTATCATATATGTGCTAGAAAGCGGTGGTTGTGGGTTTTAGAGTCCTGGGTATGATTTTAAACTGCCTTATAGAGGTGAGGTTCCAATTCTGGAGATCTGATTGGGAGTGAAAAGTACCCCTTCATCGCCATTACTCCAGGTTCCGGAGTGGTAGTACCTGTTAGGAACCCATCTATGGGCTGAATAGATTTAAAAAACGAGTTTAAAAAGAGTGTTTCAAAATGAATTTTGAATAAAAAAAACGTCTTCGGTATAAAATAACCAAAAGGTTGACATAGCGTAAAGTCAAACAATCAGCCAACCAACCGATCACCCAGTCAGCCAGTTGTTTTACTGATGAGAGTATCAACCATTATGTTGGATTGTCGAAAGAGTAGTCAAGGCTTTCTTCGTCTGAGCTTAAAAAGTGTGTTTCATTTTCGTCTTCTGTATAAAATAACCCAAAGGGTAACATACCAAATTAGTGAAATAGATCACATTAGGACTGAGCCTATTCTAGTAGTGACCACCCCAAGCGGATTTTACGGGCCATCCTTTAGGCGTCAAGCAAGAGCGCTTGTCCCGGAAATCCTTTGGTTGTTCCTTGGTGCTCCAATGATTGCAAATGAACGCCTCTCCGTATCAGGGATTAAGTAGTCAACAAGCCACGCATTCGAGCTGTTGATTGGCTGATGTTTAAACCACGTGACCTCTCTTAGTCTATAAATCTAAGTGGTGTATTGTAGCACACCTTATATACTAAATCAATCCATCACGGAGTTTAACAGGTTTGAATACAGTGTTTTCCTTTTCCTAGACTGGTTGCCTAACCAAGGTTAAAGAGCCCAGTCTGCCAACTGTTTACCCATAGCTGGAGGGAGAGTAGTTGGATTCATACCTTCCCAAGGTATTAGCGCTATGTGAACAGTAGCTTCGTCCAGGATTTGAACTTGGGTCGACGAGTTCATTTCCTACGACTATAATCATTACACCACGGCCTCCATAAAATCTAGCCAACCAACCAACCAACCAGACATTTTTTTTTACTTGTGTGGGATCGTCCATAGAGTATGTCACGGCTTTCTTTGTTTAAACAATTTGTGATTTGATTAACATATATTTAAAAAAACGGAGTTGTGCGTTCGTATTAAGATAATCTTCTTACCTGTATGTAATACATGACAGGTATCGTGACCAGTTGACGAAGGTGCGTCTTTGTTTATATAGGCATCGATTTACCTGTCCGCACACATTTGGCTTTGCCGGCAATTACGCTCTCATTAAGAATTGCCAGGGATTCCGTATTTTGAAATGCGTATAAGAAAATACCAAATTCCATATTCAAAGAAATAGAATAAATTGAAATGTAATAGAGTTCAATTCTTCCTGGCTATTCAATTTATGATATTTCGCCCGGTTAAGTTGAAGTTGATCGCTACTGATTCAGTGCTAGATATTGACGTTCGAATCACGGTAGGATTCTGAAGACAAAAAAGATTCAAGACAAAAAGAATCGGTCCAAAGTTCAGTATATATATATATATATATATATATATATATATATAGATATATATATATATATATATATATATATATATATATATATATATAATACATACGAAATAATAAATATATATATAAAATAATACTTATATAAAAATTATATATACATAATATATACATGTATACAATTATATATGTATACATTCGTCGAAGAGCATAAGGCCTGGTTTGTTGTTATTATTCACTCAACGTCCCCTTACCTATTATGGTAGAGGCGTGTAAGTATCATTGACAAGGTTAATTTCGCAGGGATTGTTCGCTGTGTACCGTGGCCTAGGCAATATGGTCTCTGACTATGCCTGCTGAGGTCCCGGTCTCGATTTCTGTCGGAGGCAAATCGTTAGTATACATCGCTGATGAGACTTAATAAAGTCGAAACAGTCTGTACGATGTTCTACACATCGAGCGATCCTTTGCCGGGATTACACTTGTCAAGTTTATTTTCTATAAAGTATCGAATTTTATGCGTTACATGCATTGTAATTGCCTTCAAGCAAAAATATAATATATACTTTATTCAACAATGCTTCTAAAAAACAAACATCCAAAAAATCTATATATATATATATATATATATATATATATATAAGGGTGAGTAAAAAAAGTAATACTATTTTCTTTATTTCATGTGAAGTTTTCTTTTCTTACTTTTCGGGTTTCAAGACTCATAAGGTGGCTCAGAGCAAGAATCTGACGAGTAAGACCCAACTTGCCAATCGATAATGTCCTCATCTGCATGACAATGCTCGGCCATACAAAAGCATCAGGTCAAGGCAGACATTCGCCTCATTTGGGTGGGCAACTTTACCGCATCCTCCATATTCACCAGATTTAGCGCCTTCAGACTATCACCCCTTTGGCCCCATGAAAAAGGGTTTGAGAGCAAACAGTGACGAGAAAGTGAAATCTGGAGTGAAGAAGTGACTCAAAAAACAGTCAACAGAATTTTATGGGACAGGGATACATGCTCTCATTCGAAGGTGGAACATTGCTATTGAGAAAAACAGTGACTATGTGGAGAAGTAGGGATGTGATCCACAGAGGACCAGCTTCATTTGGATGTATGATACATGTTCCTGTGTTGGTGATTATACCTGGCCTAAACAAAATGGCATTACTTTTTGACTCACCCTCGTATATATTGGAATCTCACAACTTGGTGACGTTTAGCGTCATTCCCAGGACACTAAATTGGTAGATTATTTTTTCATTTGACTTCAACATTAATAAATTAGAAATCAACCATCAATATTAATAACTAATACTAATCAATAACTGATAATGATAACTGTTATAGGTGATATATAAATGGAATGCGCCGACAACTACTATAAGTAGCAGGGACAATTGTGGCTTGGGACACAAGTAACGCGAGTCAGTTCGCAACTGTATGGTCAGACGCAACTCCATTTTCTTTTCTGTAATTTCTACTCATTTTTGTTCAATACATTTGTATCCATTTTCACCAGTCGTTTGTCTTATTTTTTACCCTTAAAAAACCCACAACAATAACTATCAATAATATCATAATAAAAAAAGTCGTCGGGGTGGCCTAAAGTCGGTATCAGCAAATCAGCGAGGGAGTCTATCCCCTTTTTACTAGTGCTAGAGGAAGGAGATTGTTTTGGCGTCTGGGGTGGAGCGTCACACCTACCATCAGCTCCTTACTTTACCGCACAGATCCCTGTGCTACTCATACGCTGAGTTGGCGAGGGCCGGTATCAAACTAGGAACCTTGTGGTTCTTAGCCGAACGTCTTACCGACTGAGCTAAAGAAACAACTTGCTATGCATTAATAAACGTGGTTGAACCTCAGCCACCGCCATTGTTTGCCATTAGGGCAATTTGAAAAATACAACCTGGACAAACATATAGGTGCTAGGGCTTTATATGATCGGATGTGGGGTCTCCGAGCCTGTCTATTCCATGTAAGTCGAGGTGGAGCGTTGCATGACAGCTTAGTATTCAGGTCACAGACCGCTCAGCCACTCCAAATCTGTCGGAGAACGTTACTTATGAGCTATATATATATATATCCGAGTTGGATTCCGGCTCTTGCTAACTTAGCTTATGAGTAGCACAGCTTTGATCTGTGCAGTAAAAAAATGGGGACCTGGTGGTAGTTGTGCCGCTCCACTTCAGATGCAACAACAATCTGACTTGTTTTGACGCTAGTGAAAAGGGGATAGACTCCCTCACTGTTCGGTTGGTACCGACAATAGACCACGCCGCCTACTTTACTTTTTTTTAAAGAATATATCCAGTTACACACTAAGAATTAATAATTCATACTTTTATATTCATGAAAGTGAAAAATAAACAAAGTGATGACTGTTGTCTCATTTTTCAAAGTTAGATTCGTTTGAAATTCTTAATCGAATCAATAAATGAAATTTGAACAAAATATCCCAGCCAATCCTAAATTATTATTTCTATGACAAAGTCGTGTATTTAAAAGAATCAAAGAAAACACTGACTCCATTGAAAGGTTAGATAGAAATTTTTAAAAATATGTTTAAACTCACATCTGTTTATCCCTTGACATCATTTAACGGCGGTTTTCTTGGTAGAAATTTGGGAATGAACATTGTCGCCTTTGTTATGTTGGGTGTTATCGTCTGCAGTTTTAACTGCGGAAGGACATCAGGTAAAAACTTTATTATATCTCTTTTTAATGCTTCATTTTGCATTTGTGTGAAATGTATACGTTGACAATTGTTACAATTAACTCTTTGTAAATAACAACAACAACAACAACAAATAACAAAACAAACAAAACAACAACAACAATAACAAAAAAGACACGAAACAAAAACAAAACAAAAACAAAACAAAAAGCAACGGGGTTTGTTTTTCTTTTCTTTTCTTTTCTTTTCTTTTCTTTTTTTTTTTTACATAGAGTTAATTGTTACTATTTAAAAAAATGATTTTTTTTTCTATAAAAATGAAGAATGTTGAATCGGTTGGTTGTTTGGATTTTACGGCATATCAACTCTTGTTGGCTTATTTTATACCGAAGATATTTTGTTTTATTCATTGTTTTTTTTTTGTTTTGTTTTTATTGTAAAACTCATTTTTTAAATTCATTTTTTTCTATTTAACCCATATATGAGACCCTAACAGGTACTACCACTCCGAGTCAGAGTAAACCGGGAGTATGGCGATGAAGGGGTACTCCACACTTCCCAAACCGCCAAAATTGAGATATTGAGATGCATATATAATATATATATATATATATATATATATATATATATATATATATATGTGTGTGTGTGTGTGTGTGTGTGTGTGTGTGTGTGTGTGTAGAATTAAACACGAATATTAAAACGATCTTTTCGAAATTTCTGGCCATCGTTTTTACATTTGGATAGAATCCGTGGATTAGTCGACCGAAGTTTTTATCCCAATGTTATTGCATCCAATTGTAAAAAACGTTGGCCAAAAAGCTCGAAAGATAAAATTGTTAAACAGGAGACGTGCCTTTTGTTTGATTCTATATGAATAAATGAAAGAATGCTGCCCAAATATACACACACACACACACACACACACACACACACATATATATATATATATATATATATATATATTATATATATATATATTAATAGTTAGTTCGATACTCACTGGACGCCCCATAATTGTGACATTGGAGAACGGGTTGTGTAAAGGAGCGTCCCATTGTAGTGTAATGATTAGCAGGCTAGTCTCGCAATCCATTAATGCTGAATAATGGGGTCGATCTTTGCTGAATGCCCCATATTTGTGACCTTGTGTAACATCTAACTCTTGGCGAGCAGATTGGATAAAGGGGCGACTCATTGTGGTGTAATGGTTAGCAAGGTTGTCTAGCAGATAAATTACTAGTGAATAGTAAGTTCGATCCTCGCTCGATGCCCCATACTTGCGACCGTGAGTGGCCCATCGTGGTGTAATGGTTAGCAAGCTAGTCTCACAGATTCATTACTATTGAATACGGAGTTCGATCCTCGCTGGATGCCCCATACTTGCGACCGTATGTCATATCCTACCAATGGCGAATGGGTTGCATAAAGGAGCATTCCATTGTGGTGTAATGGTTAACAATCTAGTCTAGCGGATCCATTACCAATGAATAGTTTGTTCGATGGTCGCTCGATGCCCCATATTTGCGACCTTGAATCACATACTATCCGTGGGAAATGGGTTGGATAAAGGGGCGTCCCATTGTGGTGTAATGGTTAGCAAGCTAGTATCGCAGATCCATTACTACCGAATAACGAGTTCAATCCTCGCTGCATGTCCCATACTTACGACTTTGCGTCACATTCTACCCGTGGCGAACAGGTTGGATAAAGGTGTGGGGGGGGCATCTTTGTGTAATGGTTAACAAGCTTCTCGCATATCCATTATTGCTGCATAACGTGTTCAATCCTCGCTGGATGTCCATACTCGTGACTTTCCGTGACGAACGTGTTGGATATATAAAAAATAGCATTACCTTACACAGTTACCTCCCTTTGACCATTGCCAAACACAGAGACCATGGGACCTTTAGCCATCACCTGATAAGAAACCTCGTGCGATTGGCTAAGGGCCTTGTCAGCGACCAATCAGAGCACACGTTACTAGGCTTAGTTTGGCCGCCAACTTTGAAGATTGATACCATCAATCTTCCTCTTTCGCTGTGACCAGCCGCCATAACGGACGTACTTCATGAAGCCAGCTTACTGAAGTGCCGGTGACGCGTAACGTCAAACCACTCAAATCTAACAAGAGGCACTTCTTACCAGAGATAGTTAAGTTTCGCAAAGCATTATTTTGCAACCATAACCCCCTACAACCTTGCACCCTACACTATTCAATTGTACAATTGTAACACATTTGTAAACCTCACACACATTTTGTATCTCACAAGTTACATATTGTATATTGTATGTTGTATATGCAAGTTGTTTGATAAACGCACTTCGTTTTTTTATAGAGCCTTGAGTTGTGTTCATTATCTGTTGACTTTATCTTTATCTTGTCTTCATAATTATCAATAGATAAAGGGTTAGAAAAGCTAGTCTTGCTGATCCATTACTACTGAATAACGAGTTCGATCCTCGCCGGATGCTTAATACTTGCGACCTTGCGTCACATCCTACCCGAGGCAAACTTATTCTCAAGTGACTAAGTTTAAAATGCAACGTCTTAGTCCCCTTTTGAAGCCGATAGGATAATTTTTAATGCATCGTTAAAATTGTTTAGGATTTTAGTGAACGGGTTGGGTAAATACCAACTTTAAATGACACCGTGTATCAGAAAGCCTTAGAGTCAGATTTATTGTATCCTAAGGAGATTGTTGTATCGTCGAGGTGAAATGATACACAGAGGGAAATGAGTGCATAATATATTTATTCAGAACCAGTATCCGGTGCTAATGGATACATATACCCCCCCCCGAAAAAAAAAACAAATAAAAAAACGCAGAACAGTAAGTTACAAAACAATTAACAAAACAACTTATAAGAAATAGAGGAGGGTCAAATGTGGTATAGCTAAACACAGTAAGATCAGTCCGAATATTAATCAGCTTATTAATCAACTGTTGAAGTCCTTAATCGTAGACTATTTAAGGCTATGGGCCAGGCCATCTGGTAGAGTACTGAAGGGGTGCTAGCTACTTTACAACAAAGTCCTTAATCGTAGACTATTTAAGGCTATGAGCCAGGCCATCTGGTAGAGTACTGAAAGTCTTTAATCGTATACTATTTAAGGCTATGAGCCAGCCATCTGGTAGAGGCTACTTTACAACAAAGTCTTTAATCGTAGACTATTTAAGGCTATGAGCCAGGCCATCTGGTAGAGTACTGAAGGGGTGCTAGCTACTCTACAACATGAAATATTATAGGTTTTTAAATTCTTATTTGATTTGATTTCTGTTTTTAATAGAAAAGTGCAATTAAAAGACTAAAGTCGAATCTATTTTTCCTCAGCTTCCTGCGTCAAGAGATTTGAAGAGGAAACAGATTTGGAACACCTCTCCATGGATCGCTTAACTGATATCATCAACGACTACGCCCTCCGTGTCGTAAAATCATCACTTGATAAAACACCAAAGAGCTGGTTTATATTTCCAATGAACGTAGTTTCGACATTGTCCGCACTCTACATGGGATCGAACCACTCGTTCTCCGACGAATTCGAGACGATGTTACGAATAACGGATGAAGACAATATTCGTGTTGGCTTTCAGCATTACTGGAAAAGATGGAACGAACTGAACACGTCCTATGATTTTGATACATTAGATATGATTCTGTTCAATAAACAAAAACTATCGCTATCCAATAAATACAAAGAAGACATGGACAAATATTATCACGACATAATGTTAGAACCTGTTAATTTTCCTAAAAGTATGTATGATATAAATAAAGACATTTTGGAATTAACTAAGCACATTAAAGAGGCAGTGTCGAACGACATGGTAACACCAAAGACTTTATTACTTATAATAAGCGCTGTTTACTTAAATGCGCAGTGGGATGTTGGTTTTCCAATCACCGAAACAAAAAAGTTCTACCTACAGAATAAAGGAAACAAATCCATCAAGCACGAATCATTGTTTACGTCTAGTTATTTTAATTATAAAAGAGACAAAGAAACACAGTGCGATGTTGTTCAGCTAACCATGAACGACTTTTCCCTTAGCATGTTCCTTGTCGTTCCAATCAAAGGCAAGAAAATAAAGGAATTCAGAAATGCTATGGAATCGGATAGATTAAAAACTTGGATTAGTACGGCTGGATTTCAGAAAACTAAGATCAACTTATGGATACCGAAGGGGGGTCCGCGCAAAGTTCTTCCAATGAAAACGATGATTGCTGAGAGTCTCTTTGACCAGAAAGAAAAGGATTTGTCCGAAATGTTCAAAGATAAGAAAAGATTGTCCGCGGATCAGTATCTACAGGTTGGATACACAGATTTTACAAATGATGGTAAAGTTGGTAACGCGAAACCAGACCCGGATGCTTTGTCGATAGAGGCAGTAGTACCATTTGTGTATTTTGTCGTTGATATGAAAACAAAAGTGATTCTGTTGGCAGGAAAATATACAAATCCGCGGTCCTAACATTACCAACATGTTCAAAGACAGGAAAAATGATTTTTAAAAAGAAAGAAGAGAAAAAGAAAAAGAAAGAAAGAAAAAAACCCAAAATACAAAACAGCAAAACAACAAAACAATACTTTCTGTCAATAATTTTAAGGCATCCCATCGTGGTATAATGTTTAGCAAGCTAGTCTAGTAGGTCCTTTACTATTGTAATAGCGAGTTCGATCCTCGCTGAATGCCCCACAATTGCGACCTTCTGTCACATTATACCTGTAGCGAACGTTTTGGGTAAATGCCTATTTTCTGTCTATGATTCTTCGAACAATTAAATACGTTGTTGCTTTTGTAGTACACATGACGTTTCGACCGATAAATTCGCCGGCCTTCTTCAAATGTAATACGCACCTTTGTAAAGGAAGAGACTGGAGGTGTTTTCGGAGCGTAAAACAAAAATGGTATCAAACATAATTATTATTATTATTATTATTATTATTATTATTATTACCCGTTTTGAGTTTTTCACATTAGCGTTAGCTGATGGTATTTCACTGGAGTCTGAGTGACAACAAGTCTCCTCAGGTACCTAACCGATTTTAACAATGCTGTGTTTAGGATGGTCTTGTCTTCCTCTGATTTCCAATTCCACTAGTCTCTTTTCGAAGCCCTTAGTGCGTCAACTGTTATTGGGATCCCATTAATCTTCATGTTCCACAGCTTCACATTCACATTCACTTTCACATTCACCTTCATGTTCCACAGCTTTTTCAGCTCTCTGGCAAGGTCCAAGTATTTGTCCATGCCTTCTCTTTTTTTTTCTTGTCCACCGGAACGGCAAAATTCACAAGATGACAAGTTCTTTTCTTCTTGTTAATTAACACTAGATATGGTCTTCCGACCGGGATTAGGTGATCCGTCTATATCTCAAAATCCCAGAGAAATTTATGCATCTCATTTTCTATGGGGATTCTAGTTCGTGTATATACCATTTAGTCATATGGTCAAAGTTTAATTTATTGCACAATTACCAGTGGATCACCTTTCCCACCCATTCAAGCCTCGTATTGTGCTAGTTTGCTACATTCACTTGTTATGTAATTGATCCTTTTGTCTATGTCTCCACACATCCTGTAATTGCAATTCTGTTGCGTCTTATCTATTTTCGCTTTGATATAACTAATCTTTATGGCATTATTTTGTGCTGATATTATAAGAGATTCAATTTCTCTCTTGAATTTTCCATTTCTGGGTCATCTTGTGTGTAATCTCCCCATTTTTGCACTTAAAGTATATATAGAGTTGGGCAATTCCATGTCAGTTCATCCAGAAAAAAGTAAAATTGTCACCCACCCCCTTCAATTTTTCTAAATTTAACACAGTCCACACCTGTACAAAATTTCAGAAAAATTGAAGTGAGAAATTTTAACAAAATTATGTAGCTTATGAACCAAAAAAAAAAAAAACTATCTTTTTGGTACAAATAATGTTCAATAGATATGAAATAATAGTAGAAAAATCTTTGTCATAGATGCAGTGCCACATCGGGATATTGATATTGTTAGGAAAAAATCAGAAATCATTAATAACTTAAAATTGGTTGACTTTAAGACATCTTTGATAGCATTTTTGGATTCCTCGGGCAAAAATGCTTTCATAAACCATTTTTAGGGAAGCACTAGAACTCATTTTACAGACAAAACTAAATTACAAATTGTCACTATTTTTCGTGACCCCCCCCCCTCAAATTTGGAGAGCTAAAAAATCAATATAACTCCGCCAATTCTTGGAATTGGAAGCTCAAATTTTGGGGATTGTCTAATTTTATCATATTCCACACCTGCACAAAATTTCAGAAAAATTGAAGTGGGTGGATGACATGGCCTGAATGATTTAACATGGAATTACCCAGTCGTTTTTTCTCCACATTGCTGTTTTCCAAATTTTGAGGCTTTTACTCTGTCCTTATGTTGCCGTTTCTGTTACTGGCTGCTGTAATTATTCTTTCGTTTTTAGTTTATTACTTGAGTCCTCAATGTTGGCAAGTTATCTTCCCCTTCTTTTCTTGACACATACAAGGTGTGTCAAAATTATCGATATTTTTGTATTTTTTGTCTCACTTTGTATTCTGAAAAAATAACGTTCCATTCATTATTTTATTTTCAGAATACAAGGTGTGTCGAAAAAGTACCAAGTTTAAAGCTGTATTGACCAAGATAGAAATGAAGAATGAATGGAACGTTATTTCTTTCAGAATACAAGGTGTGTCAAAAAGTACAAACCTTATACAACACCTTGTATCGTACGTCTATATTTATACTTTTGATGAGATTTCTGCTACAGAACTTGGTTTCGAGAAGTTTTTTGTTCTTCTGAGGAACTATTTTCTTATTTTTTCTTTCATCTTCGTTTAATGGTGTCCGCTTCCCATATTCCCAAATACTTGTAATTCTCTTGTTCACCTACTGTTATAATACCTGATTTTGTAGATCTATTCCTTCTATTGTTTCGCTTTTCCCCATTTTCATCTCGAGTATAGCACACTTTTCGATCCCAAATTCCATCCCTCTATCCAGGTCGTACATTTTTGTAGTCTGTATAAGTAAAAGTCGTCGAGGCGGCCTCATGTCGGTATCAGCCAGACAGTGAGGGAGTCTATCCCCTTTTTACTAGCGCTAGACAAGGAGATTATTTTAGCATCTGAGGTGGAGCGACACACTACCATCAGCTCCTCACTTTACCGCACAGATTCCTGTGCTACTCACACGCTGAGTTGGCAAGGGCAGGTATCGAACCAGGAACCTTGTAGTTTCTAGCCGAACGCTCTACCGACTGAGCTAACCCGGTCCTTTCTAATTCTTTTTCTCGAATATCCTGATATCATCAATGTACAGAATAAGTTGATTTATTTTTTTCCCTGTGATTTTGTAAATTTGTATCTCCCTAAGTATGTAGTTGGTTGACATCATTACTATAACAAATATCAGTGGCGAGAGGGGGTCTCTCTCTGGAAGATGCATCTTTGGATTTTTCACCTCTTCTCGGGTTTTTTCCAATGCTGTTAATTACCCCTTCCAGTTTTCCATGACATTCGCAATGAATTTTATGACAATGAATTTTATGAACCATTATTATTATTATGTCTTTCTGTAGTATATCCATGCTATGGCTAATCGTTTCTGTTCTTCCGGAAATAGTCCACGGCATAAAAGCAAGTGACGTGTTTTTTTCCTTCTCTTCTCTTCTATGTGCAGTTAGAATTTTCCACATCACTGGTAGACACGTTATATAGACACGGTCTATAGTTGCTGGGGATGGGCGAAACCATATCATGTAGTCTATCTACATCATGGCTACATTTTTCTGATTTGTTTTAAACTCCTTGGAAATATGCTGATCTCTATATAGTAGGTCATCTATTCCCTCGCTTAATCCTCTCTATTCTTCCGGAAATAGTCCACGGCATAAATAGCGAGTGAAATGTTTTTTTCCTTCTCTCTTCTATGTGCGGTTAGAATTTTCCACGTCGTAGGTAGACATATTATTGGTCTATAATTGCTGGTGATGGTCCTTTTTTGGGGTCTTTCTGGTTCAGGATAGTTTTTCCCTCATTATCCATTCGGATATACTTGTAGGTATTTCTTCAGTTACCAAGACAATCTGTTGTTGTGGACGTGATTTTAAAAAAAAACAGAATCCATGTATACCATCATGGCCTGGTATTTCCAAATTTTGTACTTTTTTTTTAAGTCTTGTTCTTAGTGAATCCAGGAGGATATCGGCTTCGGGATCTTCTTGAAATTCTGTTTTCATGTTATTTATTCATTTGGAGATTCTTTTGTGTTCTTTCTTTCCCTGATAGGCCACCCCGACGACTTTACTTTTACTTTTTACTTTAAAAAAGTAAAAAGTAAAAGTAAAGTCGTCGGGGTGGCCTAAAGTCGGTATCAAGCAGACAGCGTGGGAGGATTGACTATTACTCGTACTCCTGTCACTTTTATTATCATTATTCCAAGAAAAAACTCTCACTACAGCAGGCCACACATTAATAAATGAATTTTTTTAAAGTAGCTGATTAATATATATATATATATATATATATATATATGAAGTGGACAAACAATCTGTTTGAAATGGAGATAGCCAGCTAGTGTAATGGTTAGAGTCCCCGCCTGTCAGCCTGACAGGTAGGGTTCGAATCACGCACAAAGCACTGCCCTGTCTATAACTCTGCTGATGAGGCCTAATAGGCTGAAATATACATATAGAGATTGACTTTTTCTCGATTTGTTTACGCCTTACATTTAAACCGATATGCACGCCTAATTCATTTAATTATAACTAATTAATTTCAAATTAGGTATGACTTCAATTAAGCACATAACCTCCCATATATATATATATATATATATATATATATATATATATATATATATATATATTCTTTTTTAGGCTCATTCCATGCGGAGTTCTTCTGTAGTGATACATGTCATCCGTACTGAGAGCTCGGTGTACATTCTTTCAGGTGTGTGAATGGACAGAGCAATATAGATGAATAAATGAAGGAAAATGCTTTAAATTTGCTTCATGTAATAATATATTCCAACTGCAACAAGCTCAGCCCGTTGCAGCGTCTTCAGACACGGAGTAAAACATACTTCTGTTTTGTTCCATGTCTGAAGATGCTGCAACGAGCCCAGACAGACACCGAATCTCTATTATTATTATTATTATTTTATTATTATTTCACTCCTTGTGAGTTTTTACCACCAGCGTAGGTTGATGACTTTTCACTGAAGTCTGGAGTTACAGCGAGTCTCCTCAGGTCTCCAGGACTCTTCTGAGTATTCTAGCTGATCTCAACAATGCTGTTGTTTGGATGGTCTCAATTCTTCCTCTGATTTCCAGTTCCTCAAGTCTGTTTTCTAAAAAAATATTATTTTCTTCTTGAGAGTTTTTTACACGTTTTTTCACACGTTAGCTGGTGGTCCTTCACCAGAGTCTGATTGACTGCAATTCTCCTTAAGACTCCGGGACTCTTCAGAGTATTCTAGCCGATTTTTGCTATGGTTACATTTTTTTCCTTGTTTTGACCTCCTGTAGAATGTGCTGATCGATGTCTAGTAGGTCATCTGTTCCTTTTGTTCGTTTGCAGTACCCTTTCTCTTCTTCCAGAAATAGTCCGTGGTATACAAGTGTTTAATATATTTCTTCTTTTATCTATGTGGTCAATATTTTCCACATAATAAGTAGGCACGATATCGGTCTATAGTTGCTAGTTCCTTTTTGTGGGGTCTTTTTGGTCCAGGGAAGCTTTCTCTTTCCTTATCCATTCGGTTATGCTTGCTTCTTGTACGCATTTACGCATTGGCATGTTTTGCTTCGTGTCTGAAGATGCTGCAACGAGCTAAACTTGTTGCAGTTGAAATAAATTATCATCAGGGTAGTTTTCTCCTTCCTCATTGAACTCTGCAAATTGGACAATTTATAAGTGATAAATAATTATTTTATCTAAGAAATAATTATTATTTACTTTTTACAGAAACAAACATAAAAAGTTCATAAAAATTAGTTCACATGTACAAATAAATACTTTATATATTCGTTGTGAGGTCACCAGTTTTAATGTTAAAGTTCATGCAATATTATTCAAACATAAAAATACACCATAAAACATTCAATTATTGTAGGCACATGGCATAAATAACAAGACTCAATTTTAAAACAAACAACTTGTATTGAAAAAAGGTTTACAAAAAGATAATGCAGAATACCGAGTAAAGTTCTTTCATCAGTCTTTTGTACAAAAAGTAATTTTTATAAAGTTCATTATAACATGTAAGAAAAATATGTTATAAGTTTTTGAAGTGAGAAAGAAAGAGTAAGAATTCAAAGTCCCAAAACAGTCAGTCGCAAGTAAATTGCTGATCTCTTAAATGGCTGATTAGAGAGAGATAGAAAGATATAAATGCTCATACCTTCTTATAAGAGAATGTGATTTTATCTTACGTTAGAGTGACGTGGATTTAGTTAGACGAATAATTTCTTTCTGGTTGGGGTCTGAAAACTCCGCTATTTATAAGAAAAAGTAGGCTCAAAATTGAATCTTTTTTTGTAAATTTCTTTTTGGGCGCAAATGTCTCTGATTGGTCAAAAATGTACAAATTTTTATTTCAATTTTCTTTTTTTTACTAGGCTGCGCAATCCCTTGCGCAAACCATTAATTTTTGTCACTTGACTTTTGTTCGTCGTAATAAGAACTTCCGGTTACACTACAGTTCCGTTTTTTTCCAAATGATAAACTCGTTTCTTTTTTTTTCTTCTTTCTTATAACTTTCAGTTCAGTCGTCCAATAATCACTCTTTTCCTTTTCCAATCTTCAATCTTCTTTTAGTCCCATTTCTTAACTAATTTTTTTCCTCTTCGTCCCCATCTAACCAGACGACTCTAACCCTTTTTCCTAACAGACTTTTTTTCGCTCCTTAAACTATCGTCTGGTTCTTTCAATTTTTCGCGCCTCACTGTCTTGTTTTCAATTTTTTTAAATTCCATCTAAGGGCAGCAACTCTTGTTCGCCCTTTGTTCAAATGAACAGCAAACCAAATAAGCAATATGACTAATTTAAACTACATTACAAACAGAACGTGTGTGAATCAACTATTCTTAATTTGTTAAATTTATTCATAAATTTAACAAATCATGACACAATCTGTAGTGGATTGACGTGAATTTTTAAAACCAAAATTAATGTACACTATCATGATTTGGTGTTTTCCAATTTGTTACATTTTGAGTGTTGCCCTTACATAGTCTAGGACCTTCTTTAGGTCCTTCCAATTGTTTTTTTCATGGAAGTTAACCATTCGGCCTTTCTGTTATGTTCTTTCTTTCCCCATACCTTGCTTCAAAAGAGCTCTTTCTTCTTTGCATTCAGGTTTTCGTCGGTTTTTTCACTTTCTCCACCGCGTTGCTGGTAGAATTTTCTTTCGTTATTTTGGAAGGTCTGTTTTACGTGTATAGTTAGCTAAACTATACACGTAAAACTGTCCTGGTATTTTTTTAGTCTTCCTTCTTTCGCCAGTATCTTTTGGTTTATTTCTTTCAGTTGTATATTCAGTCTTATTTGCTGCTGTCTTTTTTTTCGGTCTTTTCATTTCATTGGGTACTTTGTTTTTTTTTTTTCCATTATTTACTCCTTTTGAGTTTTCACATCAGTGTTAGCTGATGGTCTTTCACTAGAGTCTGAGTGACAGAAAGTCACCGCAGGTCTCCAGGACTCTTCTGAGTATTCTGGCAGATTGCAGCAATGCAGTTGTCTGGATGATCTCAATTCTTCCTCTGATTTCCAGTCTCTCCAGTCTTTTCTCCAAGCTTTTTGGGACCGTTTAAAGTTCATCAACTACAATAGGTATCACTTTCATCCACATATTCCACAGTTTTTTCAATTCTCTGACAAATTCCAGGTATTACTCTCTTTTTTCGTTTTCTTTCATCTTCACCCTCTTATCTGCTGGAACTGCAAAGTTTACCAATTGACAAGTTCTTTTTTTTTTGTTAATTAATACTAGGTTTGGTCTCCGGACTGGAATAAGGTGATCCGTCTTTATCTCGAAGTCACCGAGAATTTTATGTTTCATTCTCAAGAACAGATTCTGGTTTATGCATATACCATTTTGATGTATGGTCAAAATTTAGTTTTTTTGCATATTATTATTATTATTATTATATTATTATTTACATGGAGTTGTTCTCAAATCTTTTCAGTGGGTTCCAGTTAATACTTTTTGTTGTTGAGTCGCCAGTGAGTTGAATTCTGAACTGATATGGCCAATACATTTCTTTGACATCTTTATATCTTCTGCTTTCTTATTTCTTCGCAATTTCCAACACATTTCTATTATTTAGACTTCAGAGAGGGTAGTATTCGCATTTTTCGAGCCACGTCTGGAGAGACAGTTTCGCTTTGACCCCAGAAGGGTTTTGTTTCCTTACGAGGGAGTGAATTACACACGAAGAAGGCTAGAAAATATAGCGGTCGAAACGTCTGGCGAAAAAAAAAGGGAAGAGAAATAAAAGAAGAATATTATGGATCGTAGAACATAATGCATGTACATCTTTATTTTCAATAAATTCTGTACATCTTTATATACTTTCTTGTTTTAATTCTGAAAAGCTTAGCAAAAGACGGCAGTGAAGCGAAGATATTAATACGATATAATAATATGGTAAATGAATTTCAAAACAAAGTGACAAACAACTGGAGAGAGAGAGAGAGAGAGAGAGAGAGAGAGAGAGAGAGGAGAGAGAGAGAGAGAGAGAGAGAGAGAAGAATCGCCTAATTAAAGGTATGATAAAATATGGGAAACAACTCCGGACATATTCTAAGGTAGACAACTCTATATCAAAAATTATTATATGAGTTATTTCCTTTGAAGATAGAAAGTCATCGTGAGAATAGAGAGTGTTACACTTGCTTACACAAGTGACTATTGAAATAACGACCCAGCTCAGTCTATTAAAAACTATCCATCGATCTATCTATCTCAATTTGTTCATATTTATCTATATTACTTTAAATACTAAGATTTTTTTTTTATTCATGTTTGTTTAATGTCTTGTTTTTAGTTTAAATAAACAAGAATTACGACAAAAAAAGAAGCGACCCCCCCCCAATACATTTACTTGTCGAAAATATATATCTATCTCCATTTGTTCGTATCTATCTATGATGGATATATAGTTTTGAATAGACTGAGATAGATAGATAGATAAACAAACAAAATAATATAGATTCTATATTATTTTGTTTGTTTATCTATCTATCTATCTCAGTCTATTCAAAACTATATATCCATCTTCATATCTAAACGAGAATTACGATAAATAAACAAGAATTACGATGAGCTGGGGTTGTTATTTTGATAGTCACCGGGTAGCGGTTTTTGAGGTGGGAGACCGGGACGCACTTCCTCATAAATTACCTTTTTTTTTTTAATAAATGCCTTTCCTAAAAGAAAATGCACAAAGTGAACCGCATGTTAGAAAAAATATTCCGAAAATACTCACTTATCTACAATATAGGTGCTAGGGCTTACCGTAACCAGCTGATTGATTAGATGAGGTTTCTCTGACTAAGGGCCAAAATGGAGTGTTGCATGACATGGAGTGCACAGCCAAAAGGATTCCGTACTTAAGCATTACAGGTCACCACCCACTGCCAACAGGTGGCTGGAGTGAGCTGAATATATTACCCCTCTGCAGAGGTGCAGTCAGCATATTCTACAGCCCCAGCTGACAGAGTGATACAGTACCAGGCAAGTATGATATGTGTTTCCCCTATAGTGGGTGAGAGGTGGTTATTAATAAGTATTTCGGCAAAGTACTCATCACACTACAATGATATATTAGTAAATAGGAGAAAAGACAAAGAACTCATACATTTAACAAACACAATATGTATTGACACAAAAATTACAATGGTAGTAGAGAATACTGGGTAATGTCCTGTAAAGTTCCTTTTTTGAATGTTCAATGTAATAAGATAAGTAGGGTTGTAGAGTATCTTAACTGAGAAGGAAAGAGTAGTGTGTCTAAAGTCAAATCATCAGTCAGGGTATTTAGAGAGAGAGAGAAAGATATAGTTTGTTCGTACCTTCAGCATGTATGCGAAATGTTATTAAAACGGGAGACGTGGAGTCGTTTAGGCAGGCTTGATCTTTCTGACTTGTTCTCCAAAAACCTTCTCTTATATACAGTCTAGGTGGCTCCAGAAAGGGGTCTATTAGATAAGTTATTTCTAGGTGCGAACATCTCTGATTGGTCAATAATTAATAATTTATGTCTGAGGGCTCATGGGAGATTGTTATTTTTCATTTTTTTATATTTTAATTTTGTTTTGATCTCCACATAACTCTTATCTCTCGTTTGATTGGTTGAATAGGTAATAAACGTTACATTACCTGCTAGTTTCCCCCTCTTCTAAAGGTGTTTGTAATTGATCAGGGTCGGCCGACAGCGAAGAAATATTGGTTGATTTTTCTTTTCTTATTTTCACTACTATTAAAATACCTACTAGGTTCACTTCACATTAAACTTTTCAAGGTTGCAACAAGGCATTGTTGTAGATTTGACCATCTTCTACAAATAAGGTAAGTCGAATTTTTCCTTCTTAGCCAAAGGTTGCAGGTACATTGATACCTTTTGATATCGCCTCTTGATTTGGGAGTTTGTCTTTTCCACCACACGCAGACATCTTTATCCAAGATAAAACTGAATTGAAACCCTGGCTTCGAGTCAGCAATTGAAATGGCATTTGGTGGTTTCTTTCTCGTTTTCCCCTTTGTGTTTGGGGGCCTGGGGGCACATAATGCATATACACAAATATGATTCACGACACACACACAATCATATATGTATTTATAATAG
>CM042146.1:114730951-114752676 GCA_023376005.1 Doryteuthis pealeii | reverse complement strand
CTACATTTAAGTGTGTTGTCTTCATCAAGAAGTATTACGGATTTAGTTGTTAGTATCCGTTTTTGTTGGGTTAAGTTAAAAAATTAAAAAATTAAAAAATATTATTATTATTAATGAATTAATAAATTAAATAAATAATTAAATTAATAAATAATTAAATGAAAATAAATAAAAATTTGGTAAATTTAGAAATAATTGAGAATGTTTAGCAAAATAAATTATTGATAAATAAATAAATTAATAAATAAATAAAATAGATTAATAAATTGAATAATTAATAAAAGAAAAAAAATTTTTTTAAATAAAAAAATTAAAGAAATTATAAAAAAAAGTTTCCGTAGGATTTAAATTAAAAAAAATGTAGTATCTTATTTTGAAGATGTTTGTAGCTAAAATGTTTGTGTCCTTTTAAAGAAATATTTTGATTCCATATCTATATTACCTAAGTCTGTTTGTATTAGTGTAATTTGTGAAGCCACTTAGTTTATTTATTGAGATTATAGTGAATCTATTATGTGATGTGTATTGGGTTATTTATATTATCTATATACTATCTGTAACTATTTAGGAAACCAATATCTAAATAAAGTTCATGTTTGTATGTGTGTGATTTGTGAATCCATTTGATCTCTTGTCTTCTACATGTTTTTTTAATCGTCGGTCGCTGCTTGGTGAGTTAATAAGTGGAACTGTTAGTTGGTAGTACCTGACTCATTAAGATTGATATTACTATCTTGCTCTACTTAGGTATCAAGCACTTTTTACGTTTTAGCTTTGACAAACCTAGTGGTATATATATATATATATATTATATATATATATATATATATATATATATATATATGAGAATTAGATAAACAATTTGATATGGCTTTTTTTAGCCGACAATTTTTGGGAGAATATGTGCTTAATTGAAGTCATACCTAATTTTGAAAATGAATTAATTAATAATTAATTAATTTTCAAAATTAGGTATGACTTCAATTAAGCACATATGCCCGCCTAATTAATTAAATATTAATTAATTTTCAAAATAAGGTATGACTTCAATTAAGCACATATTCTCCCATATATATATATATATATATAATATATATATAATATATATATATATATGCTTGATGATGCTTGAACCCATTGGTTTCTCCTTATAATAGTTGTCTTGGATAATAGTGATGCTACTATTAAACCAACCTATGTGTGTGTCTTAGAATGACTGTATCCCCCAGCTGAGGGGTAAGGGCTGTCCGGAGTATGACACATATGATGGGGTTGGTTGCAGTTCTGGACCCTTCCAATCTCCTTTTGGAAAGGAGACTGGAAGAATTGGAAATCAAAGGAAGAATTGAGACAATCCAAACCACAGCATTGTTGAGATCGACTAGATTAATCAGATGAGTCCTGGATACCTGAGAAGATTTGCTGTCACTTCATGGAAAGACCACCAGAGTGAGAAAAAAAATTTGCAAGGTGTGAAATAATAATAATAATAATAATAATAATTGTGGAACATGAAGGTTAAGGTCGTACCAATTGTAACTGGTGCCTTTGGAATGGTCCCCAAAGCTCTGGAAAAGAATTCGGGTGAACTGGAAATTAGAGGAAGAATCGAGACCATTCAAACTACAGCACTGTTAAGATCGGCTAGAATTCTCAGAAGAGTCCTGGAGACCTGAGGAGACTTGCTGTCACTCAGCCTCCAGGGAATCATCGGTTACAGCAGGTCTGAAAAACTCAATAATAATAATAACTGGTTAGAACAGGATTTTATTAAAAAACACATGAAAAATGGGTAACATAATTTTGGAAGTGCTCTTCATGTAATGGTATGTACCAGATGGTCCGATTTTCATGAAAATATATTAGGGGAAATATTTTTTTACGAGGTCTACCCCCATCCCCTATTTTATTTTATGAGATATTAAAAAAATGAAACGAATTTGGGTATACCTATCTCTTATTTTTTTGCCACTCACTCTTTGGTGTTCCTATTTTTTTTTTAGTCTGGTCATGGACCGGGTACTTTAGCTAGTATATATATATATATATATATATATATATATCAAGTCTTTGAGTGAACACATGAAATTTTGGATGGATGGATGAGTATACAAGTATATATATATATATATATATATATATATGTGTGTGTGTGTGTGTGTGTGTGTGTGTGTGTGTGTGTTGGGATTTACCAGGATGACAGCTTATTGGTCGTTAAAAATGCGTACAGACAAAAATGCAACCGGACTAGAAAATACATCATTGCAACACTGAAGAACATGGGATTATCTGTGGACATCAAATCGAACACTAAAATTGTGAACTTTCTGGGTGTTACTTTTAATTTCATTACATAAATAGGAAAAAAAACAGAAATAGAAGGATTTTGTGGTATAACTCACCATTCAACCTCCAGGTGATAACAAAAATAGGTAAGATATTTATAAATTTAATAAATAAACATTTCCCAGTTAACCACACTATACACAAAATTTTTAATGGGAACAACTTAAAGATTAGAGTATGGACATTATAGATAGGATAATTAAAAAACATAACAAAAAAATAGTTAAAAACCATGCAAATGATAGAAATAAGGAAAAGACAGACAGAAAAACTGCCATTATCATAACCCAGACATGTGCAAGTATGCCGATAACATCAAGTTGTACCTTGAAATAAAAAAGACAGATCCTGAACGCTGCAGATCTTTACTACAATCAGACCTGGACAAAGTGCAACAATGGATCACTGACTGGCAACTGAAGCTGGCTGTGGACAAATGCACCACCATGCATTTTGGGAGGAAAAATCCATCATACATATACTCCCTCCACAACACTAATATCAAGGAATTTTCTTGTGAACGTGATCTGGGTATTACTGTCAGCAATGATTTACGTTGGACGAAACACATCTCCAAAATTGCCAAAAAGGCTGAGGGCGTCCTGGCATCACTCAGCAAGACCTTTGTCAGCTGCTCACCGGCTATCTATTTGAAGCTGTACAAAGCTATGGTACGGCCACACTTGGAGTTTGCATCACCAGTCTGGAACCCCTACCTTTCTCAGAATATTAACCTCCTAGAAACTGTACAGAGAAGTGCAACCAGGCGAGTACCCTCCATCAGGAATCTGCCATACTCTGAACGTTTCGCAGTCCTGGGAATGGATTCGTTGAAACTTCGGCGTCTGGCAAATGACCTGGTAAATGCTCATAAGGTCATTAATCATCTTAAAAACAGCAACCATGAGCACCTTTTTGATCTCCATCTCTCCAATACACGCGGGCATGCCTACAAAGTCAGAAAACAGCACTGTTCACGTGACTTTCGGAAACATTTCTTAACGCTCAGAATTGTGGAGACATGGAATAAACTGCCTGCATCTGTTGTAGGCTGCCGGAGCACTGAATCTTTCAAAGCCTCCATTCTTCCTGTAGTCCGCCAACACTATACCTGATGCCACTCTCCACATACACATGCACACACATGCACACACATACATACATGCATATCACTACTGTAAACTGTTCATGTTCCTGACACAACATTATTCTGTGTACTTGACATGAGACTTTGATGAGTTGTGGTGCACCTGAGCACTGTACACAATAAATTACATTATTATTATTATATAAGTAAAAGGAAAGTGTTTGACCAAATGTGTAATCTACCTTACATCGATAACGTCTACACAGAAACCGGGCATTATTAAATTTTACGTGGGTTGTACAAAATCAGATTTCAAAACTAGATTTACAAACCATAAACACTCTTTCTCTAATATTAAACGAAAAAATGTAACAATCTTAGCTAGCTATATTTGGAATTTAAAGCATCAAAATATAACACCTATTATTAAATGGGAAATATTAAAGAGATCAAATATCTGCCAAAGTTTAACTGATCCATGTTTCTTGTGTTTACAAGAAAAGTTAGCGATAATTAGATTCATGGATAGGAAAAATTTATTGAATAGGAAGGATGAATTCCTGGGGAAATGCAGACATAGATTGCATAACTCATTAATGTATTATTAAGATTAATATAGATATAATATAATGCTTGCACTAATTATTAAAAAAAAAAACCCAAAAAAAAAACTCTATCTTAATAAATTTATCAGAAGTCTTGAATTTCAGAAGTACAAATAACTAGGATATAAACAAAATGAATAATAAAAAAAGCGGTTCAGATTAAAGACAGCTGATAGATAGAATTGAAAATTACTTTTGCCAGGTGAATATATGGTAAACTAATCATTAATTTCAAAGGAAAAAGTTTATTCTTAGGGACAAAAAGTTTATTTTTAGGAGACAGAGAAATAAAAATAATTCTAAACAGGCAAGTATATATAATATTAGCTATTTAAATTTTTTTTAGTTCTCCTGAGGAAGGTGTACCTTGAACACCTAAACCGTGGTATATATATATATATATATATATATATATATATATATATATATATATAGGTTATTTCCTATAACTCCAACCTAAAAACTCTGAATGAATTTTATCTGTTAATTAATGTACCCATTATTTTCCCATTAAACTAACCCTAAACCCTAACCCTAACCCTAAACCCTAACCCTAACCTCACCTTCTTTTTCCTAGTAGATCAATAAATAAATAAATAATTTATAAAATTCATTCAGAGTGGTTCCCCTTTTTTAGGTTGGAGTTATAGGAAATAACCTATATATATATTTTCAAACAAATTTGGTTAAAGATTATGGAATGCTTTTTGATTTGAAGTTTTTTCTTTTTTCTTTCAACTTTTCTAACAATTTTTTTTTGATGTTATCATCTTGAAAAAACAACAAAAAAAACAATTGTTAGAAAACTTGAAAGTAAAAATAAAAAATTTCAAAACAATAAAGATTCCATAATTTTTAACCAAATTTGTTTGATTGAAAAGATGATGCCCAATTATACCTATACATACATACATATATATATATATATATATTATATATATATATATATAAAGATTTTTTTTGTCATTATTTTCATAGTGAGTTCGAAGCATTAATTAAAATGTAATAATAAATTTTTTTGAAGGCGTAATAATGCACATTTATGTTTAAAAAACATATTTATTTCTTTTTTTTTCTTTTTTTTTTTCATATTAAGGTTCCAAATATTTTCGAGCTAAGCTCATCATCAGGGAATGAATTATTTTTTTCATAATTTTCATCTGTATTTAATAGATTCAATCGTGTTGTTGTTCATTGAATGTTTGGTGGTAACTGTGAAAAAATTTCTTTTTATTTTTTTTTTTTTTTTTCCGGCGAAGATATAGTTACGCTCGGTAAATTCCGTAATAAATCGTTGCGATGATCGTGTTCCGCGGGATTTTTTGAAAATTATTTCATATATAAATTCTTTTTTTTTTTTTTATAATACTATAAAATAATGAAGTCCTGCTCAGGGACACTGGAATAAAGATTTTTTTGTCATTATTTTCATAGTGAGTTCGAAGCATTAATTAAAATGTAATAATAAATTTTTTTGAAGGCGTAATAATGCACATTTATGTTTAAAAAACATATTTATTTCTTTTTTTTTCTTTTTTTTTTCATATTAAGGTTCCAAATATTTTCGAGCTAAGCTCATCATCAGGGAATGAATTATTTTTTTCATAATTTTCATCTGTATTTAATAGATTCAATCGTGTGTTTGTTCATTGAATGTTTGGTGGTAACTGAAAAAATTTCTTTTTATTTTTTTTTTTTTTCCGGCGAAGATATAGTTACGCTCGGTAAATTCCGTAATAAATCGTTGCGATGATCGTGTTCCGCGGGATTTTTTGAAAATTATTTCATATATAAATTCTTTTTCTTTTTTTTATAATACTATAAAATAATGAAGTCCTGCTCAGGGACACTGGAATAAAGATTTTTTTTGTCATTATTTTCATAGTGAGTTCGAAGCATTAATTAAAATGTAATAATAAATTTTTTCAAAAAATCCGCGGAACACGATCATCGCAACGATTTATTACGGAATTTACCGAGCGTAACTATATCTTCGCCGGAAAAAAAAAAAAAAAATAAAAAAAATTTTTTCACAGTTACCACCAAACATTCAATGAACAACAACACGATTGAATCTATTAAATACAGATGAAAATTATGAAAAAAATAATTCATTCCCTGATGATGAGCTTAGCTCGAAAATATTTGGAACCTTAATATGAAAAAAAAAAAGAAAAAAAAAGAAATAAATATGTTTTTTAAACATAAATGTGCATTATTACGCCTTCAAAAAAAATTTTTAATTACATTTTAATTAATGCTTCGAACTCACTATGAAAATAATGACAAAAAAAATCTTTATTCCAGTGTCCCTGAGCAGGACTTCATTATTTTATAGTATTATAAAAAAAAGAAAAAAGAATTTATATATGAAATAATTTTCAAAAAATCCCGCGGAACACGATCATCGCAACGATTTATTACGGAATTTACCGAGCGTAACTATATCTTCGCCGGAAAAAAAATAAATAAATAAAAAGAAATTTTTTCACAGTTACCACCAAACATTCAATGAACAACAACACGATTGAATCTATTAAATACAGATGAAAATTATGAAAAAAATAATTCATTCCCTGATGATGAGCTTAGCTCGAAAATATTTGGAACCTTAATATGAAAAAAAAAAAGGAAAAAAAAAGAAATAAATATGTTTTTTAAACATAAATGTGCATTATTACGCCTTCAAAAAAATTTATTATTACATTTTAATTAATGCTTCGAACTCACTATGAAAATAATGACAAAAAAAATCTTTATTCCAGTGTCCCTGAGCAGGACTTCATTATTTTATAGTATTATAAAAAAAAGAAAAAAGAATTTATATATGAAATAATTTTCAAAAAATCCCGCGGAACACGATCATCGCAACGATTTATTACGGAATTTACCGAGCGTAACTATATCTTCGCCGGAAAAAAAAAAAAAAAAAAAAAAAAAATTTTTTCACAGTTACCACCAAACATTCAATGAACAACAACACGATTGAATCTATTAAATACAGATGAAAATTATGAAAAAAATAATTCATTCCCTGATGATGAGCTTAGCTCGAAAATATTTGGAACCTTAATATGAAAAAAAAAAGAAAAAAAAAGAAATAAATATGTTTTTTAAACATAAATGTGCATTATTACGCCTTCAAAAAAATTTATTATTACATTTTAATTAATGCTTCGAACTCACTATGAAAATAATGACAAAAAAAATCTTTATTCCAGTGTCCCTGAGCAGGACTTCATTATTTTATAGTATTATAAAAAAAAGAAAAAAGAATTTATATATGAAATAATTTTCAAAAAATCCCGCGGAACACGATCATCGCAACGATTTATTACGGAATTTACCGAGCGTAACTATATCTTCGCCGGAAAAAAAAAATAAATAAATAAAAAGAAATTTTTTCACAGTTACCACCAAACATTCAATGAACAACAACACGATTGAATCTATTAAATACAGATGAAAATTATGAAAAAAATAATTCATTCCCTGATGATGAGCTTAGCTCGAAAATATTTGGAACCTTAATATGAAAAAAAAAAAGAAAAAAAAGAAATAAATATGTTTTTTAAACATAAATGTGCATTATTACGCCTTCAAAAAAATTTATTATTATATATATATATATATATATACAGGGTGTTCAGGATAAATTTGCCAGTCTCATAAAGAAAAAGAAAAAGTGCTTGGTAACAACAAAATTTAATGGATTGTAAAGAAATTCAACAGGCACGGAAATTACAATACTGTCAACAAGTTTCACTCAAAATAACCGCTATTAGCATCGATCACAGCCTGGAGCAAGCTGATGTTACAGTTTCCCTGGGAAGGGTCTCAAAAACTACCTTAATTCTGTTGATTAACTGGGCTTTTTGTAGTACTGGCACAGCGATCGGTGTCTTTCTCAACAGCACCCCATACATAATAATCCATGGGGTTAAGATCTGGGGAGTTTGGAGGCCAAACATTGGGACTGGTGTAGTCGGAAAAATTTGCCGACAACCATTTTTGACATTTCCCAGAGGTGTAGCAGGGGGCCGAATCCTGCTGCCATGTATATGGACTACCATTGGCTACCCTTGTTGTCCAGGGCTTGACTACAGTGTTTAGCAACTCCATGTAGGTATCAGAATTCAACCTGATACCCTCTCTGAAAAAATGCAGAGGCATCACATCACCCTCAGAGGACACACATCCGAAAACCATCACAGTTTGGGGAAATTTAGTCTGCATGTCATGAGGAGTGTCCTTTGGATTGTATGCAAGCCATCTGTTATTCTGCATGTTGTGCTTTTGATCTTGGCAAAAGTTTTTCTCATCGGAAAAGAATCAGATTGTTAGTGGTTCAGCAGGATGTTTCACTTTGCTCAGAAGTTTCTTCGCCTTTGTCAGACAATTTTCACGGGCCTCTGCGACACTTGTATGAGTAGTAGCAAAGGTTTTCATTGAGTGCAAGCTTCGTGGTAGTGGCTGAAATATTCAATTCATGTGACAAAGCCCGAATTCCAATGCCAAGGTCCTCCAACACTTTTTCTGCAGATTTTCAAGGAATTCTGCTGTACGAACGCAATCGGATCATCTATTATGTTGCTTTCTTCTGGCCACAGCCTCGTAGTCTCCATTGCAATTCTCCAGTTCATGCCTGATTGTTTTTACAGTGTTCAGGGAGCATTGGACAGCAACCATAATCTCCTTATTTTGATGGCCAGCGCAGATCATCATGATACAAGTTATTCTCTTCCATGATTCAGGTGGATTCCAGTCGTCCATTCTATCTGTCATAACGTATATGAATGAAGTGTCCAAGCTTTTAAATGATGCATAGTGTGCATCAATACCTCCAACCTACAGAGAAAAATAACTATATATATGTATGTCAAATTTACACAGAACACCCTGTGTGTAAGGGGCAGGTGTATTTACCACAATATTTCAACTATAAAACAAACCAGGATATAAACCCATGACTGAGTTTAATGTAGCCAATCCTCTGTTAAGACTGTATCCAGATGTGTCAATACAGGTTCACCTGGAGGATTAAACACGTGGAACTCCCTGATTGGTTTTTGCCCTGTTTTATCTTATTTTATTGTTGAAATATCCTGATATTGTTCTGGATTTTTGTACATAGAACACTGTATTTTTTTTATTTAATATTCTTTTAGCAGTGGATATTAATTATAATTGTACGTGATATAATTATTATAATTATCATAATAATAATAATATAATTTTATTATTTTTATTCATTATTATAATATTAATTAAATTAATTTTTAAAACTTTTTTAATATTTTAATATTTTTATTTTTTTATGTATTTTATATTTTTATTTCATATTAGATATTAAATATTAGATTTATACATTAAATTCTAATGTAAATTAACTTGAAGATAAACCTCTTTTTAATCATTTTAAATAATTTTATAAAAACGTCTAGACAAAAAAAATGATTTTTCATTTATTTACTTATGTATATGTATTTTTTATAATGTTTTATTTTTTTATTTATTTGTTTTTTTAAGAAGTCAGTTGAACAGGAAACTAGGATTACATTGTATCTTTTTCTTAGATTTAGAATTTTAACTTTATAATTGCTGTCTGACATAAATTTTGTGAATATTCTGGGTATATAACTTCTTTTTTTCAGTGAATCCCATTATTTTTGTAAAATCCATCTGATGAGGCTAGGCTCTTAATAATTAAAAAAAAAAAAATTTTTTAATTTTTAAAAATCTTTTGAGTTTCTGGTTGAAATAAATTATTACAGAATAACAGTTTGTTAAGTTTTTCTTTCTTTGAAAATTAATATAATATATATATATATATAATATATATATATATATATATATGTGTGTGTGTGTGTGTGTGTGTGTGTGTGATGGCTGCCAACTCATGCTTGAGCAAGACTATTTCCTGTTATCTCTTTTTTGTTCTTTCTCTCTCTTTTTTATAATTTATTTGCAGGCACCCAACAGGGTGCGAGCATGAAGAAGACTCTTCAGTCCACTGAGACTTCTGAAGGATCTACTACATAGTAAACATACTTGAATGCCAGTAGCATTTGACACTATATCCTTGTTTTCTCAGAGGACTCACCAATACAATCATAATTGAAATTCATATATAAATAAATCTTCATATTATGTGTGTTCTTCTTACATTTATTTTATATTATATTCATATATAAATATATATGCATATATATGAATATATGAATGAAATATTGATATATGAAATATTGTTAAATGTGTGGAGACAAGCTCACCTGAAGATCTAGCATGTGGAACTCAGAGTCATGGGTTTTTACCCTGTTTAATTTTATTTTATAGTTGAAATATCATGATATTACTCTGCATTCTTTTGTATAGAACACAATAATTTATTAATTTAGATGCTTTTTAGGGGTAAATTGTAGGCCGGTAGAGCACCCAACTAGGAATCACTAAGTTCCTGGTTCAATTCCGGTCCCCACCTACTCAGCATAATAATAATCTGATCTGTACAGTAAAGTGAGGAACTGTTGGTTGGTGAGACACTCCACCACAGCAAAAACAATCTCCCTGGTCTAGAGCTAGTGAAAAGAGGATAAACTCCTACACTATCCGACTGATACCAAGTATTGGCCACTCCGCCAGCTTTACTTTTTACTTATATATATATATATATATATGTATATATTATATATATATATATATATATATGCATTTTCCAAAACCTCCATGCTTCCTGTAATTTTACAACACTATACCTGATATCCCCCCTCCATAAACATATGCACGCGTGCACACACATGCATGTATTATTACTGTACGCTATTCATGTTCCTGACATTAGTACATTATTCTATGTACTATACATGAGCCTTTGATGAGTTGTGGTGCACCTGAACACTGTACACAATAATTTCATTATTATTATTATCATTATTATTATATGCAATATATACACATATAAATAAACTCATCAGACGTGTGTGTGTGTGTGTGTGTGTGTCTGTGTGTCTGTGTGTGTGTCTGTGTCTGTGTGTGTGTCTGTGTGTGTGTCTGTGTGTGTATGTGTTTAAAAAGAAAACATCACTTCCTTATGTTGATTCTGAAGTTATTTGAAATATTTTTCCCAAGTAAAGTCTGTCATTGTGAATTCTGATTCATGGGAATGTAAATATACTCGGGTGGAGGGTGTGTGTACATTAATATATTTGCCTCAGTGTGTTTATGTATGTAATTCTACTACAGAATCCCCACACCCACACCCACACACATACATACCCGGACGCCGCCGATCTATTTTATGGCCCATATATGTTTGTCCTCCCAGCATGCAATCTGTTTTTGCTGACCTAACTTACTAGTTGTAATTAACTACTGCCATCATGAGTCACATACGAATTCTCTCCCTTTGTTCAGCACATTTTTCAACTAACACATTTGTTTTAGTTCACAGGACATACAGGGTGATTGTAAACTAACTCCTTATTTTAAAAATCTTTGAATTTATTTCTGAATCATTATTTTTACAAAAAATAAATGTGAGAAGAACACACATAATATGAAGATTTAATTGTGATCTCAGCCATTCACAAACGATCATAACAAAATATGGAGTAGCACTATTTTGCATAAAAATCAAATCTTCAATATTCTCCCAGGTATTAACAACTGGTCAGATTTCATCTCGCTGCATAATAATAATAATGAAATTTATTGTGTACAGTGCTCAGGTGCACCACAACTCATCAAAGTCTCATGTCAAGTACACAGAATAATGTATTAGTGTCAGGAACATGAACAGTTTACAGTAGTAATATGCATGTATGTGTGTGCGCATGTGTGCATATGTGTGTGGAGAGGGTCATCAGGTATACTGTCGGCGGACTATAGGAAGCATGGAGGCTTTGAAAGATTCAGTGTTTCAGCACCCTACAACAGACGCAGGCAGCTTATTCTATGCCTCCGCAATTCTGAGTGTGAAGAAATGTTTCCGAAAGTCACGATGAGATACATTTTGTCATTCATGGTATTGCGAAGGATGAAAGGACCCAAAATCCTATTTGAAGTCATTACACACTGTTTTCTTGGACTGATTCTGAAATTTTTCTTGGATAATAGAGATGTAAGATTGGAAGGGTATTACAGTTAGTTATTGTGGTCTTGCAGATTTCCAGCCCCCATAAATAAAACAAGTCTGGATATGTTTGGACTGTGCGAGGAGGAGGAGCATAGCGAGTGACCATGGAAATTGAACTCGTCACCTCTTCATTGCTGAAATGCTGGTGAAATTCCGCACGAGCAGTGCAGAGTAACCTGGATGTAAAGTCTCGTCGTGAGGATTGATGCGTGCTGATGAATGTTGAACGTGCAGCACAGGCAATTGAGAGTGAGGAGCCCGGATGAAACACAGTAATTGGGTATTTAATGACCTGCCCTCCCAGATCGGGGGAAAAAGACTGCAGTAGTATTTTGGCTGTTGAGACGAGTGGAAGAGAACAACGGCAGTAGCATTTTGTTGTTGAGACGAGCGTGATACTGTTGGGAGAGTGTTTAGACTGAAGACTGTCAATTGGAAGAACATTTGCGTCGTGCAAAAATTATTTGATTTTATTTTTTTTTTTTTTTCACCAAACTCAGTGGATTGAGTTAATAATCAAAAACCTCAATTTAATCTTATCTGACCACAGCACTTTCTCTCACTCCACCTCAGAATCATCCAGGTGCTCAATTGCAAACTTCTTGAGTAGGGGGCACTACATGATTTCAGTCCACTACGAAATCAGGTTTGGAGAAGAAGAAAAAAGTTGGCTTGTATCCCAAGAACACCACCCCAACCATTAAGCATGGGGGTGGAAATATTATGCTTTGGGGCTGTTTCTCTTCTAAGGAGACAGGACGACGACATCAGGTTGAGGGAAAGATGGATGGGGATAAGTACAGGGAAACCTTGAGGGAAAACTTCATTGCCTTAGCCAAGATACTGAAGATGGGTTGTGGTTCGGTGTTCCAGCATGACAAGGACCCAAATTATATGGCCAAGGCAACAAATGAGTGGCTCAAGAAGAAGCTCATTAAGGTGGAGTGGCCTAGTCAGTCTCCAAACCTTAATCCTTTAGAGAATTCATGGAGGGAGCTGAAACTTTGAGTTTCTGAACAACAACCTACAAACCCTAGGGATTCGGAGAGGGTATGCAAAGATGAGTGGGCCAAAATCCCCCCTGAGATCTGTAAAAAGGAGACACCTGTCTGCTGTGTTTGCCAACAAGGGTTTCATCACCAAGTATTGAGTTATATTTTGTTATACTTATTTTCTCAATAAAATACAAATGAATATTCAAAAATTGATATAATGTGATTTTCTAAAAAAAAGAATTTATATTCTATCTCTCACTTTCAAGACGGAGCTACCCTGAAAATTACACACCATTCTTATTTTTGTAAGGTGGCAAACTCAGAAAATCAGCTGAAAATGAAATGCTTATTTTCCCCACTGTATATGTATATATGAGTGTGTGTGTGTTTGTGTGTGTATGTATATATATATATATATATATATATATATATTTGGGAGAATATGTGCTTAATTGAAGTCGAACCTAATTTTATGAAAGTTAATTAATTAATAATTAATTAATTAGGCGGGATTACCTATTAAATTTAAGGCTATAGCTCTGCTGATGAGGCCTAATAGGCCGAAATGTACATACAGAGATTGATTTTTCTCGATTTGTTTAGCCTTAAATTTAATAGGTAATCCCGCCTAATTAATTAATTATTAATTAATTAACTTTCATAAAATTAGGTTCGACTTCAATTAAGCACATATTCTCCCAAATATTGTCGGCTGAAAATAGCCATATCACAAACATCGTCTGTTGTTTACTTCTCATATATATATATATATATATATATATATATATATATATATATCTTCTATCAAATCCAAAAGTGGGATGGTTGTTTTCCAAAGTCTACTATCCTGTGTTGATTATTCCTTTTAATACTTTCACTTGCTGACCAAACAACTTTCAGGTATCAGTACTTGTATTACTACTACTACTACTACTACTACTACTACTACTACTACTACTACTACACAAAGTTGTCTTTAATAGAGAATTCTAATTACAAATTCTTAAAAGCACTCTCATCAAAGCTTTTTATTTCCATTAAGATGATTCCACCTCCACCCACCCACCCAACCACGCAAATGCCAATCCTTGATGATTATTAAAGAAAATTTCATTTGACACTTTTTATAATGATTATTATATATTTATTATATAATAATTATATAAAATATTACAATATAAACAAAATTTATATATCTAATATAATTTATAAATCTAATAAATTTGTATTTAAATAATATTCATAATAAAATAATAATATATGATATATATATAATAATATAACAATATATATATAATAATAATAAAATAATAAATTTAATAAATTTATATTTAAATATTTAATAAATTTATAAATTTAATAAATTTATAATTTATATATCTAATATAATATAAAATATTATAATATATATTTATTATATAATGATTATATAAAATATTATAATATAAAATATTATAGTAATTATATATTAATATATATTATTTTTATAATGATTATTAAAGAAGATTTCATTTGACACTTTTTCCCGTACATTATGGAAACAACCATAAACGACGCTTTCAAATCTCTTAATACTTGATATTCGGTCTCTATTTGTCTGTAACCAAAACTATGTCACTGCTTACATCACAGTCATTTCAGGAATTAAGTAAGTTTGTCAATGAGGGGCCAGTTTAGCTTAGTCGGTAGAGCGTTTGGCTAGGAATCACAAGATTCCTGGTTTGATATCGGCCCTCGGCAACTCAGCGTATGAGTAGCACAGGGATTGCAAATCTCTTAATAATTGAGATTCGGTCTCTATTTGTCTGTAACCAAAACTACATCACTGCTTACCTCACAGTCATTTCAGCAATTAAATAAGTTTCTCAATCTTTTGGATGGTCTAAAAATTTAAGATAATATTAATCTTTTGCAAGACTCTCTAGTCTCTCCTTTCGCCGTCAGCACAGTCTCTACCAACTGAGCACATTACTCTCACTTCCTGACACCCCAAATAGTGGTCGTCAGATTTCACTTGCCGTCCAGACACTTGCTTTCTTCCTCACTCCCTGTGTCAGCGACAGTCCGTCTTATTTCTGCTCGTTCGGCCACCCTTATGCAAATTCCAATATAACTCATCCGGGTTTCTGCCAACAGCATTTCAGCTACGAGGAGGTAGCGAGTTCGAATATCCGTAGCCACTCGCCACACTCTTCCCCTTCGCACAGGCCAAACATATCCTGATGCGCTTTGTTTGTGGGGGCTGGGAATCCGCTTGTTCATAGATCTGCCTTTCAATTTCGTCACAGTCAATGAGGGGCCAGTTTAGCTTAGTCGGTAGAGCGTTTGGCTAGGAATCACAAGATTCCTGGTTTGATACCGGCCCTTGGCAACTCAGCGTATGAGTAGCACAGGGATTGCTAATCTCTTAATAATTGAGATTCGGTCTCTATTTGTCTGTAACCAAAACTACATCACTGCTTACATCACAGTAATTTCAGGAATTAAGTAAGTTTGTCAATGAGGGACTGGTTCAGCAACTCAGCGTATGAGTAGCACAGGGATCTGTGCGGTAAAGTGAGGAGCTGATGGTAGGTGTAGCACTCCACCTCAGACGCATAAATAATCTCCTTGGTCTAGCACAAATGAAAAGGGGATAGACTCCCTCGCTGTCTGGCTGATACTGACATTAGGATGCCCTGCCGACTTTACTTTTTTTTTTATCAATGAGTATTTAATTTATAGTCAGTATCATTACTACATAAAAATAACAAAATTCTATGAAAAATCAATTAATTGTCAAATTATCACGAAAATTTCGATACTTATTCACCTTTAGATAAATTTATGTTTAAAATAGTTTTTTTCCTAAAATATATTCGCGGAAATATTTTTTTACTAATTTATGAAATCCGAAGAAAATATTTTATAATTGTACAATTTTAGAATAAGATAAGAGTTTGAATAATCAAATCAAACAATTTTAGAAACTTTTTGGAGGTCCCAACTGCTGTAAAACAAAACAAATATCTCAGTGGAGTGAATATGATGCTTTTTAAACTAGTAATTAATCTTTAAAAATATTAAACGTTTTATTTTATTTATTTAATCCCACCCCCACCTCCAGGCAATATCTTTTTAAAATTTATTTTTACACTGCCCGGAGCGTGTTTTTTTTTTTTGTTGATAGTCTTATTATAATGGAGATTCAGTGTCTGTCTGTCTGTATCCCAAACTATGTTACAGCTTATGTCACAATACCCTCAGGAATTGCAATGAATATTTAATTTATAGTCAAAAACTTAAATATATAGAATAAATCTTATTTATTAATGATGTCTCTATGAAAATCTGAGTTAGATTTGCCTCAAAACAGCCCATGTTATCAGTGCATTTAAAATCCTGCAATGTAAGACACCTTGCAGGATTTTAAATGCACTGATAACATGGGCTGTTTATATATCAATATAGGCCTACTCATTGATCAATTTCAATTTAAAAAAAACAAAATTTATACACAGAGGGCGCATATTCTTGCTAGCGGGAATGAAAAAGAAAAAAACATTTTGTTTTAGTGTTGAAGTTTTTTATGTCTCTTTTTTTTTTCAGACTTGTTGAACCAGTGATTAAATTGACAGCCATTTTTTTTAAATCTGTAAGTTAAATTTTTTTTTTTTTGCTGTTAATATACTTGATGTTATAAAACATTTCTCTAGACATGCTAATGTTTGTGCTGAAATCGTTTCAATTTTCACTCATAGGATTGTTAAGGTTTCTCTGAAGATAGATTGATAGATAGATACATAGATAGATAGATGATCAGGGTGAGATAGATAGATAGATGTGAGAATAGATAGATAGATAGATAGATAGATAGATAGATAGATAGATAGATAGATAGATATAGATAGATAGATAGATAGATAGATAGATAGATAGATAGATGAGATAGATAGAGATAGATAGATAGATAGATAGATAGATAGATAGATAGATAGATAGATAGATAGATAGATTAGATAGATTGATGAGATAGATAGATAGATAGATAGATAGATATAGATAGGATGAGATAGATAGATAGATAGATAGATAATAGATAGATAGATAGATGAGATAGATAGATAGATAGATAGATAGATAGATAGATAGATAGATAGATAGAATAGATAGATAGATAGATGAATGAATGAGATAGATAGATAGATAGATAGATAGATAGCAGATGAGATACCTACTGTCAGTTCCTAAATGCTGCTTTACTGCACAGATCAGATTACCTAAGTTGGAAAAATATGAAGACCTACGTGAACAATGTGTCAGAAACGAATGAATAACAAATGTATTTCCCATCGAAGTCGGATGCCGGGGATTTATTACCAACTCAACCTTGGCATTTTTGTCTAAACTTGGACTTTCTCCACCAGACAAGAGGAAATACATAAAAAAGATCCAGGAGAAAGTTGTAACCACATCAGTGTGGATATGGCAGTCCTATATTGTGACATCAAACCGACAAAGTCTGGTGGTATCATGAGATACTGCTGGAGCGCTCTGGATTAGTGGTAATGATGCTTCGGCCCCGAAACCATGCCTGAACCCAGAGTCATCATCTGATGAAGGCTTTGTTGGTTGCAATGCTACTGTGTAAATAGCAGTCATTGTTTGAAGATTATTACATGGATGTGTGCATGCACGTACATATGTGTATGGAAGGAGGATATCAGGTATAGTTTTGTTGAATTACAGGAAGCATGGAGGTATTGGAATAATGAAATTTATTGTGTACACTTCTCAGGTGCACCACAACTCATCAAAATCTCATGTCTAGTACACAGAATAATGTATTAATGTCAGAAACATGAATAGTGTACTGTAATAATATACATTTATGTATGCAATTGCATGCATGTGTGTGGAGAAGGGTATCAGGTATAGTGTTGGCAGACTACAGGAAGCATGGAGGCCTTGAAAGATGCAGTGTTTTGGCAGCCCACAACAGACACAGGCAGCTTATTCCCTGCTTCGGCAACTCTGAGTGTGAAAAAATGTTTCCGAAAGTCATGTGAGCAATGCTGTTTTCTGACTTTGTAGGCATGCCCATGTGTGTTAGAAACATGGAGATCAAAAAGGTGCTCAAGGTTGCTGTTGTTAAGATGATTAATGACCTTATGAGCGTTTACCAAGTCAGTTGCCAGACGCCAGAGTTTCAATGAATCCATTCCCAGGGCAGCAAAACGTTCAGAATATGGCAGATGCCTGATGGAGGGTATTCGTTTGGTTGCACATCTCTGTACAGTTTCTAGGAGGTTAATGTTCTGAGCGAGTTTTGAAAGATGCTGTGTTTAAGCAGCCTACAATGGATGCAGGCAGTTTATTCCATGCCTCAGCAACTCTGAGTGTGAAAAAATGTTTCTGAAAGTCATGTGAGCTATGCTGTTTTCTGACTGTGCTGATATCTAGAAGAAGAACAGATGGATCTATGTCTTTCCCAAGAGCATTAGCCTCATCCAGGATTTGAACTCAGGTTGTCAATTTCAATTCTCATAACAAAAACTGTCACACTAATTTGACCTGCAGAGATTAATGTTTACATAATTTATAAATAGCTTATAAATTATGTACATATAAATTATGTAAACATTAATCTCTGCAGGTCAAATTAGTGTGACAGTTTTTGTTATGGGAATTGGAATTGACAACCTGAGTTCAAATCCTGGATGAAGCTACAGGTAAGTAGCTTATGAATTATGTACATACCTGTAGTTATAATATTTTGAATAGGGTCCGTTAGATTCAGAATAATGGGGTCCAGTAGAAAATTACTCAACAGTTATTGATGGGTAATAACCTTTTACTTCACCCCTTGAAAAACGTGCCATTACAGAAGCATGAGAATTAGTTTTAGATGCAAACAAACCCTCAAGGAGTGTGAATGTTGTTGTCAGCCCTCGGAGTCGCTCAGCCACCGTGGCGGAATCATCATGGGCTGGGTTGGGAAATAAAGCTTTATAAGAAAACAACGTCTTGTTTGTTAATTGATTAATTCAAACAAGAAATGACCAGCCCAACATGAAGAAGAACCAACAAGAAGTAAAACCAACCCTTAACAGAAAGCCCACTAGATCGATGGAAGTAACATGGCGTCCGACTGAGTGAGAAGCAGTAAGTACAATGTAACAAGTAAAAACCATCATCCCTACTACTTTACTATCTGTCTGTCTCTTTCTAACCTATTATATACACCAGAGTTAAGGGGTATATATATATATATATATATATATATATATATATATATATATATATATTATTTTGGGAAACTTGGAGATGACTGCAACAAGTCTAGAAGGAAAACTTTGAATTTAAACCTCTGCTTAAAAATTTGACTGCAACAAGTCTAGAAGGAAAACTTTGAATTTAAACTAGCTGTCTCTGCTTAAAATTTGACTTTGTTTCACATCCAGATCATTTCAAAGAGGTTGGATAAACACATACATCATGATGATGTACCATATTTGACGACATATAAGACGCACGGGCATATAAGACGCACCCTCATTTCAGCAGGTCAGATTCAGGAAAAAAAGTTTTTAGTGTATTTAAGCATATATTGTTGAAAACAGTCTAGCTGTGCATTACACAAGCAGAAACATAGCTGTATAAAAACAATTTGGCAGTACAGGCAAGCAATAAACATACACAAGACATCTCAACAGCAGGAAATAATAATAATGATAAAATTAATAATAATAATAAACTCAAACTTCACCTACGATGTATAAGACATAGGGCAATTTTTTAAGCCAAAATTTTGGGAAAAAAGTGCATCCTATATGCCGTCAAATACGGTACTTGAAATGTGTGTGTGTATGTGTGTGTATGTGTATGTGTAAATATATATATATATATATATATATATGTGTGTGTGTGTGTGTGTGTGTGTGTGTGTGTGTGTGTGTAAAAATGGAATAGGAATTGAATCTGACAATATGAGAAAAAATGAGTAAAGAAAAGAAATGTAGATGGATAAAAAATGAATTTAATCGATATCACTTTAATCGATATCACTTACACATGTGTTTCGGTCAGTTTATCAAAATGTATACGGTATTAAAATAATCAGATGAAATTGAAATAATGATAATAATAATAATAGGAAAAATGTAAAAATATTCCGTACACAGAAAGATTTTTTTATGACCTTCATCATAGTGAATTTTTATTTTTTTGAAAAAAGAAATACCCAAGAACTTTGATATGCTAGGGTTAGGGTTAGTTTTAGGGTCAGTGTTAGGGTTAGGATTAGGGTTTGGCTACTTCAGGAGTTTCCATAATCTAATACTAATAAAATGTGATTCTAATGATATTATCTCTTGCACACTATTCTGCATTTGTACCACTGTTAAAATGGCAACCTTAATTTGAGAAACAACCCTTAACATCAAAGAGTTGCTTCCCTTGATAATTTGAAATTAATCAGTATAGGAATGCTCACTTGTGTTTATGTTAACATAGATTTTCAAATCATCACTGAATTTAAACAGTAAAGACTTTATGGTCAAAATTTGAATGGATAACTCTTTCAGACCGCCATGATTTTAATCCAGGTTTTCTTAAAAGAAACATCCAGAAAAAGTAAAAATCTACAAAAGTGGTTTTCCATAACATTCATAAAAACAAAAACTGAATTTTTGAATTTAAACTTAATAAGTCCACTGCAATAATTGTGTTGTTCACTATGACGACTTAGTAACTTGTGTCATCGTTGTCATGGCAATGCATATATATAATAATGCTTTCAACAGCTCTGTATTTAGAAGTGTCTACTTTCGTACCATTCAATTCTTATGAAAGAATGGTAACTGAAGCAGTCTAAAGAAAAAGATTTTCTTTTTATCAACCTAATGATTATTAAAGATAACCAAGGCAGTTATTATTTCTGTAAAACACAAACAAACAAAAATTGAAAAAGATTATTTTTATACACAATCAGTACAAAATTTTAAAGCTTATATTAAGCATGCATAAATGTGTATTTTTACCAGTTTAAATAATTTGAATTCAAATCTAGACCAAATTATTTTGGTTTTCCAGTAACCTATAAATAAAAAGTCAAATTGTAATTTCTTCTACAAAAGTAAGTAAATGAATTTTATATTTTTTAGTTATTTTTATAGTCAACCCTAAACATGTGGATTTATAAACTATAATGAAATTAATTTATACAGGGGATCTATTTGTCTTTCATAGAATTTGCAAAGTATATGGGAACTTAAATATAAGGTTCAAACCCTTTCAAATAATAGAGCTTTGTTTTTAAGACAATGCACAAATAGATTCTAATCAGAAAAGAATTGTAGAGTCTACTACTTTAATTCAGTTAGATTTTTAAAAGTTTATTTTGAAGACATTTTTCTGCTCATACATACATGTGAATGTGTTTATATGAAAGAGTTTGTGTGTATGTATGCATGTGTGTGTGTACACGTGTGTGTGTGTGCATTTGTGTGTCTGTGTAGCATCAAATAATTGACACATAATCATGAAACTGCAATACATAAAGCTTGTGCTGATTGGAC
>CM042146.1:114693451-114728451 GCA_023376005.1 Doryteuthis pealeii | reverse complement strand
ATATTCATATCTATCTATATCCTTCTATTTCATATCTATCTATCTTCGTCTATTCATATCTTAGTCTATTCATGTCCACCTATCTGTCTATATATATCTATATATCAGTGTTAGTCTATTCATAGCTATATAACTATCAATCTATCTATCTTAGTCTATTCCTATCTATCTATTTATCTATCAATCTTAGACTAAAACAAAAGTTTAGAAAAACAGCAACAAAAAAAAACAAATTACTATACATTCAATGTTGAAAAATAATCTTTTTAAACCAAGTTTAATTGAAATTATACATTGCAATACTACCAAAACAACTGAGATTAATGTGTCTACTGTTGGATTCAATAATTAATTTCAATGGTTAATTAAATGTATAGTAATTTGTTTTTTTTTGTTGTTTTTTTTAAAGCAATACGTAATTAAAAACAACCTTAATCCCCAACCCCCTAAACCGTAACCAAATTCGCAAAACAGTTAATTCATACACAGTAGTTAAACTGTCATGGATCACCACCAAATAAGTTTCAGTTTTAATTTTTGATGACGATTTGCAAGTTTAACCCTCTTGTGAATTTTAAAAACATGATGAATCCATAGATTCCCAATAATAATAAGAAATAGAATTTAACAAATGACAGTATTTTTTTTTCTTTTACTTTTCCCATGAGTGTTGTAAGAAAATACATGTAGGTTAAACGAGAGAGGGAAAAAACAAAACAAAAACAAAAATAAACAAATAAAATACAGATAAGTATAACTAAAGTAAACAATCTGACTATATTTTTCTGAATACTAAAATAATAATAAAAAACAATTAAATAAATGAACTCATTAGTTATTTAGTAAAAAAAATGATTGTAAGATTTTACTATTTTTTAATGTTATATTTTTATTTTGTATTGATCTTTAAAGTTTGCTTTCCTAAAATAGACAACAATTTTGTGACAATCTGATTACTTTTTGAGATGAGGCTTGATGTGAATAATTTTGATATTTCAGATTGTTGTCCTTATGTTGTATACCCTTTCTTTACTTCTATTATTCTTCTGCTCATCTTTGGTATCTTACGTTCTTCTTCTAGCGTCTCTTCTAACGTCTGGACTTCGTCTTTCTCTGTTCTTGCTGGTTGGTCGTGCCTGATTCATTTCTTCTTCTAGGCCAGTCTCGTTACCAAGACATTCATCAACCACAAAACCATATTATTTATTTAAACCTTTATTTACTTAACTAAACATATTTCCCTAACTAACCTGTGCAGGTGAGTCCCAGCTAAGGCATATACATCTTCTCTGCCTGACGTCCAAGCTGAAACTGAGAGCCAACCAGGTCCCACGTGACTTCACATATTTTGCAGGCTTTCTGTAATATTCCATGGAAAGTCCCGCCCGTGATATGAAAAGGGGCCATCCCTTCAGAAATACAGGGGGTTGACAATAATCTATGCATAGATTATGTAACACATCTATATTGTGGTATGTATAAGCACAAAGTTTCAGCAGCTGTATCCTCCAGCCTTCATGAGAATGAGATCTTGAAAGTTCTTTGATGCCTGTTTGATCAACAGTCAAACTATTAAAAATGATTACCAGTTTGGGTAATTACTATACTCAGATACAAAGGGAACACCTGAAACTGGAGGCTGTTGTTTCGATGATATCAATTCTTCCTCTGATTTCTAATTCCTCTTGTCTGTTTTCTAAACTCTTGAGGACTGTTCCAAGTGCACCAATTACAATTGATATCAGTTTCACCCTCATATTCCATACTCTTTTTCAATTCTCTGGCAAGGTCCAGGTATTTGTCTATCTTTTTGTTTCTTTCATCTTCACCTTGTGGTCTGCTGGGACTACAAAATCTACAAGTTCTCTTTTTCTTGTTAATTAATATTAGGTCTGGTTTGTAGATCAAAGTCCCAGAGAATTTCATGAATTTCATTTTCAAGAATGGATTCTTGTTTGTGCATATACCATTTTGTTTTATGGTCAAAATTTAGTTTCTTGGACAATTTCTAGTGGATTCTATTTCTGACCCAGTCATGCCTAGCCTTGTATTCTCATTGTCCTAGTTTGCTACATTCACTTAATACTAATATTGTTAATATTATTATTATCATTAATCTGAAAAGGCAAGGAAGAACTCATAAGTGACGTTCTCTTGGGATACCTACACATGGAAACAATAGTGTAGGTCAACATGCTGTTATCATCTAAATTTTATTCTTTAATTATCTTCATGAATATAAATCAAATCTTCATTATTTTTGTTCAAAAACCAAGCCCTGGTGATATTTAATGTGTATATATATTTACTTTGCTGTTAATTGTTTTATTTTTCGATGTTTCCTCTGGACATACAGATTCACATTCTGCCCTTTTATATGTATAGATAGAATATCAGAAAGTTTCTGATAACTAGCAAAACCTACATTAATAATCTCTGTGCAGATTCTGGGTGCCGTGTAGAAGATAGCAATGGCTGATAGGGACAGGTTGGCAAGAGAGAGCCATGTGAATCTGTGTTGTCAGTGTGATCTCATTATTATTATTATTATCAAAGTATTGTCACTGGTACGCCATTGTGTCAAAGACACTTTATATAACTATCAATCAATCTATCTTAATCTATTCCTATCTATCTATTTATCTATCAATCTTAGACTATTTATATCTATCTTAGTCTAATCATATTTATCTATCTTATCTATCTATCTATCTACCTATCTATCTATCTTAGCCATCGCATACTCAGTTATTGCATACCATTAACTAATGAGTAGTAAGATCGAATATTACTGGGCATCCTCTACTTAAGACATAGTGTATACTAGCAGTGGTTACCTGGCAACGCTTGGATAGAGGGGGAATTTTTAAAGTTAGTCCCGCAGATCCATTATTACTGAATCATAAGTTGAATCCTCGTGGGATGCCCCATTTAAATCCCCATGTAAAAAAAAGACCTTGCATTGATCCAGCTACAATACTAATATTGTTAATATTATTATTATCATTAATCTTAAAAGGCAAGGAAGAACTCATAAGTGATGTTCTCTTGTGGATATCTACACATGGAAACAATAGTTTAGGTCAACTAGCAAAATCTACATTAATAATCTCTGTGCAGATTCTGGGTGCCGTGTAGAAGACAGCAATGGCTGATAGGGACAGGTGGCAAGAGAGAGCCATTATTAAGAAAACTCAAGAGAAATGACTCTGTAATTTGATGCTTTGTTTTGTTTTGTTTTACGGCATATCAACCTCGGTGGGTCATTTAATGCTGACAAAATTGTGAAATAAATCAATTCTTAATGGATAATACAATTTTGTTTATCAACTCATGTTTTTCTATTTAACCCATAGATGAGACTCTGACAGGTACTACCACTCCGGGTTAGAGTGGACCAGGGTGCAATGGTTATGAAGGGGTGCTCCACATTCCCCAAACCTCCAGAACTGGTACCTCACCATCTGTAATTTGAATTATTTCCCTTGGCCTATTGTTGGTATCAGCTGGACAGTGGGGGACTCTATCCCCTTTTCACTAGCACTTGATCAGGGAGATTGTTTTTGTGTCTGGGTAGAGTACCACACCTATCATCAGCTCCCCACTTTACCAAACAGATCCAAGCTGTACTATCCTGCACTGAGTTGGCAAGGGCTAGCATTGAACCAGGGACCCTGTGGTTCTTAGATGAATGCTCTACTGACTGAGCTAAACAGGCTCCTACTATAGTTAATCATAAATAACAAGTTTTGAAAAAAATAAGTAGATTTAATTTTTGCCAGTACAGAAAATATACAAATTAATATAACTAGCACCACCCAGGCATAAGTATTTAAGTTTTAATGTAATTAAATATATTAAATTAGAAAGAATAACATAATTAAATAAGAACTCATATAAAAAGGTTTCACTTATTTTGATTATATTTTAATTGGTTTCCATATAAATTCATTCATTGGATTGACTTTAATACATTGGAGAATAAAACAGTAATATTAGAGATCAATAACACCAAATAATTATTTATTAAACCTGGTTTTGTTAAAACCAGTATGCAAATTAACCACACCATATATAATGTAAACCTTTGTTTCTTAGTGATATATAAGACACATTGCAGGGTTTGAAATGTACTAATAACATGGGCTGTTTTGAGGCAAATCTAACTTAGATTTTGTTAAGAGACATCATTAATAAATAAGATTTATTCTATTTATTAATTAAGGATTTTGACTATAAATTAAATACTTATTGACAGACTTACACAATTCCTGGGGTGTTGTAACATAAGCAGTGATGTAGTTTTGGTTACAGATAGACAAATACCAAATCTCTATTACAATATGATATACAAATTAATTTCTTTTTAAATATAATTGTTGTTATTTTCTTTTATTAAAATGTAGATAATCCCTGGAAGTATTTACAAAATATATATATACACACACACACACACACACACACACACATATATATATATATATAAACTGTTATCCAAGAGATTACAAAAGAGATACCAACATTCTGATGAAAGACAAACAACTAAGTCGCAAAATTTCAGGAATCATCAAGAATTCATTTTCAAAATGGTAAGTGATTTGTTTCAGAAAAGTTTTTGAGAAATACAGTGGAACCTTGGTTCTTGAACATATCAATTCCAAAATTATGTTCTAGAACCAATTTGTTTAAAAACTGAATCAATATTTCCCATCTATCTATCTATACATATATAAAGGGCAGTTGTGTGAATCTGTATGTTCGGAAGAAACTTCGAAAATTAAACAATTAACGACAAAGTAAATATATATACACATTAGATATCACCAGGGCTTGGTTTTTAAACATAAATAATGATGATTTGAATTATTTTCGAATACATCTAAAAATAAAAAATAAAATAGCATTACACGTTAAAATTATACTCTGCCATTTTTCAGCGTTTCTCGCTAAAAAGTAAACATGAATAACGGAAGCTCGATCAATTTTTTCTTTTCAATTTTTTCATATTAAATCTACATTTTTACTGATTCAAAGTTATAGTAAATATTTCATTGTACAGGATAAACAATCGTTTATTTAATCTTTTTTCTTTTTTTAATTATACAATTTTTATGGACAGTTTAAGAATTAATCACTTAGTTACACTTTTGACATTGTAAAATTATTACGGTGAAATACAAAATTCTTTCTAAGATTAGTTTAGATTTTTAGATTTTTTTTTTTGCATTTAATATTTTAAATAGGAGACATTAATTTTTCACAGACGTTTCTTGGCTGTGCACTTTTTTATTTAAAAATTAAAATTTACATAGTTATGTACTGGTGTCCATCGTTCTTCAATGTAAACAAATATGTTTACTAAACAAACCGTTTTTTAAATTTTTATGTTAGCTATTGTTTATAAAAAATAATTGCGTTAATTTATTTGTTTTAATATTAGAAATACAAATAAAATCATGATACTAATGCAGAATAGCGCGGAAGAGATAATACCATTAGATTATGTATAAAATGCATTACATTTTACGGAAATACCTGAAAACTTTAAGACATTTGAGTAAGTGGGTTAGAATTAGGCTATACTTAGTAAGTATAGTATATCATTTTTATCAAATTATTATAGTATAATTTAATATTCGATCAACTACGCTTTGAATTAATAATGTTATTTTTTTAAAGATTATTTATCGTTTTACATTAATTTGATTACTTTATTTAATTTTTTTTTTTTTTTGCTTTGAAATATTAATTTGAAATGTAGCAAATCATGTCATTTATATTTTATTTAAAAAATATAGTTAATCATTGAATTAAAATTTCTTACTATATCATTATGTGATGTCATTCCCTCTACTCAGATGAAAAAAAAATCCCTGACTTCCCACCAGGCCGGATTAGAATAAGATCTTTTTTATGTGGTGATTTTTATGAGTCATCCTGCGAGGATCGAACTCGCTATTCAATAGTAATAGATCTGCGAACGATTATTAAACCATGTTTTTTCTTCTCTACTCAGGCTTCACTGGGTAGCCGCTGCTAGTAATAAATAGTGTAAAGTAAATTTATGCATTCTTGACCATCAGATAAATGCCTATTTATATGCCTACAATTATATATAATATGGAAAGATGTGTATTTAAACAATAGATAACACATCCGAGTAGTATAGAATCACCCCTTCATTACCATGACTCCCAGGCCTGCATCCGTTGTAGGCTGCCGAAACACTGCATCTTTCATAGCCTCCATGCTTCCTGTAATCCGCCAACAGTATACCTGATACCCCTCCACACACATATGCACACACGCGCACACTTACATGTATATTATAACTGTACACTGTTCATGTACCTGACACTTATACATTATTCTATGTACTAGACATGAGACTTTGATGAGATGCGGTGCACCTGAGCACTGTACACAATAATTTTCATTCATTATTAATAATTTTTCACTAGTATTTGAATTTGAACAAAAACAATATCAGACACTCGTTCAAGAGAGCAACTGATGCTAACTGATACTGTTTGGGTAGATTCAACCAGCTATTTGGCTGTTTTCAGTTTGCCTCGGCAATCATTCGTACGACTTCCGTTTTTTGCCTGCTCAACTTGTGTGTTTTAGGTCCGAAAATGTCTTTGACAACTGAGGCCTTTTTTTTTTGTTCTATTTTTTTGTTTGAATTCTGAATTGTTCAAACTCAGAGTCGTTCAAGAATCAAGGTTCCATTGTATTTAAATGTTTTAAGAGTTGTATGAATAATCTGGGAATTAATATGTAACAAATCTTGGTTCTTGGAACATCAACTTTTCAGGATTACACTAAACTATATCTGGTAGTGAGGCTCCAGTTCCAGAACTCTGAGGAGTATAGAATCACCCCTTCATTACCATGATTCCCAGGTCCACTTTGATTTTGGTATCAAGAATTTTCATATCTAATGTGAATAAATTTTAAACAGATCTAATTGGCCCATAGATGGGACACTAACAGGTACCACAACTCCTGGTCAAAGTGGAGTAATGGCAATGAAGGAGTACTCCACACTCCCCTAATTTTTTTATGCAGAATCTCCTCCTTCCCGTAGACTCTTCTTATGAGACATCTTCCCTGGCTCAGTCATGCTCATCGTTGACAACCCTGTGACATCGACCCAGTATTACCCCCAAGGCTAGAAGAAACGCCAAGGAGGTCAACTGAAAACTTGGCTCAAAACTGTCAAGCAAGATGCTGAGCTGATCCTGGGTCCAGGCTTTTATGGAGTTTATCAATGGAACTGCAAAATGACTGATGCTCATATTAACAATTGCATTGGATCACAATGCATGATCTGACTTCATTCGGGATACAGTGAATTCATTAGGTGAAGCCGGCTCAACCGATCCAGTGTGAATACCATCACAAATACAGAAATACAGATTACTTCCTTAGTGTTGATAACCATTTTGTAATGCAGTTGAACAGTGCAATTAACCATGCATTATTTGGGATACGGTGAATTTTTTGGATGGAGCTGGTACAACCAACCCAAGTTGAATGCTGTCACATGCGGCTGTTTCGGGGTAAACATATGCATCGTCTTTGATGGTGAAATAAATAACTTTTGGTAATCAAGACTCTGATAGTTAAGTTAGGACACATCAACTGGTTTATTTACCGCCAGGAAAGAATAAAACTGAAAAGGAATGAATACAGTTTATGTGAACTAGAAGATTTCTTACCTCCAAGAACTAAACGGGTCCGTATATGTCTGACCAGTGCAGGGGGGGGGTAGGTGTAGTGTTTGACTACAGATATTGAACTCACAGCCTCCTCATTGTGAGGAGTGGCTCGTAGTCAGACTACTGTCACCCCTGTTGAATATGTAAATTTCACACGGGTTGGGCAGTGCTGAATGTGATTAGCCCGGATGTAAGATCTTGGGGAAGTGGGGTTACTTATTATTTAAGGACACCATGGACACCATGTGTTTTGATCTTTTTAACCGGAATAGATACATACGTTGAACCAGTGAACTTTTGACAGATTGAGCAAGGACTACTGTGATAGTGTTGCAGGCAAAAGACTATGTCATGGGACTTGTGTGGCTGGGGAAATTGATTACAGGGGTTGCTTTCTTACCTAACTTTACACAAAGAATATTGATTACAGGGGTTGCTTTCTTACCTCACTTTACACAAAGAATATTGATTACAGGGGTTGCTTTCTTACCTCGCTTTACACAAATAATATTGATTCAGGGGTTGCTTTCTTACCTCGCTTTACACAAAGAATATTGATTACAGGGGTTGCTTTCTTACCTCACTTTACACAAATAATTTCAGTTTAACAATTACGTATATGAAACAATATACAAAAACATAGCAGGGACTGGCAGCCCATTATAATTTCATTGTGTGATTAATATAACTTAGTCTGGTTTTAATAAATTGTTGAGTAGCTGATAGTTCTTTGATAAAAATTGAGATTTTAATGAGGCATCCTGTGAGGATCCGATTCATGATTCAGTAATAATGGATCTGCAAGACTAACTTTTTGCCACCCCACCTTTTCTACCCAGGTGACGCCGGGTATCCACTTCTAGTATATGATATATTAATAGGCCAATTGTAAGTATTTGTCTGTGTCATTTTGGGTGCCTGATCCACCATTATTCAGGCCTGTAACCAGACCCTGAGGCGTTGTGAGACAAGTCAATGCTACCAATTTGTCACTATTAACTTTAACTGTTAAAAATTATCATTAAAAGATATCGCTAAAAAAACATTCCACGGTTATTTCCTATAACTACAACATAAATATAAGTCTAATATGATCAAAGGGGAACCACTCTTGACTGATGAATTATTCATTTATTCATTGATCTAGTAAGATAAAAGAAGACGGGGTTAGGGTTAGGGTTTAGGATTAGTTTAATGGGAAAATAAATAAATAATTTATCAGTCAAGAGTGGTTCCCCTTTGATCATGTTAGACTTATAGGAAATAACCTATTTATTTATCTACTAGGAAAAAAAGAAGATGGGGCTAGGGTTAGGGTTTAGGGTTAGTTTAATGGGAAAATAAATAAATAATTTATCAGTCCATCAGAGTGGTTCCCCTTTTTTATGTTGGAGTTATAGGAAATAACCCATTCCACTTCTTGTGACTTATCATTTTAACTCGTGTCATTAAATATCCATAAAATATTTTTCAGACCAGAATCCTCATCTTTGTTGTTTTTATTAGAAGGCTTCAGGTGAGTAGAACAGCTGAAATGTTTTAATAACAGCAATAAAGATAAGGATGTTGGTCTGAAAGAATGATTGAATAATAACAAGGTTAGAATGATTGAATAGAAGGATTGAATAATAACAATGTTTGAAAGATTGAAAGAATGATTGAATAATAACATTATTAGAATGATTGAATAGAAGGATTGAATAATAACAATGTTTGAAGGAATGAATAGAAGGATTGAATAATAACAATGTTTAAATGATTGAATAGAAGGATTGAAAGTGATTGAATAATAACAATATTAGAATGATCAAAAGAATGATTGAAAGAATGATTAAATAGTAACAACTGTTTCTTTCTCCAGCTAGTATAGATCGGTGACTTCTGGGTTCATTTTCTCCAGACCCCACAAAGTCTGAGTTTATGTTTTTTGAATACATTAAATATATACTTTTTTAATCAACAATTTATACAGAGGCTCTACATTAGCACACATCTTTCACACTGTCACAACCATAGAAAATATGAATAAATAATTTTTGTATTGGGAAGGTATAATGATATCTATTGCCCCCTGATAATAAAAATATATATAACATAATATATATATATCATTTACCTATATATATAGTTCAAATTACCATGTGGACTTGTATATTGTTAACAGCTGAAATATATATACTATACTATTTTGATACCCACTTTACATTTTTTATATATTTTTACAATTTTTACAATAAACTCTTTTGAGTTTTACCTTGAACTATAATGCTTTTGATTTTTAATTAAAAAAAAAAAATAAAATAAAATTTATTTTATTTTTATTTTTAAAACAGAACATGCATTTTCAAAAAATTTTCAGCGGTTGATATCAGTGTTCGTTTTGTAAACAGTCTTTTTAACGGATATTTTCTTCTCGTCTATGTCGCTCTTAGATGAAGACCAACTTATCGTTTTGGTCGAAACAAGCTTGTCAGCAATCACATAACAAACATCATATGTTTTTTCAAAATGTTATATTTCATACTGTCGGATTAATTTCCATATATTTTTCATATATAGTTATATTTGTGTATGATAATGTTGGGGTGGACAGAGAGTGAAAGAGGGGCAACTTGCTAACCAGGAATGTTATACTGCATGCTATATAGCACAGGTGTAAGAAATGGTAAGAAACAACAATAGGATCAACAATAGCTAAAGAACTCAGTCTGCCCTACTATTTACACATAGCTGGGGAAGAACAGATGGATTCATAGATTTCCCAAGCATATTAGCATGAAGTTAAATAGCTTCATCCAGGAATTGAACTCAGGCTGCCAATTCTATTTCCTACGATGATAATTGCTATGACAAGTCTACCTTTTTATATATAGTGGTTATTTCCTATAAGTCCAACATAAACAAAGGGGAACCACTCTTGACTGATAAATTATTTATTTATTGATCTACTAGGAAAAAAGAAGACAGGGTTAGGGTTAAGGTTATGGTTTAGGGCTAGGGTTAGGGTTAGGGTTTAGGGTTAGTTTAATGGGAAAATAGATAAATAATTTATCAGTCAAGAGTGGTTCCCCTTTGTTTATGTTGGACTTATAGGAAATAACCTATATAGTAGTGGGGGAAAATAGGGATTAGGTTGAAACTTCTTTTTATTATTTCTATAAATTCTAATGGAAATTCAATGGCTTAGATCAATGGTTCTCAACTTTTTTTTACCTATTGACCCCCTTTTAATCCTATTTTACTATGGTGGACCCCCCACCCCCATAGCCATTTGTTGTTTAAAAATCCCATTGTATTTTTATAGTTAAATACATTTTACTTGCCTGGGTCCCCAAAAAATGTTAAATGGTCCCCGTATATGCACATAAAAAGTGATTATTTTCTTTGGTTTTTGTTGTCAAAATTAGTGGTAAAGAAAATTCATTTTTTTTAAACTCGTAAGTCAAGGTATCACTGTGTGTACTAATCAGAGGATTAGGTAGCAGAGTAATATATATATATATATATATATATATATATATATATATATAATATATATTACTCTGCTACCTAATCCTCTGATTAGTATACATATATATATATATATATATATATATATATATATATATATATATATATATTCAAAGATCAGGTGAAGAAATCTTCCTTACGATGTAACAGATTTTCAAATGTCATAATTTGCAAAGCTCAATGTGTTCTCTTATTGTCAGAGTCACAGACTCAAATTATATCAGGAAAAAATAACAAAGAAGATTTAAATTTTTTGCATTATAGACTATTTCAGGGAAACTTGACAATTCCTTTAGTTTTCCTGAAATAGTCTAAGTGTCAATAATAACATATTAATAAACGTTTAGTATTATCTGCGTTATTCAGACTATTGTCCTCATCTTCATTTTTACCTATTGACCCCATTTTAATTCTATTTTACATAGCCATTCGTTGTTTAAAAATCCCATTGTATTTTTATAGTTAAATACATTTTACTTGCCTTCAATGAAGATGTTGACAATAGTCCGAATAACGCAGATAATACTAATCATCAAGCCTCATCTCAAACATTCAGAGAAATAATAAACGTTTATTTAAAGAAAGACAAATATGATCTATTAGAGTAAGTTATTTAGCCATTCTATATGCAATCAAAAATCGATACAGGCCTAAGCTTAAGCCTGCTCTCACTTGGGTCCCCCACACCTAAGGGACCCTCACATTAGGGTAATCTTCTCTAGTCTTGTCATGTACACATGCCAACACATTACAACATACACCATATTATAACAACACAACAGATCTTCTTCTTATGCTGCATTTCCCAATTGATTTATTACTCTTGTGGATTTTCTTGACAATCCCAGTGACAGTGACATGACGAGGAGGAGAAAGAAGATTTTCCAAGACGATCGAAACTTCCTTGGAATCATCAATTCACCAAGAACAGTTGAACTTTTTGGCAATTATGTCAATTGAAACTGAGATTTGCCGGAATTTAAACTTTGAGAAAATCCTAAAAGACTTTGCTGAGAAAAAAGTAAGAAAAATCATTTTTACATGACTATGTTTACTTATCTATAATCTATGGTTTATTAATGTTAATTGATTTTTAGAAATAGAAAAAAAAGAAAGGGTTATTTCCTATAATTCCAACATAAACTAAGGGGACTGATAAATTATTTATTTATTTTCCCATTAAACTAACCCTAAACCCTAACCCTAACCCTAAATCTTAACCCTAACCCTGTCTTCTTTTTTCCTAGTAGATCAATAAATAAATAAATAATTTATCAGTCAAGAGTGGTTCCCCTTTGTTTATGTTGGAGTTATAGGAAATAACCAAAGAACGATCTATTTGTCCATTAACTCACATACATTTTTTTTTCCAACTCGAGTCATTCAAAAACATCCATCACCTTTTGATCAACAAAAAATCTTTTTCTCTTCTTTTCATCACATTGCCCTGAAGAAGGTTTTACATCAACCAAAACCTTTAAACGACGACATAAACATCATAATAAATTCATCTTTTTTGGGACACTTTATTTTTCCTATTTCTATACATTTTTAAGTGTATATTTTGATTGCATTCTATTCTACCATAGATATATGAAATTTATAATACCGTCATTATTTGTGTATTTTTCCAGATTTTTCAGCCCAAAAAGTTTGGGTGCATATTATATGCAAGAAATATATAATTAACTTTGTTTTCAGGCCACATGCCTCATAATATTTGGGATGGGATGACCAAAAGTAGGTTATATCCATAATTAAGACTAATGTGTTTAATAGGGTTTTATGATTTTATGTACTATTATATAGATTTAAGGCTTTTAGTCATTTGTAGTGTGTGTTTACAGGTTATAATAATGAAATAATTATAATAATGAAATTTATTGTGTACAGTGTTCAGATGCACCACAACTCATCAAAGGCTCATGTATAATACATAGAATAATGTATTTGAGTCAGGAACATGAATAGCATACAGTAATAACATACATGTATATGTATGTGCACGTGCATATGTGTATGGAGAGGGGATATCAGGTATAGTGTTGTCGAATTACAGGAAGCATGGAGGTTTTGAAAGATGCAGGTTTTCGGCAGCCTACAATGGATGCAGGCAATTTATTCCGTGCCTCAGCAACTCTAAGCATAACAAAATGTTTCTGAAAGTCATGTGAGCTATGCTGTTTTCTGACTTTGTATGCATGCCCACAATGGATGCAGGCAATTTATTCAATGCTTCAGCAACTCTAAGCATAAAAATACTTTGTATGCATACCCACATGTGTTAGAAACATGGAAATCAAAAAGGTGCTCAAGAGTTGCTGTTGGTAAGATGGTTAATGATTTTATGAGTGTTTACCAAGTCATTTGTCAGACGCCGGAGTTTCAACAAATGCATTATCTCGCATACATTTTTGAGCGTATATTTTTATTGCATTCAATTCTACCATATATATATATATGAAGTTTATAATAAACCAATGAATACTGATTCAATTTTTTCAAAGCTTCACCTACCCACCCAATTTCAAATTCTACACGTTCTTATTTCAGGAGTATAGTGGTAGAAGTTAGGCAGTATATTTCAATGTTATAGCAATGCAAATGCTTTTGGTATTATTTGGATTATTCGGACTATTGTCCTCATCTTCATTGTTATCTGTACTATGTTTCAGCCGATGTGCCCTCTGGCCTTCTTCAGTTATTTCTTGTCGAACTCGGGAACTTACTTTTTAGACTTGGGAACCTTCTTATTGGACTCGAGAACCTTCTTTTCAAACTTTTCCGAAAAGAAAGTCCCCGAGTCCTAAAAGAAAGTTCCCGAGTCCAACAAGAAATACCTGAAGAAGGCTGGAGGACACATCGGCCGAAATGTTGTACAGATAACAATGAAGATGATGACAATAGTCCGAATAATCCAAATGATACTAACTATCAAAAATTCTGAGAAAAAGGCTTTTGGGATAGTCATCCACAGACACTATATATATATATATATATATATATATATATATATATACATATATATATATAGTCATCCACAGACACTGTGTTTTGATGTTTCATGTATCATCAGTGTGGCTAGACTTAGCTACTACTTCTAGCCAGGAGTGAAACCTGACTTTTCAGCAGTCCGACTCCTTTCCTCTCTGTCATCATCAGCTGCCAGTAAGGGGTGAACATTTAATTGATAAATACATCAGTAGATATATGTTACGATCACCAGAAAACTCAAATCTGTAAACAACATATATATATATATATATATATAGCATTCTGTTTTAAAACAATGAAGATTCTGATGAAGCTTCTAAAACCAACAGTTATTTACTTTTTCCTTAACTTTTCCTTACACATATATACATATATGTATGTATGTATAAATATATATCTTATATATATATAAGAAAGTTTGGTATGTACATGTCGACTTATAACCAAGAAAAGAGATGTCACTCAGATTCTTATACTAAGAAACACACAAAATTTGGTTTTGATTTTTACTAATTAAGTGATATAATTCAATGATTAAAAAAATTAAAAGATACTGTATACAGACTTTCACCCCCACTCCACTACCATCGACACAAGTCGAGTTTTTAACTTTCAAGACAGAAAAATCAAAAACTACTGTTAACAGACGCTTCAACTCCCAGTCCCTGTAACATTAAATTCTGCTAAAAATTTGATGAGAACGAGTGCTTTGTGGGAAATAAATTACATACAAAATAAACATGTTAAGATTTTAAAACACTTATAACAGTTTCTTAGAAAACAATAACAAAAAAATTAAATACACTAATGTATAAAAAATTAAAAAACAGCAGAGGTGCTGTCGGTGTATTCTACAGCCTCAGCCAATAGAGTTAAATAAATAAGGACACATGTTTAATACTTAGCTCTTTTTAATTGTTACTTTTTAGGGGTAAAAAAGAAAATAAATTAAATTAATATTTTTATCACTTATGTTGAATTAAAAACAAATTCTGATGCAGGGTCGTCCACAAAGTGTTTCTTCACTGACTGCAGTCTCGCGTAGGCCAACTACGTCTCCCAGCACACAACTCACTTCAGTTATTTATGGGCATAGTCCCCCAACATACGGGCACATTAGTCGAACCTCGCACCCATGCAACGCACAATTCTATAGTCCCCCAACATCTGGGCACCTGAATTACACCTCATGTCCTTCCAGCACCTAAATCGCATTTCTTTGCAATCAGGAGGGCACGGGTTCAACTCCGGCAGGCAATACAATGTTTTGCTCTTTTTCCAAATGAGTACGGTGGTACTCATTCTCCGTCACAACGCAATAAGCAATTAAGAAATGAATTTGAGTTTTTGTCATATGTACAAAACAGTTTTTAGAAAAATAAATTAAGGATTACATTTTTAAAATAATATTTTAAATGTAAAAAAATAAAAACATTAAGGATTATATATTGTAATATACAAATTCTCAGTGATGTTTTTAATTCTATAAATTATTTTCCTCTTATTCTCTCACTTACCCATTCTCTCCCTGGTGTTCTTAAACATTTTTTAGTCCGGTCATGGACCAGGTGCCTTTGCTAGTATAATATAATATATATATATTATATATATAATATATGTGTGTGTGTGTGTGTGTGTGTGTGTGGTGAGAATGGGAAATGAATCCGACAATATGAGGAAAAAATGAGGAAAGAAAAGAAATGTAGATAGATAAAAATGAATTTTATCGATATTACTTTTAATCAATATCACTTACACATGTGTTTCGGTCTGTTTATCAAAATGTATACGGATTTACGTTATTATTATTATTAAAATAATCAGATGGAGTTGAAATGATGATGATAATAAAAATTTATGCATTTTTCCTATTGTTATTATCATCATCATTTCAACTCCATCTGATTATTTTAATAATAATATTAACGTAAATCCGTATACATTTTGATAAACAGACCGAAACACATGTGTAAGTGATATCGATTAAAAGTAATATCGATAAAATTCATTTTTATCCATCTACATTTCTTTTCTTTACTCATTTTTTCCTCATATATATATATATATATATATATATATTGAAATGAATCTTTGGGTTTAGATTACTTTATATTTGGCAAGAAATCATTGTATTCTAAGTGGCCAATAGGGAATGAGTAGATTTGAATCTTATGTCAAATGTCTGATTATTGGTTTATGGTGAAACGTCGGCCATAAAAAAAACTCTGATGCTTCAATGGGAGACAGAATTTAAAACTATAACATGAAGTCTGTTGGAAATGATCCAATCGTTTGATATTATTTTAAACACAATTGTCCTACCTAGGGCAGTGGCAACTTAGTCCTCTTCAAAGTGTTCCTCTTTGGACTTGATTTATTCATTCCAGCATCACTTCAACTTTTCAAAATAATGTGAAAAGTTCTATTTTGGGATCTTCATCAGCTGTCCTATTTTGTTCTTGTTTTTTTTTTATCCTACTCATGGTGGAGGGATTTGGTAAATACATAGGGGATTACAATGCAACAAAATGTTGAATGTAAATACTCTTTGGGTCGACTTCAAACTTGAAAACTTACTCATTGTGATGTGTGGGGTGGCAAGAGGTTTAACGTTTCAGGCTTAAAAGGTAGCTTGTTATTCCTGGCGTGTGTTCCTAGGGTTTGTTTTTAACCCCATTTTATTTGGTGAAGGAATTCAAGGGAAGAAAAATAAAGAGACAAAGACAAAAGGTGGTTTTATGATTTAGGTTTTATTTGCGGATCATAGCCACCATGTGGCAAGGAAATTTCTCCCTGGCCAGTAGTAGTGTCTTGTCCCAGATGAGGCCTAAGACTAAATGGCCAAGAGATTATCTTGGGGGTCGGAAAAGGGTCTTTTTTCCCCACACATGCTTGGAGGGTTCTTCTGGTGTGAAGGCTTTTAAAAATTTTTTTTTTAATCCCCACAGATGTCAGATATATATATATATATATATATATATATAGATAGATAGATAGATAGATAGATATTAGGCCGGTTTAGCTCAGCCTGTAGAGTGTTCGGCTAGAAACCACAAGGTTCCAAGTTCGATACCAGTCCTTGCCAACTCAGCATATGAGTAGCACAGGGATCTGTGTGGTAAAGTAAGGAGCTGATGGTAGGTGTGGCGCTCCACCTCAGATGCCAAAACAATCTCCTTGGTCTAGCGCTATTGAAAAGGGAATAGACTCCCTTGCTGACTGGCTGATACCGACTTTAGGCCGCCCCAACGACTTTACTTACTTTTTTATATATAGATATACTAGGTATTGAAGAAATGCACTGCATGAAAGAAATACAAAAGACATTTTAGCCAAATGGATATGACATTGTTAGATTTAACCTTAGTATTATTATTAGTTGGAAGGCTTTGGGACCTTCCACATGGGTACCTAAAAGTACTAGAAATATTCCAATATTTCCATAGAAATATGTGGCAAGGAAATTTCTCCCTGGCCAGTAGCAGTGTCTTGTCCCAGATGAGGCCTAAGTCTAAATGGCCAAGAGATTATCTTGGGGGTCGGAAAAGGGTCTTTTTTCCCATACATGCTTGGAGGGTTCTTCTGGTGTGAAGGCTTTTTTAAAAAAATTTTTATTTTAATCCCCACAGATGTCAGATATATATATATATATATGAAGAAAAGTTTATAGAAAAGAAACAACAAAATGTTATGTTTTGCTGACAAACGTTTGTTTCGACCCTATGAAGAGGTCTTTTTCAAAGCAGATGGAAAAACGAAATAAAAATATAGATGCCAAGGCACAGAACGCTCTCACTCATTACCGGAAATTTTATATATATATATATATATATATATAGATATAGATATATTAGGTATTGAAGAAATTCCATACATGCTGAAGGGTTCTTCTGGTGTGAAGGCTTTTTAAAAAATGTTTCATTTTAATCCCCACAGATCTCAGATATATATATATATATATATATATATATATATATATATATATATATATAGGTATTGAAGAAATGCACTGCATGAAAGAAATACAAAAGACATTTTAGCCAAATGGATATGACATTGTTAGATTTAACATTATTATTATTATTACTTGAAAGGCTTAGGGACCTTCCATGTGAGTACATATAAGTACTAGAAATATTCCGAGAAAGAAGTTGTGAAGTGTAACAAACAGACTTTAATACATGAGTACATAGAACTGATATTTGAAGTGACCACACTCATGCACTCACTCCAAAAATGTTATTCATTTTAAAAGAGAGATACATTGAGTGTGTACACAACTCGGCATATAGCTGCAGGTTTTGTTGGGGGGGGGGATGGTGACAAAACTGGTCATACTACTACATGAGTCTATTTAGCTAGCTTCACTCGCTGACCGATCCATACTGAAATAAACTCTTGCATTCTCTCCTTGCTCAGCCTACTTACACCAAAATGCCTCTTTCGCTCTGTGACTTTATTATACTTAATTTTAGCACATAGAACTACATTTAACAAGAATACATATCCAGAATACATGGTATACAAAGTAGATATGATGAATATATATAAGAGACAAGGTACAATATAGAAGTATATATGTAGACTTTCATCCTGTAGAAGTGATGGAGAGTTCATGAAGTAATGTCACTCATATAAAAAGTATAGACACAAGCCACCCATATAAAAGGTGTAGACACAAAAGGTCTAACCCATTTTTTCTGCTTGTTGTCCCAGAGAGAAGAGATAATTCAAACTTGGCACTTCTCTGATTAAATAGTCAGGGCCCCAAGCGGTCAAAACCTGAAAACAAGGGAAGATAACTCTTCCAGTCCAAACAGGGGCAGACAATCGCTACAACATCATGCAATCAATCTAGTCAGATAAACTCCACCGAGTGAAGCTTTAATGGAGTCTCTCATCAATTTTGATGCATGAGGGTTCATCCAGTGAACAACCAACACAGTGTTTTGTTTATAGTGATGAAGGCTTGTGTTGGACCATTCCGCACTTTTTGGCACAGTCGATAGGAAAGAATTGGTGCACAAGGAATGCCACAAACCCAATCAACGACTCATCTCAGGTTTTTCAAATTCAGAGTTTTTGTTCTCCAAGACTATCCAAGGTTAAAGAGCACAGTCTGCCCTACTATTTTACCCATAGCTGGAGGGAGAATATATGGATTCATACCTTTACCTATTACCGCTTTGTAAAATGCAAACAGCCTTGTCTAGGATTTGAACTCGGGTCAACAAATCCATTATCCATGACTCTAACAATTATGCCGTGCGTCTCCATGTAGTTTTAATCTATCTATCTATACATATATAAAGGGCAGTTGTGTGTATATGTATGTCAGGAGGAAACTTCGAAAATAAAACAATTAACGACAAAGTAAATATATACACATTAAATATCACCAGGGCTTGGTTTTTGAGCAAAAATAATAGAGATTTGATTTATATTCATGAAGATAATTAAAAAATAAAATTTAAATGATAACAGCATGGATTTTTTTTCATTTAATATTTTAGATAGTAGACATTAACATTTCTTTTCAGAGTAGCTGGATCAATGCAAGGTCTATTTTTTTACATAGGGATTAAAATGGGGCATCCCACTATGATCCAACTCACGATTCAGTAATAATGGATCTGCGGGACTAACTTAAAAAAATCCCCCTCTACCCAAGCAACGCTGGGTAGCCGTTGCTAGTCTATCGATCTATATATATTTAAAGGGCAGTTGTGTGTATATGTATGTCTGGAGGAAACTTCGAAAATAAAACAATTAATGACAATGTAAATATATATGCACATTAAATATCACCAGGGCTTGGTTTTTGGGCAAAAATAATAGAGATTTGATTTATATTCGTGAACATATCTTAAAAATAAAATTTGAATGATAACAGCATGGATTTTTTTTTCATTTAATATTTTAGATAGTAGACATTAACATTTCTTTTCAGAGTAGTTGGATCAATGCAAGGTCTATTTTTTTACATAGGGATTTAAATGGGACATCCCACTAGGATTAAACTCACAATTCAGTAATAATGGATCTGCAGGACTAACAGAGAGGTTGGTGAATATATATATATATATATATATATATATATATATATATACTGTGTCAGACTTTGACCAACATTCTGAGAGTATAATGAGTGTAACTCTAGAATTAGGCGATGAAAAACTATTAATTTTCCGTGTTTACATACCAGAATAGTAATTCTGAAGTTGAACAGTTTTATGAAATACAGTAATCCAAAGTAAATGATCTTCCAGGCAGGAATAAAAAGCGAGGGAACATGCCTCCTGGCTAGCAGTAGCGACCACACTCAGTTGCGGCCCAGATTCAAATGGCCGAATTATTCTTTTGGGGGAGGGAGTCAGTCCTTTTTGTTGGACATGTACTAAGGGGTTTTTCTGGTCAAGGCCCCATGGGAGTTTTTTTTTTAAAGTTTTTTTTATTTTCGTTTTTTTTTTAATCCCCACAGTATAAATCATTAGTATTTGATAGGAACACTTGAAACCATTTACTTGTGTCAAATTATTTGAATTAGATAGGAATACTTGATATCATATTTTTTAAGTGAAGTTGACAGGATGGCCTAATGTCAATATAAGCCAGACAGCGAGGGAGTCTATCCCCTTTTCACTAGCACTAGACCAAAGAGATTGTTTTCTGCATCTGAGGTGAAGCGCCACACCTACCATCAGCTCCTCACTTTACCACACAGATCCCTGTGCTACTTATATGCTGAGTTAGTGAGGGCCGGTATCGAACCAGGAACCTTGTGGTTCCTAGCCGAACGCTCTACCAACTGAGCTTAACCAGCCCTTAGTAATTGTTGTTGTTGTTGTTGTTGTGGCAGCATTCATATACAAATGTCTGGTCATGTGATCAGTTTATTAGTATGACCGCCTATATTTGAATCTCAAGATGTTGACAAACTCCTGCGGATCTGAATCATGGAATTTTTTGTTGTGGCAGCATTCATCCAGGGGAGGTTGTGCCAGCTCCATCTATAGAATTTACTGAGTCACTCACAAAAGCCAACCATGCCTGGCGATTTGATGCAAGGAAATGGGTGATCTTCAGCCAATCATGGTTCCAGCGGTGCAATTTGCACACACGAGGGCCAATATTTCATTCAGTGGCCTCACCATTATTAGCCACATTTTTTGTTGAATACCACAACACTTCTTCCAGCCTGGAGGGTGTCCTGGATTTGGTTTGGTTTGGTTTGGTTTGTTTTACGGCATATCAACCTCAGTGGGTCATTTAATGCCGATAAAGTTTTGAAATAAATCAATTCTTAATGGATAATACAATTTTTTTATAAATACATTTTTCTATTTAACCCATAGATGGGACCCTAACAGGTACTACCACTCCGGGTCAGAGTGGACCAGGGAGCAATGGTGATGAAGGGGTTCTCCACATTCCCCAAACCTCCAAAACTGGAACCTCACCATCAGATAGAGTTTAACGTAATTCCCAGGACATGTAGACCCTTAGCCACTGCCTTCTCGCACCTATATGATAAAAGTGTTGGGGCTTGCTATAAGAGCAATAGGGTGGGTGTTCTGGAGTGATCACTTCAAGGATGTATACTCCAGGTTGACAATGAAGAGCTTGACCATGCCAGTGCAGACATCTCGTGACTACAGCTTACTGAACTGAGTTGATTTTGCACTGAAGACACACAGTGGCATTATACAAAAGTAATCTCTTAACATGATCCCTGATAATGCTAACATATCGTTAAAACCATTAACTAAAAAAGTGTAAATATACGCATACAACAGGTGTTCCCTGTGTACCTGAGCGTAGTAATAGCCCAGTCTGGGAAATCATTTTTAATAGTTTGACTGTTGATCAAAAACAATTACATCCCTATTTGAATGATATCTTCAGAAGTTCTTTGATGCCAGTTTGATGTACTAACACTTCCGGTCAGGGTGGACTTGGGAGTAATGTTGATAAAGGGGTACTCCACATTCTCCAGTGTTCCAGAAATGGAATTTCACCATCAGATAGAGTTTAACATCATACCTAGGATATTAAAACACTCAGCCACCGCCTTCTCGGACATATATGTATTTACCAACCCCTCCGCACGAGCAGGATGTGACACAAGGTCAATTTCTTAAGCAGAGTTCAACAGGTTTGAAATCAGAGTTTTCCTTCTCCTAGACCAGTTACCTAACCAAGGTTAAAGAGTCCAGTCTGCCCTACTATTTATCCATTGCTGGAGGGAGAGTAGGATTCATACCTTTCCCAAAGGTATTAGTGCTAAGCGAAATGCAATTACCACATCCAGGATTTGAACTCGTGGCGACAAGTCCATTTCCCATGACTTTAACCATTACACCACGCGCTTCCCTTCTCGGACATATATGATACAAAGAGTTGCGGGGTGGTTGGCATAAGGACAATCAGGTTAGGACAATCATATAAGTGTTAGGGCTTGACATAACCAGCTGATTGATCAGAGGGGGCCTCTCTGATTGCCCGTCTAAGCCTAAGTGAGGGTCAAAGTGAAGTGTTGCATATCATGAACTGCTCAGCCACAAGGATTCCGTCCTTAAGTATCATGGGTCACCACCCATGGCCAATAGGAGGCCCCATTAGGAGGTGTCTTACCTGTCTGCAGAGGTGCAGTTGATGTATTTAATACCTATTAGAAGAACAGTAGTGGTACTATCTAACTATAGCTGGAGGGATGAGAGAGTTCATACCTTTCCCAATTGTATTCATCTGAAGGTGAATGTAGTAGCATAGCTGGAGCATAACTGGAGTGGACAATCATATACATGCTAGGGCTTAACGTTACCAGCTATCTAGACTAAGTAAGGGCTAAAGTGGAGTGGTGGATGTTATGGATTCACCAGGATTCCATATTCATGTAAGGTGTGTACTAGATACCCACTCCTACTTATAGACTCGGCTATAATCATGTGACCTATCTCTTAGCCAATCACTGGCAGTACTCTAAGGTTGATACAATACTTAAACCAACCCTACTGGACATAATTACTTTGACATTCGTGGACAACGGACATAAGATTAAATCACTGGACCTTTACCAATATGCAGGATAGGATTTATACGCTTACAAAAAGGATTCCATACCACAGGACTTTCTTTAAGCCCTTTTCAACTGGCCAAGGATGACATTTAAAAACTTTACAGCCCAGAACTTCCGTTTTTATTTTTAAACCAATTCTGGGGTCATTCGTCAGTCAAATTACTCACACACGTTATGTGTTTACTCTTCCAAATTTTAACAATTTTAATTTTAACTTCGTTTGTTCTTATTTTTTTTTCCACTCTTTCTCCTTTCAATCCCTGCAGACCACAATAATTACACTACAAGTAGCAGCAGCAGCAGCAGCAGACTAGTTCAAGTTGAACATTAAAGTTCAACAGGGATAACTATTATCTCACACTTTTTTCAATATTTTTTGAACATGAATGAAATAACTTATAACAAGAACTTAAGGGAAGCGCGTGGTATAATGGTTAAAGACATGGGAAATGGACTTGCTGCCCTGAGTTCAAATCCTAGACATGGTAATTACCTTTCACTTAGCGCTAATACCCTTGGGAAAGGTATGAATCCTACTCTCCCTCCAGCTATAGATAAATAGTAGGGCGGACTGGGCTCTTTAACCTTGGTTAGGCAACTGGTCTAGGAGAAGGAAAACTCTGAATGCAAATCTGTTGAACTCCGCTTAAGAAATTGACCTTGTGTCACATCCTGCTCGTGCGGAGGGGTTGGTAAATATATATAACAAGATCTTAACCAAGATGAAAGCTTCAAAACCAACAAACGCTACACCAATGATACTACTCTAAGCTTCTAAGCTCTAGCAGGACCTGTGGATATACCACAGTATGATAACTTAATTATTACAATGTTTGATATGTTTACTTAAGAGCTATTGAATATTGTTCAATATGTAAAAAGTATAATAATCTTGATTTAACTCTCTATCACTCTTTCTTAAAAGTGGGGTTGTAAAATATTTACATTGATTTGTCGATAAAAATCTGGGGGCAGACATTTGAAATCTACATTAATTTGCCGACAAAAAGTGACAAAAACACAACTTGGAAAATATCTAAGTTGGGTTGGAAATTTGCCTGATGCTGGCTCACTAAAACGTTTGATATATTTACTTAAGAACTATTGTAAAATAGTTCAATATGTATAAAGTATAATAATCTTGATTTAACTCTCTCACTCTTTTTTTCTTTCTTTCCTTCTTTTCATCTTTTCATTATGTTTAATTGAAACAGATTAGCTTTATTGCTTCTGCAGGCTCACCCCCTCTCATTATCTTTCCCCTATTCTCTTTCTTTCTTTCTTGTTATATTTTGTCTGTGTAGCATATCCTTTGTCTTCCCTTTCTTTATAATAAAAACAGAATGGTCCATTATTTAGCTGAGATGATGACACTAATAAGAAATAAGAATTTGGCAGATAAGCAATACCAGATAATCAGGATTTACATTTTTGTATTTCATCTTGGATGATTTGGACAGTCTCATTTTTAACCAGAGGGTGTTGCAAGATGATAACAGCTGTACAATTAAGGAACATAACTATTAACATATAGATAATAATGTGAAGATAACAATGATATATCATAGAGCCCTTGTAGCAATTCTGAAAAACATGGAAAAGAGACGTGGGGAACAAGAGACCCAAGGAAGAATTAAAACCGCCCATATTACAGCACAGCTGAGGTCATCTAGAATATTTGGAAGATTCCTGGAGAGACTTGCTGTCACTTGAACTCCAGTGGAAATTATTAGTTACTACTGATGGGAAAAACTTGCAACGAGTATAATGATAATGATTATACAAAGTCAGATACAAGACAGAAAACAAACGCACGCGCACACACACACACGCACACACACACACACACACGATAAAACACACAAAAAGCATAAGTACATAGAATGCATATAATCACTACCATCCCCCACCTTAGGTCTTGGGTAAAGATCCAGTGAATGATTGTAAGAATCCGAAAGTCAAGCTGAAAATTAAATACAAATAATAATAATAATAATAATAATAATGATAATAATGATAATGATCTTGAGAACGAAACGCATAAAATTCTCTAAGAACTTTGAAATAAAAACAGATCACCTTATCCCAGCAAGAAGACCAGATCTAGTGCTGATTAACAATAAAGAAAGAACTTGTCAACTGGTGGATTTTGCAGTTCCAGCAGATCACTGGGTGAAGCTGAAGGAAAATGAAAAAATGGACAAATACCTGAACCTTGCCAGAGAACTGAAAAAGTTATGGAATATGAAAGTCAAAGTGATACCAATTGTAGTTTGTGCACTTGGAACGGTCCCAAAGGGATTGGAAAAGGGATTGGAAAATCTGGACATCAGAGAAACGATTGAGACCATCCAGAATACTGCACTGCTGCAATCTGCCAGAATACTCAGAAGAGTCCTGGAGACCTGAGGAGACTTGCTGTCACTCAGCCTCCAGTGAACCACCGGCTATGGCAGGTGTGAAAAACTCGGATAACAACAACAATAATAATAATAATAATAATAATAATAATAATAATAATAATTATGCCAAATAGTTGAGAACAAATTATAAAGAAAAATAATGTTGGAGTAGTTTGATACTGTCATGGAGAGCCTGGGAAATTTTAAGTTTGACCAATATCTAACCATGTTGGATCCTGTGTTAAATCAATCTTTACGGAGTGGTGAATAATCACCAGGATTAAAGGCATTAGTGTAAAGTGAAAAAAAAAAAAACAACCCTGTCCAGGATTTGAACTCAGGTCGCCAACTCCATTTTCAACGCTGATAACCATTACACCAAGCATGCCTCCTCCTATAGGTAATTACCTACACAGTTACCAACAAGCGTAGTAATACATAGATGTATTTACAATGTGAAAAATACATATACAAAAATAGTGTGACATGACGTAGTGGAAATTTTCTGAATCAAAGTACAAAGATGAGGAAGAAGGTGGAGAGGGAGGTGGAGAGGGAGGCAAAGCGGGAAGCAGGGTGGATAAACTGGCTGCCCACATCCATATTGTATATATATATGTCAAATGGAAAAGCAATGGTCTAGAAATTCCCTTGAGATCTCATCCCCCCCCCCCCATGGACCTTCGCTCCCGGGGGCCTCAGCTATTGTAACCACTCTGACTCGACATCTAAGAATTTTTTTTTATTTTTCTTATTTTGAGTAATTTTCCAAAATTTCCATTTCTATTTGAAATGTCCAACTGACATGACAGACCCCCCCCTCCCTCTAGCCCTTGTATTTCGCACTCTCAGCAGTTATCTTTGTCACCAGTACCTGGGACGCCCTGTCAACTGCGGCTTTAGAATACACTAACTGCACCTCTGTAGAGGGGGAAGACCCTCTCCCATCCAATGAAGCCACCTGTTGGCCGTGGGTAGCGACCTATGATGCTTAAGGATGGAACCCTGCTGACTGAGCAGTCCATCACATGCAACACTCCACTTTGGCCCTTACTTAGGTTAAACGGGCAGTCAAAGAGACCCCTTCTGATCAATTAGCTGGTCACATCAAGCCCTAGCACCTATAGATCCCAACCCTATTGTCCTTACGGCCAGCCCCAACCCTTTTTATCATATATGTGCTAGAAGGCAGTGGCTGAGTGTCTTAATGTCCTGGGTATGACGTTAAACTCTATCTAATGGTGAAGTTCTAATTCTTGAACTCTGGGGTGTACCCCTTCATTACCATCACTCCTAGGTCCACTGACCCAGAGTGGTAGTACTTGTTAGGGTCCCATTTATGGGTTGAATAGAAAGAAATGAGTTTTAAAAAATTGAGTTTTAAAAAAATTGATCAAGAATGAATCAAACAAAAGGTCTTTGGCATGAAATAACCCAACAAGGGTTGACATGCCATAAAATTAAACCAACCAACCAACTATTACTTTGGGTCAGACTTGCTTGCTAAAACTTATTTTGACACCACAAATCAACTTTGTATAATCAGAATTGGTTTTGAATATTCACAGGTCAAATAATGACCTTTGAAATCTGGCAAATGAAAACAATTAAAAGTAAAAAAAAAATTGATTAATTGATTGATTTTGTTTCTCTGAATTTTTGAGATGAGGCTTGATGATTAGTATTATCTGCATTATTTGGACTATTGTCCTCATCTTCATTGTTATCTGTACAACGTTTTGGACGATGTGCCCTCTGGCCTTCTTCAGGTATTTCTTGTCGAACTCAGGAACCTTAGAAATGAACACAATATGGAAACTATAATTAAAAAAGGCTAGATTAGATTTTTTTTAAAAACCAAAAAAAAAAAAACCAATATGAGTCTAGGTAAAAAAAAAAAAAAATCATACATAAGTGAATAGGTAGATATTCTTGCCAAAACAAGACATTAGGTTTATAAGTTCCCAAAATTCACACTGAATTGTCTAATTGGACACATGGTCAAGTAGATAAAGGAGTTAGGTTAAGACAGTCCGAAGTGACAGTTATCTCTAGACTGCAGGTTCAAGGGTGACAGTAACATAGAATAATAATTAATAAACACTAGCCTTAACACGGAATGAGAACATGATAATCCTGTGCACTGAATAAAGGGTTAGGTTGAAAGTTCCGTGATGGCAATTATGACAAGAAGATTCCCGATTACGACAAGAAGGTTCCTGAGTCCGACAAGAAATACCTGAAGAAGGCCGGAGGTCACATCGGCCGAAACGTTGTACAGATAAAATGAAGATGAGGACAATAGTCCGAATAATGCCGATAATACTGATTGATTTTGTTTTGGTTTATCTTATTTAACAGCATAAGTGTTTATGAAAATTAATAAACGGAAATTCAGACCCCTATGGGGTGTAGGGCAATAAAATACAAATACTAATGATAGCAGAGAAAAGATGGACAATGGTTTGAAAGACAAGTTACAACAACCAATAAATTTAAAACTAAAAAGCATTCAATGTGCTGGCAGAATGTACAAAATAGGCATGTATACAAACATATATATATATATTAACCAACCCCTCTGCACGAGCAGGATGCAACACAAGGTCAATTTCTTAAGCGGAGTTTAACAGGTTTGAATTCAGAGTTTTCCTTCTCCTAGACTGGTTACCTAACCATGTAACCCAATCTACCCTGCTATTTACCCATAGCTGAAGGGAGAATTAGATTCATACCTTTCCCAAGGGTATTAGCACCATGTGAAATGCTAACAGCTTCGTCTAGGAATTGAACTCGGGTTGACGAGTCCATTTCCTATGACTCTAACCAGTGGACCACCATTAGGAGAATTGGATTCATACCTTTCCCAAGGGTATTAGCACCATGTGAAATGCAAACAGCTTCGTCTAGGAATTGAACTCAGGTTGACGAGTCCATTTCCTACCACTCTAACCATTAGACCACGCGCCTCCAACAAACATATGTAGCATAGCTCCAGAACGATATATGTCCCAGAACGATATGTGTCACATAGGCCAAATTCAAGTTGTAGTAGTAGCCGTTGTTAGTAGTAGTAGTTGTCATTAGTTCAGAAACAACACGCACAGGTTGTATAGTCACAGTTTATTTCTTTACCGCTCGTGGGTTCTTTTTCAGAGACAAGGAAAGATAGAGGGAAAGTCAAATTACTCTATCTTCTAACATAGTATCATGTTCTGTACTACAATGTGAAACTCATATGGGGGAACTGGGAGGCCCAGTCTGCCTCCCACAACTGCTGGCCGAAAAAAGACCGATTTTCTACTTCTTCCATTTCTTGTCCCCATGGTTGGGAAGCCACATCCGTTTCCGGTCAAAACCCGGAGCTTCCGTTTTTATTTTAAAATCTACTTCCGGGGTCATTCATTGATCACATTACTGGCACCCTTAGTGTTTACTCTTCCAAATTTTAACCTTTGTTTGTTCTTATTTCTTCTTCCCCTCTTTCTCCTTTCAATCCCCATAGACTACAATAATTACGCTACACATATATATGTTACAATTTCAAAATGTGAAGGCTAGTGTTTAGTAGTGTACAAACAGTTCAATCTAGGTCTGAAAAGGACAGTACTGGGAAGTTAGTTGCAGAAATATTGACTGCTAGAGGAATTTGTTTGTGAATATCAATTCCTCTAGGTAACAAAGTTCCATGTGCCTTTATCCGAAATGTTAATAGGTAGTTCATAGCAATTTCTTAGTCGAAGGCTCTATGCTCCTAACGGGTGGAAGTAGCTAACATTCATCAACTGTCATCGGTACGCAATACAAGGCTGCTTGACTTGGTTTTTCATCTCATAGGACCACTGATGAGACAGAGGCTAAGTGTCCTGGGCTTGTTGAATTCTAGCAGCCCACACCTTGTGCCTAGCAAGGTCAGAAGAAGAAAGAGAAGGGACAAGTTTGGGGCCTTACTTTTATAACTGATCCCACGTGATCTCCTGATGGCCGATGAAACTGGTCGCCTGTCCCCTAATAAATTTCCAACTTGTTATTTAATGCAAAATATCTGATAATGTTTGATCATGATCATAACTATTTATATATTTCCAACAATCCATTGCAATAAATCTTTTAAATAATACTTTTTTATTTGACAATGGCCGGTTTAGCTCAGTCGGTAGAGCACTTGCATAGGAATCGCAAGCTTCTTGGTTTGATACCGACCCTCCCCAACTCAGTGAATGAGTAGCACAAGGATCTGTGCGGTAAAGTAAGGAGCTGATGGTAGGTGTGGTATGCCACCTCAGATGCAAAAACAATCTCCTTGGTCTAGTGCTAGTGAAAAGTGGATAGACTCCCTCGCTGTCTGGCTGATACTGACATTAGGCCATCACGTGGACTTTATTTAAAAAATATGATATCAAGTATTCCTATCTAATTCAAATAATTCGACACAAGTAAATGGTTTCAAGTGTTCCTATCAAATACTAATGATTCATACACAGTTATATTGTTTTAAGTAACTATTCCTATTTAATTATAATAATCATTTGTCATACAGTTATATAGTTTCAAGTATTCCTTTTCTAAACACAAATAATTAGCACACAATTATATGGTTTCAAGTATTCCTATCTAACACAAATAATTTGCACACAATTATATGGATTCAAGTATTCCTATCTAACACAAATAATTTGCACACATATTATATGGTTTCAAGTATTCCTATCTAACACAAATAATTTGCACACATTTATATGGTTTTCAAGTATTCCTATCTAACACAAAATAATTTGCACACATTTATATGGTTTCAAGTATTCCTATCTACACAAATAATTGCACACAGTTATATGGTTTCAAGTATTCTATCTAAACACAAATAATTTGCACACCATTTATATGGTTTCAAGTATCCTATCTAATACATATTGCACATAATGGTTTCAAGTATTCTCCTATCTAACCACAATAATTCAACACAATTATACGGTTTCAAGTATTCCATCAACACAAATATTTGCACACAATTATATTTGGTTCAAGTATTCCTATCTAATACAAATAATTTGCACACAGTTTATGGTTTTAAGTATTCCTATCTAACACAAATAATTTGCACACAATTATATGGTTTCAAGTATTCCTATCTAACACAAATAAATTTGCACACAGTTATATGGTTTCAAGTATCCCTATCTAACACAAGTATTCCTAATCTTAACACAAATAATTTGCACACAAATTATATGGTTTCAAGTATTCCTATCTAACACAAATAATTGCAGCACACAATTTATGGTTTCAAGTATTCCTATCTAACACAAATAATTTAACACAATTATATGGTTTTCAAGTATTCCTATCTAATACAAAAATTTTGCACACAGTTATATGGTTTAAGTATTCCTATCTAACACAAATAATTTGCACACAATTATATGGTTTCAAGTATTCCTATCTAATACAATAATTTGCACACAGTTATATGGGTTTCAAGTATTCCTATCTAATACAAATATTTTGCTCACAGTTATATGGTTTAAAGTATTCCTATCTAATACAAATAATTTTTCTCACAGTTATTATGGTTCAATATTCCTATCAATACAAATAATTTGCACACAATTTATATTGGTTTCAAAGTATTTCCTATCAAATACAAATAACTTGCAGAGTTTACATGGTTCAAAGTCTTCCTATCTAACACAAATAATTTGCAACACAAATATATGTTTAAAGTGATCCTATCTAATACAATAATTTGCACACAATTATTGGATTCAAGTATTCATATCTAATAAAATAATTTGCACACAGTTATATGGTTTCAAGTATCCTATCAAATACAAATAACTTGCAGAGTTACATGGTTCAAAGTCTTCCTATCTAATACAAATAATTTGCACACAAATATATGGTTTAAAGTGATCCTATCTAATACAAATAATTTGCACACTGTTATATGGTTTCAAGTATTCCAATCTAATACAAATAATTTTCACACACTTGTATGATTTCAAGTATTCCTATCAAATACAAATAATTTGCACACAGTTATATGTTTTCAAGTATCTAATTCCTATTTAATAATAATTATTTGTTTATACACTAATACTTTTTAAAAGAGATTTAATTTGACCTATACATGGGACCCTAACAGGTACTACCACTCTGGATTAGAGTGGACCTGGTGTAATAGTGATGAAGGGGTCTCCACACTCCTCAGAGTGTATTGTCCCATGTCCCACCCAGAAAACATCCCTTTTGGAGGCGTGAGGTCTTACTCCTTTGCAGAGAATGCAATCAGTGTAATTCTAAGTCCTCCCAGCAAGGCCTAAATATTTTGTCCAACCACAAAGTTGTGTTTGTAATTTTGACTATAGTTAAGAAAGATATAAGCGCTATTCCTTGCTGAAAACTCAGTGCTGTATTTAAAGCCAACTTATATTTTTATTGTTTGGAACACATGGTGTAATGGTTAAAGTCATGGGAAATGGACCGCTGCATTTCAAAATCCTAAATGTGTGGAATTGTCATTTCACTTAGTGCTAATAACCCTTGGGAAAGGTATGAATCCAATCCTCCTCCAGCTATGGTAAATAGCAGGGCAGACTGAGCCTCTTTAAACCCGGCTATGGTAAACCAGTCTAGGAGAAGGAAAACTTTGAATCAACCTGTTAAAATCTCTAAAAATGACCTCATGTCACATCCTGCTCGTGTGGAGGAGTTGGTAAATAAACATTTTTTTATTGTTTGTTTTCCACTTATATTGTTTATTAAACATATCATGCCTGGATTCTTTTAAAGTCTTGCAAATAACACAATGACTAATTTAAGAAGGCTTTAATTTCTCTATAAAATGGTCTCTCATTTGTATTGTTTAGCTGGTTTATTTATTCACCTAAGAAAATGGTTTACTATGCAGAGAAAATTCCCTAGTTCAGTATCAAAATTTAAAATGATTGTTGTATATTGAGTTTCATGATTTTATGTATGGTAACCCTTGTTGGTTATTTTAATACTTGAAGACATTTTGTTTTATTCATTCTCTGTTGGGTAATAAATTTTTTTTAAAACACAATTATTTTTAATACTTCATTTTTTTAAATCTATTTAACGCCATAGATGGACCCTAACAGGTACTAACCATCTGTGTCAGTGGTAGATCCTGAGAGTAATGCGATCGAATGGGTACTCCCACACCCCAGAGTTCTGAATTAGAACTTCATCCATTAGATGCAGTTTTTAACATAAGCCCAGTGAATAAGACTATCAAGGCACTCCCACCTTCGTAGCACATTATATGAATAAAAAAAATACGGTTGTGGGCTGCCAATAATGGTTGGGAATCAATGATATAGGTGCTTAGGGCTTGACATACAGCCGATTGATCTGAGGGGGACTCTGGCTGCTGTTAAGTGGAGTTGTTGCATGTCATAACACTGCTAGCCACCAAAGGAATTTCATCTTTATAGCATCACAGGTAGCACCCATCCAATCAGGTGGGTTCCATTGTGGGATTTACCCCTTTGCAGAGTGCAGTCGGGGTAATTTTCTATAGCCCTCATCAGTTGACCAGCAGGGTTTATAGTCAAGTATTCTTAATCTGATATAAATAATTCTTGCAATAGATGGGAACCCAAAACAGGTCTACAACTTCCGCAGCCTGTACCAGAGAGTAATGGCAATTGTTTAAGTTTTTTAAATGCCATCCTGGCGCAGTTGAAAAGGGCTTAAAGTAAGTAGGTCCTTGAGTTATGGAATCCCTTTGGTAAACGAATAAGTCCTATCCTCGATAGTCCTATCCTGCCTTATTGTTAAAGGTCGCAGTATTTAATGTCCATCGTCACTAGAAATCGCAGTAGTTATGAGTAGTGTATGTGCCCAGTAACTGCTGGTTTTAAGTATTGTATCACATCGAGTACTGCGAGCTGATTGGCCCACGATTTTGAATCACATAGTTCTCGCCAAGTCTATAAGTAGGATGGGGGGCTTTAACACACACCTTATATAAGAAAAATTTCTATGGAGGCGCGTGTGCCTAATGGTTAGATGTATGGAAATGGGACTCGTCGACCCTGAGTTCTAAATCCTGGACTCTGGTAATTGCATTATTAGTGCTAATACCCTTGAAAGGTATGAAATCCTACCTCTCCCTCCAGCTATGGGTAATAGTAGGGCAAGACTGGGCACTTTAAACCTTGGTTAGCGCAACCAGTTCTAGGAAGAAGGAAAACTTTAAAATTCAAACCCTGCTGAACTCCGTAAAGAAATTGGCCTGTGTCGCAATCCTGCTCGGCGGAGGGGTTGGTGTATATATATATAATATATAAAATTTCAACACAGAATGGGTACTCCACAGTCCTAGAAACTCAAGAACTGTGAACCGCATCATCATAATTCAATTAGAGTCATGTCCAAAGACATACTGCTGAGGGATCTATACCCGCTCTGCAGGGTATTAACAGTCACAGCAGATTCCTAGCCTGCAGATAGCAATTAAATATTTAAAAGGAAAAGGTATTTTATGGCAGTTAAAACCCATCTAGGGTTATTTTATATGCCTATGAGTGTTAGGAAATGGCGTTTCTTGTACATTATATTTCTTTTGTGTAGTTGTTTGTCTTAAGAGTGTTTTTGCCACCGTGATATGTGAGAAGTCATTCTATCAGATACTTATAATCATATGGTTTTCAGGTAATTATTCTATTTAATAGTTTGCTTACAGTTATATGGTTTTCAAGTATTATTCTTTTAATATAGTCATATTTGTCGGTAGCTTTAAGATTCTTCCCAAAAATCCCCTGGTCAGACATTGTTCCTTTTCTCTCTCTCTCTCTCTTTTCTCCTCTCTTTTCTCTCTCCGCCTGCCCATCCTTTAATTGACGACGTGTCCCCCCCAGAATGTTTAATTCATATAAAACACCAAGATCTCTTGGATTGTTGAAGCATACGGATTGGGTTTTTTTTCCAATCGCGGTCAGCCGAAATCAGAATAAGTTAAATTTTTATATTTTGTAAATTAATTTTTAAAGCCTGGTAAATATTCAAAATAATTTTGTTTCGTCTTTAATAAATGCTTTCGAATCAGCTATCTTTACAATGTCAGTGATAAGTTAAATAATGAAATCGGTGTCATTAAAGATTTGTCGTAGCTTTAAATCTTCCCAAGAATCCCTGGGTCAGACATTCTTTCTCTTCTCTCTCTCTCCTCTCTCTTTCTCCCCTCGTTCTCTCTCTCGGCCTGCCCATCCTTAATGTATATCCTTTAATGACTTCCCCCCCCCCCCAGAATACTGTAGTACA
>CM042146.1:114598149-114693351 GCA_023376005.1 Doryteuthis pealeii | reverse complement strand
TATCAAACTCGCTTGACATTGAATATTTTTACTCCCACCCCTCAGGCAATAGTTTCAAAAATCTATTTTTACATCGCCCGGAGGGTGTTTTGATTACTAGTTAATTATTATTTATTATTATTATTATTATTTATTATTATTATTAAAGTATTGTCACTGTTATGCCATTGTATCTGACAAAGGAAAGTGCAAAACAGATCAAAGATACTTTCCAGCTAATTCCTCTTATTTCCTTATTAAGAAAACTCAAGAGAAATGACTCTGTAATTTGATATTTTGTTTTGTTTTACGGCATATCAACCTCAGTGGGTCATTTAATGCTGACAAAGTTGTGAAATAAATTCATTCTTAATGGATAATACAATTTTGTTTATCAACTCATGTTTTTCTATTTAACCCATAGATGGGACCCTAACAGGTACTACCACTCCGGTTAGAGTGAACCAGGAGAAATGGTGATGAGGGTGCTCTACATTCCCAAACCTCAAAACTGGAACCTCAACCATCTGTAATTTGAATTTATTTCCCTTGGCCTATTGTTGGTATCAGTGGACAGTGGGGGACTCTATCCCCTTTTCACTAGCACTTGATCAGGGAGAGTTTTGTGTCTGAGGTAGAGTACCACACCTATCATCAGCTTCCATTTACCAAACAGATCAAGTGTACTACTCCTACACTGAGTTGGTGAGGGCTAGCATCGGACCCTGTGGTTCTTAGATGGATGCTCTACTGACTGAGCTAAACAGGCTCATACTATAGTTAATCATAAATAACTAGTTTTGAAAAAAAAATAAGTAGATTTAATTTTTGCCAGTACAGAAAATATACAAATTAATATAACTAGCACCATCCAGGCATAAGTATTTAAGTTTTAATGTAATTAAATATATTAAATTAGAAAGACTAACATAATTAAATAAGAACTCATATAAAAAGGTTACACTTATTTTGATTATATTTTAATTGGTTTCCATATAAATTCATTCATTGGATTGACATTAATACAGTAATATTTGAGATCAATTACACCAAATAATTATTTATTAAACCTGGTTTTGTTAAACCAGTATGCAAATTAACCACACATATATAATGTAACCTTTGTTTCTTAGTGATATATAAGACACATTGCAGGTTTGAAATGTACTAATAACATGGCTGTTTGAGGCAAATCTAACTTAGATTTTGTTAAGAGACATTGTTATAAATAAGCTTTATTCTATTTATTAATTAGGGATTTTGACTTTAAATTAAATACTTATTGACAGACTTACACAATTCCTGGGGTATTGTAACATAAGCAGTGATGTATTTTTTGGTTACAGATAGACAAATACCAAATCTCTATAACAATATGATATACAAATTTTTTTTTTTATTAATAAATTGTTGTTATTTCTTTTTTATTAAAATGTAGATAATCCTAGAAGTATTTACAAAATATATACACAACCACACACACACAATATATATATATATATATTATATATATAAACTGTTATCCAAGAGATTACAAAGAGATACCAACATTCTGATGAAAGACAAACAACTAAGTCGCAAATTTCAGGAATCATCAGAATTCATTCTCAAAAATGGTAAGTGATTTGTTTCAGAATAGTTTTGAGAAATACAGTGGAACCTTGGTTCTTGAACATATTAATTCCAAAATTATGTTCTAGAACCAATTTGTTTGAAAACTGAATCAATATTTCCCATCTATCTATCTATACATATATAAAGGGCAGTTGTGTGAATCTGTATGTCTGGAGGAAACTTCGAAAATAAAACAATTAACAACAAAGTAAATATATATACACATTAAATATTGGTTTTTTAGCATAAATAATGATGATTTTAATTATTTTCGAATACATCTAAAAATTAAAAATTAAATAGCATTACACGCTAAAATTATACTCTGCCATTTTTCGGCGTTTCTCGCTAAAAAGTAAACATGAATAACGGAAGCTCAATCAATTTTTTCTTTTCATTTTTTTCATATTAAATCTACATTTTTACTGATTCAAAGTTATAGTAAATATTTCATTGTACAGGATAAACAATCGTTTATTTAATCTTTTTTCTTTTTTTTAATTATACAATTTTTATGGACAGTTTAAGAATTAATCACTTAGTTACACTTTTGACATCGTATTATTACGGTGAAATACAAAATTCTTTCTAAGATTAGTTTTTAGATTTTTTTTTTGCATTTAATATTTAAATAGGACAGATTAATTTTTCACAGACGTTTCATGGCTATGCACTTTTTTATTTAAAATTAAAATTACATAGTTATGTACTGGTGTCCGTCGTTCATCAATGTAAACAAATGTGTTTTATTTTTTATGTTAGCTATTGTTTATAAAAAATATTTGTGTTAATTTATTTATTTTAATATTAGAAATACAAATAAAATCATGATACTAATGCAGAATAGCGCGCAAGAGATAATACCATTAGATTATGTATAAAATGCATTACATTTTACGGAAATACCTGAAAACTTTAAGACATTTGAGTAAGTGGGTTAGAATTAGGCTATACTTAGTAAGTATAGTATATCATTTTTATCAAATTATTATAGTATAATTTAATATTCGATCAACTACGCTTTGAATTAATAATGTTATTTTTTTAAAGATTATTTATCGTTTTACATTAATTTGATTACTTTATTTAATTTTTTTTTTTTTTTGCTTTGAAATATTAATTTGAAATGTAGCAAATCATGTCATTTATATTTTATTTAAAAAATATAGTTAATCATTGAATTAAAATTTCTTACTATATCATTATGTGATGTCATTCCCTCTACTCAGATGAAAAAAAAAATCCCTGACTTCTCACCAGGCCAGATTAAAATAAGATCTTTTTTATGTGGTGATTTTTTATGAGTCATCCTGCGAGGATCGAACTCGCTATTCAATAGTAATAGATCTGCAAACGATTATTAAACCCAGTTTTTTTCTCCTCTACCCAGGTTTCGCCGGGTAGCCGCTGCTAGTAATAAATAGTGTAAAGTAAATTTATGCATTCTTGACCATCAGATGAATGCCTATTTATGTGCCTACAATTATATCTAATATGGAAAGATGTGTATTTAAACAATAGATAACACATCCGAGGAGTATAGAGTCACCCCTTCATTACCATGACTCCCAGGCCTGCATCCGTTGTAGGCTGCCAAAACACTGAATCTTTCAAAGCCTCCATGCTTCCTGTAATCCGCCAACAGTATACCTGATACCCCTCCACACACATATGCACACATGTGTACACTTACATGTATATTATAACTGTACACTGTTCATGTTCCTGACACTTATACATTATTCTATGTACTAGACATGAGACTTTGATGAGTTGTGGTGCACCTGAGCACTGTACACAATAAATTTCATTCATTATTAATAATTTTTCACTAGTATTTGAATTTGAACAAAAAACAATATCAGACACTCGTTCAAGAGAGCAAACTGATACTGTTTGGGTAGATTCAACCAGCTATTTGGCTGTTTTCAGTTTGCCTCGGCAATCATTCGTACGACTTCCGTTTTTTTGCCGGCTCAACTTGTGTGTTTTAGGTCCGAAAATGTCTTTGACAACTGAGGCCTTTTTTTTTTGTTCTATTTTTTTGTTGAATTCTGAATTGTTCAAACTCAGAGTCGTTCAAGAATCAAGGTTCCATTGTATTTAAATGTTTTAAGAGTTGTATGAATAATCTGGGAATTAATATGTAAAAATCTTGGTTCTTGGAACATCAACTTTTCAGGATTACACTAAACTATATCTGGTAGTGAGGCTCCAGTTCCAGAACTCTGAGGAGTATATAATCACCCCTTCATTACCATGATTACCAGGTCCACTTTGATTTTGGTATCAAGAATTTTCATATCTCATGCGAATAATTTTCAAACAGATCTAATTGGCCCATAGATGGGACACTAACAGGTACCACAACTCCTGGTCAAAGTGGACTTAGGAGTAATGGCAATGAAGGAGTACTCCACACTCCCCTAATTTTTTTATGCATAATCTCCTCCCTCCAGTAGACTCTTATGAGACATCTTCACTGGCTCAGTCATGCTCATCGTTGACAACCCGGTGACATCGATCCAGTATCACCCCCAAGGCTAGAAGAAACGCCAAGGAGGTCAACTGAAAACTGTCAAGCAAGATGCTGAGCTGATCCTGGGTCCAGGCTTTTATGGAGTTTATCAATGGAACTGCAAAATGACTGATGCTCATATTAACAATTGCATTGGATCACAATGCATGATCTGCCTTCATTCGGGATACAGTGAATTCGTTAGGTGAAGCCGGCTGAACCAATCCAGTGTGAATACCGTCACAGATACAGAAATACAGATTACTTCCTTAGTGTTGATAACCATTTTGTAATGCAGTTGAACAGTGAAATTCACCGTGCATGGTCTGCCTACACTCAGGATACGGTGAATTTTTTGGATGGAGCTGGTACAACCAACCCAAGTTGAATGCTGTCACATGCGGCTGTTTCGGGGTAAACATATGCATCGTCTTTGATGGTGAAATAAATAACCTTTGGTAATCAAGACTCTGATAGTTAAGTTAGGACACATCAACAGGTTTATTGACCGCCAGGAAAGAATAAAACTGAAAAGGAATGAATACAGTTTATGTGAACTAGAAGATTTCTTACCTCCAAGGGGGAGGGGTAGTGTTTGACTACAGATATTGAACTCACAGCCTCCTCGTTGAATATGCAAATTTCACACGGGTCGGGCAGTGCTGAATGTGATTAGCCCGGATGTAAGATCTTGGGGAGGGGAGTTACTTATTATTTAAGGACACCACGGACACCATGTGTTTTGATCTTCTTAACCGGAAGAGATACGTGTGTTGAACGAGTGAACTTTTGACAGATTGAGAAAGGACTACTGTGATAGTGTTGCAGGCAAAAGACTATGTCATGGGACTTGTGTGGCTGGGGAAATTGATTACAGGGGTTGCTTTCTTACCTAACTTTACACAAAGAATATTGATTACAGGGGTTGCTTTCTTACCTCACTTTACACAAAGAATATTGATTACAGGGGTTGCTTTCTTACCTCACTTTACACAAATAATATTGATTCAGGGGTTGCTTTCTTACCTCGCTTTACACAAAGAATATTGATTACAGGGGTTGCTTTCTTACCTCACTTTACACAAAGAATATTGATTACAGGGGTTGCTTTCTTACCTCACTTTACACAAATAATTTCAGTTTAACAAATACGTATATGAAACAATATACAAAAACATAGCAGGGACTGGCAGCCCATTATAATTTCATTGTGTGATTAATATAACTTAGTCTGGTTTTAATAAATTGTTGAGTAGCTGATAGTTCTTTGATAAAAATTGAGATTTTGATGAGGCATCCTGTGAGGATCTGATTCATGATTCAGTAATAATGGATCTGCAAGACTAACTTTTTGCCACCCCACCTCTTCTACCCAGGTGACGCCGGGTATCCACTTCTAGTATATGATATATTAATAGGCCAATTGTAAGTATTTGTCTGTCTCATTTTGGGTTCCTGATCCACGATTATTCAGGCCTGTAACCAAACACTGAGGCCTTGTGAGACAAGTCAATGCTACCGATTTGTCACTATTAACTTTAACTTTTAAAAATTATCATTAAAAGATATTGCTAAAAAAACATTACATGGTTATTTCCTATAACTACAACATAAATATAAGTCTAATATGATCAAAGGGGAACCACTCTTGACTGATGAATTATTTATTTATTCATTGATCTACTAAGAAAAAAGAAGACTGGGTTAGGGTTAGGGTTTAGGATTAGGGTTTAGGATTAGGGTTTAGGATTAGTTTAATGGGAAAATAAATAAATAATTTATCAGTCAAGGGTGGTTCCCCTTTGATCATGTTAGACTTATAGGAAATAACCTATTTATTTATCTACTAGGATAAAAAGAAGATGGGGTTATGGTTAGGATTAGGGTTTAGGGTTAGTTTAATGGGAAAATAAATAATTTATCAGTCCATCAGAGTGGTTCCCCTTTTTTATGTTGGAGTTATAGGAAATAACCCATTCCACTTCTTGTGACTTATCATTTTAACTCTTGTCATTAAATATCCATAAAATATTTTTCAGACCAGGATCCTTATCTTTGTTGTTTTTATTAGAAGGCTTCAGGTGAGTAGAACAGCCGAAATGTTTTAATAACAGCAATAAAGATAAGGATGTTGGTCTGAAAGAATGATTGAATAATAACAATTTTTGAATAGAAAGATTGAAAGAATGATTGAATAATAACAATGTTAGAATGAATGAATTGAAGGATTGAATAATAACAATGTTTGAAGGATTGAAAGAATGATTGAATAATAACATTATTAGAATGATTGAATAGAATGATTGAATAGAATGATTGAATAATAACAATGTTTGAATGATTGAATAGAAGGATTGAAAGTGATTTTTTAAATTTTTTTTAGAAAAATTCCAGCGCTGTAAAAAAAATGTGTCCATAACAGTCGGAGAAAAAAGAAATAATTTCTTTGAGGGGGTCACCGTTTTTTCTTTTTTAAAAAAAGTTTGTGTTGAAAGTCCCAAGTACTTTTACGACCATTTTTATGGTTGACTTGGGCAAAAAGGGTAAGTGTTCATATCACTTCGGGATGTCACCAGTTGTAAGGAAGGTTTAAAGTTCAACATACTTTGGATACAAATAACTCCGACGAAGGTTAATAGACAAACATTTAATAACACAGCACATGGATAACAGTAGAATACAACGTTCATAATAAAGAGTACACATAAAAAGGGGTACACAAATCAAGATAAGACACATTCATGAATGATACAAATATACAATAAAAGGCACAGACATGAGACTAGAAATAGTCCATGCTGTGAGGACTTACAGTAATGTAAGGGGGGCGGAGCCCCACGAGAGGGTTTAGATAGAATCTACCCCATGTGGCTCGTAGTTGGTGAAACCGGCAAAGAGACCGAAAGGATTTGAAACCGGCACTTAAATACTATATGGTGCCCTAGCGGGCACCCAGCAAACTAAAAGGGGCAGACAACTCCACCAGGCGAATACAAACAAACGCTACATGATTGAATAATAACAATGATCAAATAAAATGATTGAATAATAACAATATTAGAATGATCAAAAGAATGATTGAAAGAATGATTGAAAGAATGATTAAATAGTAACAACTGTTTCTTTTTCCAGCTAGTATGGATCGATGACTTCTGGGTTCATTTTCTCCAGACCCCACAAAGTCTGAGTTTATGTTTTTTGAATACATCAAATATATACACTTTTTTAATCAACAATTTATACAGAGGCTCTACATTAGCACACATCTTTCACACTGTCACAACCATAGAAAATATGAATAAATAATTTTTGTATTGGGAAGGTATAATGATATCTATTGCCCCCTGATAATAAAAATATATATAACATAATATATATATATATCATTTACCTGTATATATAGTTATATTTGTGTATGATAATGTTGGGGTGGACAGAGAGTGAAAGAGGGGCAACTTGTTAACCAGGAATGTTATACTGCATGCTATATAGCACAGGTGTAAGAAATGGTAAGAAACAACAATAGGATCAACAATAGCTAAAGAACTCAGTCTGCCCTACTATTTACACATAGCTGGGGAAGAACAGATGGATTCATAGATTTCCCAAGCATATTAGCATGAAGTTAAATAGCTTCATCCAGGAATTGAACTCAGGCTGCCAATTCTATTTCCTACGATGATAATTGCTATGACAAGTCTACCTTTATATATATAGTGGTTATTTCCTATAAGTCCAACATAAACAAAGGGGAACCACTCTTGACTGATAAATTATTTATTTATTGATCTACTAGGAAAAAAGAAGACGGGGTTACGGTTAGGGTTAAGATTATGGTTTAGGGTTAGGGTTAGGGTTTAGGGTTAGTTTAATGGGAGAATAGATAAATAATTTATCAGTCAAGACTGGTTCCCCTTTGTTTATGTTGGACTTATAGGAAATAACCTATATAGTAGTGGGGGGAAAAATAGGCATTAGGTTGAAACTTATTTTTATTATTTCTACAAATTCTAATGGAAATTCAATGGCTTAGATCAATGGTTCTTAACTTTTTTTTTACCTATTAACCCCCTTTTAATCCTATTTTACTATGGTGGACCCCCCCCCCAGCCATTCATTGTTTAAAAATCCCATTGTATTTTTAAAGTTAAATGCATTTTACTTGCCATGGTCCAAAAAAAATGTTATATGATCCCCGCATATGCACATAAAAAGTGATTATTTTCTTTGGTTTTTGTTGTCAAAATTAGTGGTAAAGAAAAGTCATTTTTTTAAAACTCGTAAGTCAAGGTATCACTGTGTATACTAATCAGAGGTAGCAGAGTAATATATATATATATATATATATATATATATATATATATAATCCAAAGATCAGGTGAAGAAATTTTCCTTACTATGTAGCAGTTTTTCAAATGTCATAATTTGCAACGCTCAATGTGTGCTCTTATTGTCAGAGTCACAGACTCAAATTATATCAGGAAAAAATAACAGAGAAGATTTAGATTTTTTGCATTATAGACAATTTCAGGGAAACTTGACAATTCCTTTAGTTTTCCTGAAATAGTCTAAGTGTCAATAATAACATATTAATAAACGTTTAGTATTATCTGCGTTATTCGGACTATTGTCCTCATCTTCATTTTTACCTATTGACTCCCTTTTAATCTTATTTTACTATGATGGACCCCCCATAGCCATTCGTTGTTTAAAAAATCCCATTGTATAATGAAGATGTTGACAATAGTCCGAATAACGCAGATAATACTACTCATCAAGCCTCATCTCAAACATTCAGAGAAATAATAAACGTTTATTTAAAGAAAGACAAAATTGATCTATGAGAGTAAGTTATTTAGCCATTCTATATGCAATCAAAAATCAATACAAGCCTAAGCTTAAGCCTGCTCTCACTTGGGTCCCCCACACCTAAGGGACCCTCACATTAGGGTAATCTTCTCTAGTCTTGTCATGTACACATGCCAACACATTACAACATACACCATATTATAACAACACAACAGATCTTCTTCTTATGCTGCATTTCCCAATTGATTTATTACTCTTGTGGATTTTCTTGACAATCCCAGTGACTGTGACATGACGAGGAGGAGAAAGAAGATTTTCCAAGACGATCGAAACTTCCTTGGAATCATCAATTCACCAAGAACAGTTCAACTTTTTGGCAATTATGTCAATTGAAACTGAGATTTGCCGGAATTTAAACTTTGAGAAAATCCTAAAAGACTTTGCTGAGAAAAAAGTAAGAAAAATCATTTTTACATGACTATGTTTACTTATCTATAATCTATGGTTTATTAATGTTAATTGAATTTTAGAAATAGAAAAAAAAAGAAAGGGTTATTTCCTATAACTCCAACATAAACTAAGGGGACTGATAAATTATTTATTTATTTTCCCATTAAACTAACCCTAAACCCTAACCCTAACCCTAAGCCTAAACCCTAACCCTAAATCTTAACCCTAACCCTATCTTCTTTTTTCCTAGTAGATCAATAAATAAATAAATAATTTATCAGTCAAGAGTGGTTCCCCTTTGTTTATGTTGGAGTTATAGGAAATAAACAAAGAAAGATCTATTTGTCCATTAACTCACATACATTTTTTTTTCCAACTCGAGTCATTCAAAAACATCCATCACCTTTTGATCAACAAAAAATCTTTTTCTCTTCTTTTTATCACATTGCCCTGAAGAAGGTTTTACATCAACCAAAACGTTTAAACGACGACATAAACATCATAATAAATTCATCTTTTTTGGGACACTTTATTTTTCCTATTTCTATGCATTTTTAAGTGTATATTTTGATTGCATTCTATTCTGCCATAGAGATATGAACATTTATAATACCGTCATTATTTGTGTATTTTTCCAGATTTTTCATCCCCAAAATTTTGGGTGCATATTATATGCAAGAAATATATAATTAACTTTGTTTTCAGGCCACATGCCTCATAATATTTGGGATGGGATGACCAAAAGTAGGTTATATCCATAATTAAGACTAATGTGTTTAATAGGGTTTTATGATTTTATGTACTATTATATAGATTTAAGGCTTTTAGTCATTTGTAGTGTGTGTTTACAGGTTATAATAATGAAATAATTATAATAATGAAATTTATTGTGTACAGTGTTCAGATGCACCACAACTCATCAAAGGCTCATGTATAATACATAGAATAATGTATTTGAGTCAGGAACATGAATAGCATACAGTAATAACATACATGTATATGTATGTGCACGTGCATATGTGTATGGAGAGGGGATATCAGGTATAGTGTTGTCGAATTACAGGAAGCATGGAGGTTTTGAAAGATGCAGGGTTTCGGCAGCCTACAATGGATGCAGACAATTTATTCCATGCCTCAGCAACTCTAAGCATAAAAAAATGTTTCCAAAAGTCATGTGAGCTATGCTGTTTTCTGACTTTGTATGCATGCCCACAATGGATGCAGGCAATTTATTCCATGCCTCAGCAACTCTAAGCATAAAAATACTTTGTATGCATACCCACATGTGTTAGAAACATGGAAATCAAGAAGGTGCTCAAGAGTTGCTGTTGGTAAGATGGTTAATGATTTTATGAGTGTTTACCATTAACTCACATACATTACCAAGTCATTTGTCAGACGCCGGAGTTACAACAAATGCATTATCTCGCATACATTTTTGAGCGTATATTTTTATTGCATTTAATTCTACCATATATATATATATATGAAGTTTATAATAAACCAATGAATACTGATTCAATTTTTTCAAAGCTTCACCTACCCGCCCAATTTCAAATTCTACACGTTCTTATTTCAGGAGTATAGTGGTAGAAGTTAGGCAGTATATTTCAATGTTATAGTAATGCAAATGCTTTTGGTATTATTTGGATTATTCGGACTATTATCCTCATCTTCATTGTTATCTGTACTACGTTTTGGCCAATGTGCCCTCCGGCCTTCTTCAGTTATTTCTTGTTGAACTCGGGAACTTTCTTTTTGGACTTGGGAACCTTCTTATTGGACTCGAGAACCTTCTTTTCAAACTTTTCCGAAAAGAAAGTCCCCGAGTCCTAAAAGAAAGTTCCCGAGTCCAACAAGAAATACCCGAAGAAGGCCGGAGGACACATCGGCCGAAATGTTGAACAGATAACAATGAAGATGATGACAATAGTCCGAATAATCCAAATGATACTAATTATCAAAAATTCTGAGAAAAAGGCTTTTGGGATAGTCATCCACAGACACTATATATATATATATATATATAGTCATCCACAGACACCATGTTTTGATGTTTCATGTATCATCAGTGTGGTTAGACTTAGCTACTACTTCTAGCCAGGAGTGAAACCTGACTTTTCAGCAGTCCAACTCCTTTCCTCTTAGTCATGCTGCCAGTAAGGGGTGAACATTTAATTGATAAATACATCAGTAGATATATGTTACGATCACCAGAAAACTCAAATCTGTAAACAACATATATATATATATATATAGCATTCTGTTTTAAAACAATGAAGATTCTGATGAAGCTTCTAAAACCAACAGAGTTATTCACTTTTTCCTTAACTTTTCCTTACACATATATACATATATGTATGTATGTATATATATATATCTTATATATATAAAAGAAAGTTTGGTATGTACATGTCGACTTATAACCAAGAAAAGAGATGTCACTCAGATTCTTATAACTAAGAAACACACAAAATTTGATTTTGATTTTTACTAATTAAGTGATATAATTCAATGATTAAAAAAATTAAAAGATACCGTATACAGACTTTCACCCCCACTCTACTATCATCGACACAAGTCGAGTTTTTAACTTTCAAGACAGAAAAATCAAAAACTACTGTTAACAGACGCTTCAACCCCCAGTCCCCGTAACATTAAATTCTGCTAAAAATTTGACGAGAACGAGTGCTTTGTGGGAAGTAAATTACATACAAAATAAACACGTTAAGATTATAAAACACTTATAACAGTTTCTTAGAAAACAATAACAAAAAAATTAAATACACTAATGTACAAAAAATTAATAAACAGCAGAGGTGCTGTTGTTGTATTCTACAGCCTCAGCCAATAGAGTTAAATAAATAAGGACACATGTTTAATACTTAGCTCTTTTTAATTGTTACTTTTTAGGGGTAAAAAAGAAAATAAATTAAATTAATATTTTTATCAGTTATGTTGAATTAAAAACAAATTCTGATGCAGGTTCGTCCACAAAGTGTTTCTTCACTGACTGCAGTCTCGCGTAGGCCAACTACGTCTCCCAGCGCTCCACTCATTTCAGTTATTTATGGGCATAGTCCCCCAACATCCGGGCACATCAGTCGAACCTTGCGCCCATGCAACACACAATTCTCGTGCATTCGGATGGACGCGTGTAGGCCCCAACATCCGGGCACCTGAATTACACCTCGCGTCCATCCAGCACCTAAATCGCATTTCTTTGCATTCAGGAGGGTGCAGGTTCTACTCCGGCAGGCAAAACAATGTCTTGCTCTTTTTCCAAATGAGTACAGTGGTACTCATTCTCCGTCACAACGCTATAAGCAATTAAGAAATGAATTTGAGTTTTTGTCATATGTACAAAACAGTTTTTAGAAAAATAAATTAAGGATTACATTTTTAAAATAATATTTTAAATGTAAAAAAATAAAAACATTAAGGATTATATATTGTAATATACAAATTCTCAGTGATGTTTTTAATTCTATAAATTATTTTCCTCTTATTCTCTCACTTACCCATTCACTCCCTGGTGTTCTTAAACATTTTTTAGTCCGGTCATGGACCGGGTACTTTTGCTAGTATATATATATATATATATATATATGAAAAATGAATGGAAGTGAATCCGACAGTGTGAAATAAATATATTAGAAAAAAATGTTAATATATATATATATATATATATATACATATATATATGTGAGAATGGGAAATGAATCCGACAATATGAGGAAAAATGAGTAAAGAAAAGAAATGTAGATGGATAAAAATGAATTTTATCGATATTACTTTTAATCGATATCATACACATGTGTTTCGGTCTGTTTATCAAAATATATACGGATTTACGTTATTATTATTATTAAAATAATCAGATGGAGTTGAAATGATGATGATAATAAAAATTTATGCATTTTTCCTATTGTTATTAACATCATCATTTCAACTCCATCTGATTATTTTAATAATAATAATAACGTAAATCCGTATACATTTTGATAAACAGACCGAAACACGTGTAAGTGATATCGATTAAAAGTAATATCGATAAAATTCATTTTTATCCATCTACATTTCTTTTCTTTACACATTTTTTCCTCATATATATATATATATATTGAAATGAATCTTTGGGTTTAGATTACTTTATATTTGGCAAGAAATCATTGTATTCTAAGTGGCCAATAGGGAATGAGTAGATTTGAATCTTATGTCAAATGTCTGATTATTGGTTTATGGTGAAACGTCGGCCATAAAAAAAACTCTGATGCTTCAACGGGAGACAGAATTTAAAACTATAACATGAAGTCTGTTGGAAATGATCCAATCGTTTGATATTATTTTAAACACAATTGTCCTACCTAGAGCAGTGGCAACTTAGTCCTCTTCAAAGTGTTCCTCTTTGGACTTGATTTATTCATCCCAGCATCTCTTCAACTTTTCAAAATAATGTGAAAAGTTCTATTTTGGGATCTTCATCAGCTGTCCTATTTTGTTCTTTTTTTTTATCCTACTCATGGGGGAGGGATTTGGTAAATACATAGGAGATTACAATGCAACAAAATGTTGAATGTAAATACTCTTTGGGTCGACTTCAAACTTGAAAACTTACTCATTGTGATGTGTGGGGTGGCAAGAGGTTTAACGTTTTAGGCTTAAAAGGTAGCTTGTTATTCCTGGTGTGTGTTCCTAGGGTTTGTTTTTAACCCCATTTTATTTGGTGAAGGAATTCAAGGGAAGAAAAATAAAGAGACAAAGACAAAAGGTGGTTTTATGATTTAGGTTTTATTCGCGGATCATAGCCACCATGTGACAAGGAAATTTCTCCCTGGCCAGTAGTAGTGTCTTGTCCCAGATAAGGCCTAAGTTTGAATGGCCAAGAGATTATCTTGGGGGTCGGAAAAGGGTCTTTTTTCCCACACGTGCTTGGAGGGTTCTTCTGGTGTGAAGGCTTTTTTTAATTTTTAATTTTTTTAATCCCCACAGATGTCAGATATATATATATATATATATATATATATATATATATAGATAGATAGATAGATAGATATTGGGCCAGGTTAGCTCAGCCGGTAGAGTGTTCGGCTAGAAACCACAAGGTTCCAAGTTCGATACCGGTCCTCGCCAACTCAGCATATGAGTAGCACAGGGATCTGTGTGGTAAAGTAAGGAGCTGATGGTAGGTGTGGCGCTCCACCTCAGATGCCAAAACAATCTCCTTGGTCTAGCGCTATTGAAAAGGGAATAGACTCCCTTGCTGATTGGCTGATACCGACTTTAGGCTGCCCTGAGGACTTTACTTACTTTTTTATATATAGATATACTAGGTATTGAAGAAATGCACTGCATGAAAGAAATACAAAAGACATTTTAGCCAAATGGATATGACATTGTTAGATTTAACATTATTATTATTAGTTGGAAGGCTTTGGGACCTTCCACATGGGTACCTAAAAGTACTAGAAATATTCCAATATTTCCATAGAAATATGTGGCAAGGAAATTTCTCCCTGGCCAGTAGCAGTGTCTTGTCCCAGATGAGGCCTAAGTCTAAATGGCCAAGAGATTATCTTGGGGGTCGGAAAAGGGTCTTTTTTCCCATACATACTTGAAGGGTTCTTCTGGTGTGAAGGCTTTTTAAAAAAAATTTTATTTTAATCCCCACAGATGTCAGATATATATATATATATATGAAGAAAAGTTTATAGAAAAGAAACAACAAAATGTTATGTTTTGCTGACAAACGTTTGTTTCGACCCTATGAAGAGGTCTTTTTCAAAGCAGATGGAAAAACGAAATAAAAATATAGATGGCGAGGCACAGAACGCTCTCGCTCATTACCGGAAATTTATATATATATATATATATATATATATATATATATAATAGATATATTAGGTATTGAAGAAATTCCCATACATGCTTGAAGGGTTCTTCTGGTGTGAAGGCTTTTTAAAAAAAATGTTTCATTTTAATCCCCACAGATCTCAGATATATATATATATATATATATATATATATATATATATATATATTTATTTATTTTACAAAGTTTTCACAGATCAATGTTCATTATAAACAGCGACCCAGGTTTCATGCCAAGGGGCAATCATCAGGCCGTTGAGCAAGATCCCATGGTGTTTGTTGAAGTTCTTTACTCAATGTCACATTTTGGACCGCAAATAACGTCGGTTAGTTCCGCGGACGCTATTATAGTTCGGATTTACTAAAAATAAATTTTTTCAAAATTTGCATTTTTTTGTAGTAATGCCAACGAAGTTACCTCCCTTTATTCGTTAAAAATAGAACATTTTTTTAACTTTGAAAAAATTTTTTATTTTTTATTTTTAAATTAATTCCGTTTGGCAAAGGATGCATATGTCTTCAAAAAACCATTTTAATATATATGGTAGAGTCTTTTAAATTTTTTCCAATATAATATATAGGTGGATGGTGTTGCTCTGTTGAAAAACCATTTTTTCACTGTTGAAATATCAGATATTTTTGCAAACAATTGCGGAATTGATTTTCAGGGTGGATGTTGAGTATCTCCCCTCCATGCATTTAGGAAGAATTTTCTTTTATGGGACATTGTTTGAAGATTTCCGATTTTTTATTTAAACTTCTATTATTATTATTATTATTATTATTAAAGGAAATTAAGTTTTTTAATATCCTAAATTTTTCCGTAACACATAAATTGCAGTACTTAGAGCCGTTTGTGTAACATTTGGGATGATCTAAAATTCTCCACTCTATTTTGTAAGGCATATCTTTTTCTTTTAGTTCCCATATTTTTGTTGCAAGGGAAGTTGTTTCTTTTTTATCTTTCTTTCTGAAAGATTCCATATGCGAGTAGTATCTTTGCTTGAAGTCACCCTGGGTCATCCCAACATATTTATCTGTGCTTATAGGGTGATTCGCAACTGTAGTTGTTACTTTAGCTTCATATACTACTGATCTAATGTTAGATCATGGAGGGGAGATACTCAACATCCACCCTGAAAATCAATTCCGCAATTGTTTGCAAAAATATCTGATAATGGTTTTTCGACAGAGGAACAACACCATCTAAATATATATAACAAGATCTTAACCAAGATGAAAGCTTCACAACCAATAAACGCTACACCAATGATACTACTCTAAGCTTCTAAGCTCTAGCAGGACCTGTGGATATACCACAGTATGATAACTTAATTATTACAATGTTTGATATGTTTACTTAAGAGCTATTGAAATATTGTTCAATATGTAAAAAGTATAATAATCTTGATTTAACTCTCTATCACTCTTTCTTAAAAGCGGGGTTGTAAAAAAGCGGGGTTGTAAAAATACATTGATTTGTCGATAAAAATCTGGGGGCAGACATTTGAAATCTACATTAATTTGCCGACAAAAAGTGACAAAAACACAACTTGGAAAATATCTAAGCTGGGCTTGAAATTTGCCTGATGCTGGCTCACTAAAACGTTTGATATATTTACTTAAGAACTATTGTAAAATAGTTCAATATGTATAAAGTATAATAATCTTGATTTAACTCTCACTCTTTTTTTCTTTCCTTCCTTCTTTTCATCATGTTTGATTGAAACAGATTAGCGTTATCGCTTCTGCGGGCTCACCCCCTCTCATTATCTTTCCCCTACTCTCTTTCTTTCTTTTTACTTTCTTTCTTTCTTGTTATATTTTGTCTGTGTAGCATTTCCTTTTTCTTCTCTTTCTTTATAATAAAAACGGAATGGTCCATTATTTAGCTGAGATGATGACACTAATAAGAAATAAGAATTTGGCAGATAAGCAATACCAGATAATCAGGATTTACATTTTTGTATTTCATCTTGGATGATTTGGACGGTCTCATTTTTAACCAGAGAGTGTTGCAAGATGATAACAGATGTACAATTAAGGAACATAACTATTAACATATAGATAATAATGTGAAGATAACAATGATATATCATAGAGCCCTTGTAGCAATTCTGAAAAACATGGAAAAGAGACGCGGGGAACAAGAGACCCAAGGAAGAATTAAAACCGCCCATATTACAGCACAGCTGAGGTCATCTAGAATATTTGGAAGATTCCTGGAGAGACTTGCTGTCACTTGAACTCCAGTGGAAATTATTAGTTACTACTGATGGGAAAAACTTGCAATGAGTATAATGATAATGATTATACAAAGTCAGACACAAGACAGAAAACAAACGCACGCGCACACACACACACACACACACACACACACACACATGATAAAACACACAAAAAGCATAAGTACATAGAATGCATATAATCACTACCATCCCCCACCTTAGGTCTTGGGTAAAGATCCAGTGAATGATTGTAAGAACCCGAAAGTCAAGCTGAAAATTAAATACAAATAATAATAATAATAATAATAATAATGATAATAATGATAATGATCTTGAGAACGAAACGCATGAAATAAAAACAGATCACCCTATCCCAGCAAGAAGACCAGATCTAGTGCTGATTAACAATAAAGAAAGAACTTGTCAACTGGTGGATTTTGCAGTTCCAGCAGATCACAGGGTGAAGCTGAAGGAAAATGAAAAAATGGACAAATACCTGGACCTTGCCAGAGAACTGAAAAAGTTATGGAATATGAAGGTCAGAGTGATACCAGTTGTAGTTGGTGCACTTGGAACGGTCCCAAAGGGATTGGAAAAGGGATTGGAAAATCTGGACATCAGAGAAACGATTGAGACCATCCAGAATACTGCACTGCTGCAATCTGCCAGAATACTCAGAAGAGTCCTGGAGACCTTAGGAGACTTGCTGTCACTCAGCCTCCAGTGAACCACCGGCTATGGCAGGTGTGAAAAACTCGGATAACAACAACAACAACAATAATAATAATAATAATAATAATAATAATTATGCCAAATAGTTGAGAACAAATTATAAAGAAAAATAATGTTGGAGTAGTTTGATACTGTCATGGAGGGCCTGGGAAATTTTAAGCTTGACCAATATCTAACCATGTTGGATCCTGTGTTTAAATCAATCTTTACGGAGTGGTGAATAATCACCAGGATTAAAGGCATTAGTGTAAAGTGAAAAAAAAAAAACAGCCCTGTCCAGGATTTGAACTCAGGTCGCCAACTCCATTTTCTACGCTGATAACCATTACACCAAGTCTGCTTCCTCCTATAGGTAATTACCTACACAGTTACCAACAAGCGTAGTAATACATAGATGTATTTACAATGTGAAAAATACATATACAAAATAGTGTGACATGACGTAGTGGAAATTTTCTGAATCAAAGTACAAAGATGAGGAAGAAGGTGGAGAGGGAGGTGGAGAGGGAGGCAAAGCGGGAAGCAGGGTGGATAAACTGGCTGCCCATCCATATTGTATATATATATGTCAAATGGAAAAGCAATGGTCTAGAAATTCCCTTGAGATCTCATCCGCCCCCCCCCCATGGACCTTCGCTCCCGGGGGCCTCAGCTATTGTAACCACTCTGACTCGACATCTAAGAAATTTTTTTTTATTTTTCTTATTTTGAGTAATTTTCCTAATTTTCCATTTCTATTTGAAATGTCCAACTGACATGACAGACCCCCCCTCCCTCTAGCCTTGTATTTCGCACTCTCAGCAGTTATCTTTGTCACCAGTACCTGGGACGCCCTGTCAACTGCGGCTTTAGAATACACTAACTGCACCTCTGTAGAGGGGGAAGACCTCTCCCATCCAATGAAGCCACCTGTTGGCCGTGGGTAGCGACCTATGATGCTTAAGGATGGAACCCTGCTGACTGAGCAGTCCATCACATGCAACACTCCACTTTGGCCCTTACTTAGGTTAAACGGGCAGTCAAAGAGACCCTTCTGATCAATTAGCTGGTCACATCAAGCCCTAGCACCAATAGATCCCAACCCTATTGTCCTTACAGCCAGCCCCAACCCTTTTTATCATATATGTGCTAGAAGGCAGTGGCTGAGGGTCTTAATGTCCCGGGTATGACGTTAAACTCTATCTAATGGTGAAGTTCTAATTCTTGAACTCTGGGGTGTACCCCTTCATTACCATCACTCCTAGGTCCACTGACCCAGAGTGGTAGTACTTGTTAGGGTCCCATTTATGGGTTGAATAGAAAGAAATGAGTTTTAAAAAATTGAGTTTTAAAAAAATTGATCAAGAATGAATCAAACAAAAGGTCTTTGGCATGAAATAACCCAACAAGGGTTGACATGCCATAAAATTAAACCAACCAACCAACTATTACTTTGGGTCAGACTTGCTTGCTAAAACTTATTTTGACACCACAAATCAACTTTGTATAATCAGAATTGGTTTTGAATATTCACAGGTCAAATAATGACCTTTGAAATCTGGCAAATGAAAACAATTAAAAGTAAAAAAAAATTGATTAATTGATTGATTTTGTTTCTCTGAATTTTTGAGATGAGGCTTGATGATTAGTATTATCTGCATTATTTGGACTATTGTCCTCATCTTCATTGTTATCTGTACAACATTTTGGACGATGTACCCTCTGGCCTTCTTCAGGTATTTCTTGTTGAACTTGGGAACCTTAGAAATGAACACAATATGGGAACCTATAATTAAAAAGGCTAGATTAGATTTTTTTTTAAAAACCAAAAAAAAAAAACCCCAATATGAGTCTAGGTAAAAAAAAAAAATCATACATAAGTGAATAGTAGATATTCTAGCAAAAACAAGACATTAGGTTTATAAGTTCCCAAAATTCACACTGAATTTTCTAATTGGACACATGGTCAAGTAGATAAAGGAGTTAGGTTAAGACAGTCCTAAGTGACAGTTATCTCTAGACTGCAGGTTCAAGGGTGGCAGTAACATAGAATAATAATTAATAAACACTAGCCTTAACATGGAATGAGAACATGATACTCCTGTGCACTGAATAAAGGGTTAGGTTGAAAGTTCCGTGATGGCAATTATGACAACAAGGTTCCCGATTACAACAAGAAGGTTCCCGAGTTCGAAAAGAAGGCTCCCGAGTCCGACAAGAAATACCTGAAGAAGGCTGGAGGGCACATCGGCCAAAACGTTGTACAGATAAAATGAAGATGAGGATAATAGTCCGAATAATGCCGATAATACTGATTGATTTTGGTTTGGTTTATCTTATTTAACAGCATAAGTGTTTATGAAAATTAATAAACGGAAATTTAGACCCCTATGGGGTGTAGGGCAATAAAATACAAATACTAGTGATAGCAGAGAGAAGATGGACAATGGTTTGAAAGACAAGCTACAACAACCAATAAATTTAAAACTAAAAAGCATTCAATGTGCTGGCAGAATGTACAAAATAGGCATGTATACAAGCATATATATATATTTACCAACCCCTCCGCACAAGCAGGATGCGACACAAGGTCAATTTCTTAAGCGGAGTTTAACAGGTTTGAATTCAGAGTTTTCCATCTCCTAGACTGGTTACCTAACCATGTAACCCAATCTGCCCTGCTATTTACCCATAGTTGAAGGGAGAATTAGATTCATACCTTTCCCAAGGGTATTAGCACCATGTGAAATACAAACAGCTTCGTCTAGGAATTGAACTCGGGTTGACGAGTCTATTTCCTATGACTCTAAGCATTAGACCATCATTAGGAGAATTGGATTCATATCTTTCCCAAGGGTATTAGCACCATGTGAAATGCAAACTGCTTCGTCTAGGAATTGAACTCGGGTTGACGAGTCCATTTCCTACGACTCTAACCATTAGACCACGCGCCTCCAACAAACATATGTAGCATAGCTCCAGAACGATATATGTCCCAGAATGATATATGTCGCATAGGCCAAATTCAAATTGTAGTAGTAGCCGTGGTTAGTAGTAGTAGTTGTCATTAGTTCAGAAACAACACACACAGGTTGTATAGTCACAGTTTATTTCTTTACCGCTCATGGGTTCTTTTTCAGAGACAAGGAAAGATAGAGAGAAAGAGAGAGAGAGGGTCCGGTCAAATTACTCTATCTTCTAACATAGTATCATGTTCTGTACTACAATGTGAAACTCATATGGGGGAACTGGGAAGGCCCAGTCTGCCTCCCACAACGGCTGGCCGAAAAAAAGACCGATTTTCTACTTCTTCCATTTCTTGTCCCAGGGGTGGGGGAGCCACATCTGTTTCCAGTCAAAACCCGGAACTTCCATTTTTATTTTTAAATCTACTTCCGGGGTCATTCGTGGTCACATTACTGGCACCCTGTTTAGTGTTTACTCTTCCAAATTTTAACCTTTGTTTGTTCTTATTTCTTCTTCCCCTCTTTCTCCTTTCAATCCCCATAGACTACAATAATTACGCTACACATATATATGTTACAATTTCAAAATGTGGAGGTTAGTGTTTAGTAGTGTACAAACAGTTCAATCTAGGTCTGAAAAGGACAGTACTGGGAAGTTAGTTGCAGAAATATTGCCTGCTAGAGGAATTTGTTTGTGAATATCAATTCCTCTAGGTAACAAAGTTCCATGTGCCTTTATCCGAAATGTTAATAGGTAGTTCGTAGCAATTTCTTAGTCGAAGGCTCTATGCTCCTAACGGGTGGAAGTAGCTGACATTCATCAACTATCATCGGTACGCAATACAAGGCTGCTTGACTTGGTTTTTCATCTCATAGGACCACTGATGAGACAGAGGCTAAGTGTCCTGGGCTTGTTGAATTCTAGCAGCCCACACCTTGTGCCTAGCAAGGTCAGAAGAAGAAAGAGAAGGAACAAGTTTGGGGCCTTGCTTTTATAACTGATCCCACGTGATCTCCTGATGAAGCTGGTCGCCTGTCCCCTAATAAATTTCCAACTTGTTATTTAATGCAAAATATATGATAATGTTTGATCATAATCATAACTATTTATATATTTCCAACAATCCATTGCAATACATCTTTTAAATAATACTTTTTTTTTTGACAATGGCCGGTTTAGCTCAGTCGGTAGAGCTCTTGCATAGGAATCGCAAGGTTCTTGGTTTGATACCAACCTTCCCCAATTCAATGAATGAGTAGCACAAGGATCTGTGCGGTAAAGTAAGGAGCTGATGGTAGATGTGGTGTGACACCTCAAATGCAAAAACAATCTCCTTGGTCTAGTGCTAGTGAAAAGGGGATAGACTCCCTCGCTGTCTGGCTGATACTGACATTAGGCCATCACGTGGATTTTACTATATCAAGTATTCCTATCTAATTCAAATAATATGACACAAGTAAATGGTTTCAAGTGTTCCTATCAAATACTAATGATTTATACAGTTATATTGTTTTAAGTAACTATTCCTATTTAATTATTATAATCATTTGTTTGCATACAGTTATGTGGTTTCAAGTATTCCTCTCTAATACAAATAATTTGCAGAGTTACATGGTTCAAGGTCTTCCTATCTAACACAAATAATTTGCACACAATTATATGGTTTCAAGTATTCCTATCTAATACAAATAATTTGCTCAGTTATATGGTTTCAAGTATTCCAATCTAATACAAATAATTTGCTCACAGTTATATGGTTTCAAGTATTCCTATCTAATACAAATAATTTGCACACAATTATATGGTTTCAAGTATTCCTATCTAATACAAATAATTTGCACACATTTATATGGTTTCAAGTATTCCTATGTAATACAAATAATTTGCACACAGTTATATGGTTTCAAGTATTCCTATCTAATACAAATAATTTGCACACAGTTATATGGTTTCAAGTATTCCTATCTAATACAAATAATTTGCACACAAATATATGGTTTCAAGCATTCCTATCAAATACAAATAACTTGCAGAGTTACATGGTTCAAAGTCTTCCTATCTAACACAAATAATTTGCACACAAATATATGGTTTAAAGTGATCCTATCTAATATAAATAATTTGCACACTGTTATATGGTTTCAAGTAACTAATTCCTATTTAATAATAATCATTTGTTTATACACTAATACTTTTTAAACAGATTTATTTGACCTATACATGGGACCCTAACAGGTACTACCACTCTGGATTAGAGTGGACCTGGTGTAATAGTGATGAAGGGGTACTCCACACTCCTCAGAGTGTATTGTCCCATGTCCCACCCAGAACATCCCTTTTGGAGGGTGAGGTCTTACTCCTTTGCAGAGAATGCAATCAGTGTATTCTAAGTCCTCCCAGCAAGGCCAAAAAAATATTTTGTCCAACCCACAAAGTTGTTTTGTAATTATGACATAGTTAAGAAAGATATAAGCCTATTCCTTGCTGAAAACTGTATTTAAAGAAACTTATATTTTATTGTTTGGAAGCGCGTGGTGTAATGGTTAAAGTCATGGGAAATGGACCCTGCATTCAAATCCTGGTTGTGGTAATTGCATTTCACTTAGTGCTAATACCCTTGGGAAAGGTATGAATCCAATCCTCCCTCCAGCTATGGGTAAATAGCAGGGCAGACTGAGCTCTTTAACCATGGCTAGGTAACCAGTCTAGGAGAAGGAAAACTTTGAATTCAAACCTGTTAAAATCTGCTTAAAAATGACCTCATGTCACATCCTGCTCACGTGTGGAGGAGTTGGTAAATAAACATTTTTTATTGTTTGTTTCCACTTATATTGTTTTATTAAACATATCATCTGGGACTTCTTTTAAAGTCTTGCAAATAACACAATGACTATTTAGAAGGCTTTAATTTCTCTATAAGAATGTCTCTCATTTGTATTGTTTACTGGTTTATTTATTCACTAAGAAAACTGATTTACTATGCAGAGAAAATTTCCCTAGTTCAGTATTCAAATTTAAATGATTGATTGTATATTGAGTTTCATGATTTTATGGTATGTCAACCCTTGTTGGGTTATTTTATACTGAAGACATTTTGTTTTATTCATTCCTGTTGGGTAATCAATTTTTTTTTCAAAGTCAATTTTTTAAACACATTTTTTAATCTATTTAACCCATAGATGGGACCCTAACAGGTACTACCACTCTGTGTCAGGGTAGACCTGAGAGTAATGGCAATAAAGGGGTACTCCACATTCCCCAGAGTTCCTGAATTAGAACTTCACCATTAGATGCAGTTTAACATCATACCCAGGAGATTAAGACTATCAGGCACCACCTTCTAGCACATATATGATAAAAAGGGTTGTGGGCTGCCATAAGGGTTGGGATAATCATATAGGTGCTAGGGCTTGACATGACCAGCCGATTGATCTGAGGGGGACTCTGACTGCCGTTTAAAGTGGAGTGTTGCATGTCATACACTGCTAAGCCACCAGGATTTCATCTTTAAGCATCACAGGTACCACCCACATCCAACAGGTGGTTCCATTGGTGGGATTTTACCCCTCTGCAGAGGTGCAGTCGGTGTATTCTATAGCCTCAGTTGACCAGGCAGGGTTATATATCAAGTATTCTATCTGATATAAATAATCTGCAAATAGATGGGACCCAAACAGGTACTACGCTTCCAGCTCAGCCTGTACCAGAGAGTAATGGCAATGTGTTAAGTTTTTAAATGCCATCCTTGGCCAGTTGAAAAGGGCTTAAAGTAAGTAAGTCCTGAGTTATGGAATCCTTTGGTAAACGAATAAGTCCTATCCTGCGTATAAGTCCTATCCTGCTTATTGTTAAAGGTCCAGTGATTTAATGTCCATCGTCCACGAAAGTCGCAGTAGTTATGAGTAGTTATTGCCAGTACTGCTGGTTTAAGTATTGTATCAGCAGCAGAGTACTGCCAGCGATTGGCCAAGAGTTTGATCACATAGTTCTCGCCAAGTCTATAAGTAGGAGTGGGCTTTTAACACACACCTTATATAGAAAAATTTCTATGGAGGCGCGTGGTCTAATGGTTAGAGTTATGGGAAATGGACTCGTCGACCCGAGTTCAAATCCTGGACCTGGTAATTGCATTTCACTTAGTGCTAATACCCTTGGGAAAGGTATGAATCCTACCCTCCCTCCAGCTATGGGTAAATAGTAGGGCAGACTGGGCACTTTAACCTTGGTTAGGCAACCGGTCTAGGAGAAGGAAAACTTTAAATTCAAACCTGCTGAACTCCGCTAAAGAAATTGGCCTTGTGTCGCATCCTGCTCGTGCGGAGGGGTTGGTGTATATATATATATATATATATATATATATATATATAATTTCAACACAATGAATGGGTACTCCACAGTCCCTAGAACTCAAGAACTGGAACCGCATCATCATATTCAATTTAGAGTCATGTCCAAGACACGCTTGAGGGATCATACCCCTCTGCAGGGTATACAGTCAGCATATTCTAAGCCCTGCAGATAGCAATTAAAATTTAAAGGAAAAGGTATTTTAATGGCACGTTAACCCATCTAGGGTTATTTTATGCCTAGAGGTTAGGAAATTGCGTTCATTGTACATTTATATTTACATTTTTTGTGTAGTTGTTTCTTAAGAGTGTTTTTGCACACAGTGATATGGTAGGAAGTATTCCTATCTAATACTAATAATCATATGGTTTCAGGTAATTATTTCTATTTAATAGTTTGCTTACAGTTATATGGTTTCAAGTAATTATTTCTATTTAATAATAGTCATAAATTTGTCGGTAGCTTTAAATTCTTCCCAAAATCCCTGGGTCAGACATGTTCTTTCTCTCTCTCTCTCTTCTCCCTCTCTTTCTCTCTCGGCCTGCCCATCCTCTTAATGTATATCCTTTAATTGACTCCCCCCGCCAGAATGTTTAATTCATTATAAAACACCAGATCTCTTTGGATTGTTGAAAGCATACGAATTGGTTTTTTTTCAAGCGGTCAGCCGAAACAGAATAAGTTAAATTTTTATATTTCTGTAAAATTAATTTTTTAAAGCCTGTAATATTCAAAATATAATTTTGTTTCGTCTTTATAAATGCTTGCGAATCAGCTATACTTTACAATGTCAGGATAAGTTCAAATAATGAAATCGGTGTCATAAATTTGTCGGTAGCTTTAAATTCTTCCCAAAATCCCTGGGTCAGAGATGTTCTTTCTCTCTCTCTCTCTCTCTCTCTTTCTCCCTCTCTTTCTCTCTCGGCCTGCCCATCCTCTTTAATGTATATCCCTTTAATTGACTCCCCCCCCCAGAATGTTTAATTCATTATAAAACACCAGATCTCTTTGGATTGTTGAAAGCATACGGATTGGTTTTTTTTCAAGCGGTCAGCACAAAGTTATATCATTTTGTTTGCACAAAGTTATATCATTTCAAGTAACTAATCCTTAGTAAAAAATTATAGATTCAAGTAACTATTCTAAATACAAATAATTTATAGTTATATGGTATCAAGTATTCCTATCTAATACAAATAATTTTCCAACAGATCTATTTGACCCATAACCTAACAGGTACTATCACTTTGCATTAAAGTTGGCCTGAGAGAAATGGCAATGAAGGAGTACTCCAACACTCCCTAGATCACTAGAACTACAGTTTCAACATTAGATGCAGGTTAGTATCACACCTAGGACACCTCTTCAGGGGGGGGGGATCTTCTTCCTCTGCAGGGGGATACAGTCAGTGTATTCTAAGCACTGCCAGTAGGACATGAGACCATAATTGTTAAATTTATTTTGGCATAAAATAACCCAACAAGGGTTGACCTGCCATAAAACCAACCATCCCAAAGAAAGTAATGTCTACCAACCATACTTACAAAAGCTAATAAAATAGTACTAGTGGTACTATAATTCAATTATTACAACATTTGATATGTTTACTTAAGAGCTATTGACAAATAGTTTGTTTGTTTGTTTTACGGCATTTCAACCTCGGTGGGTCTTTTGGTAATTTATGAGGAAGTGCGTCCCGGTCTCCTGCCTCAAAAATTGCTACCCGATGACTATTAAAATAACAACCCAGCTCAGTCTATTTAAAACTATCCATCTTCATATCTATCTATCTATCTATCTCAATTTGTTCATATTTATCTATATTATTTTAAATACTAAGATTTTTTTTTATTCATGTTTGTTTAATGTCTTGTTTTTAGTTTAAATAAACAAGAATTACAACAAAAAAGATGCGACCCCCCCCCAAATACATTTACTTGTCGAAAATATCTATCTATCTCCATTTGTTCATATCTATCTATATTATTTTGTTTGTTTATCTATCTATCTCAGTCTATTCCAAACTATATATCCATCTTCATATCTAAACAAGAATTACGACAAATTACGATAAATAAACAAGAATTACGACGAGCTGGGGTTGTTATTTTGATAGTCACCGGGTAGCAATTTTTGAGGCAGGAAACCAGGACGCACTTCCTCATAAATTACTGGTCTTTTAATACCAGCAAAGTTTTGAAAGATTCATAGCGATAGTTTGGAAGAAAATTTTTTAAACTCAATTTTTTTTTTGTAAACAAATTTTCTATTTAACCCATAGATGAGACCCTAACAGATACTACCACTCCGGGTCAGAGTGGACCTGGGAGCAATGGTGATGAAGGGGTGCTTCACATACCCCAGACCACCAGAACTGGAACCTCACCATCAGTTAGAATTTAACGTCATACCCAGCACCTAGGTGTTAGGGCTTGATGTGATCAGCTGATTGATCAGAGGGGGCATCTCTGACCGCCTGTCTAGCCTAAGTAAGGGCCAAACTAGTGTTGCATGTCATGGATTGTTCATCAACTAGGATTCTTAAACATTATAGGTCGCCACCCACAGCCAACAGGTGGCCCCATTGTGGAGTTCTTACCCCCCCCCTCCCTGCAGAGGCGCATTTGGTGTATTCTAAAGCCCCAGCTGACAGGGCTGTTGACAAATAGTTCAATATGCAAAGAGTATAATAATCTTGATTGAACTCTCTCTTTTACTCTTTTTTTTCTTTCTTTCCTTTCTTTTCTTCTTTTCATTATGTTCAATTGAAACAGATTAACATTATTGCTTCCACTCACTCACCCCCTCTCTCTATCTTTCCCCTACTCTCTTTTTTTCTTTCTTTCTTATATTTTTTCTGTGTAGCATGTCCTTTTTCTTCCCTTTCTTTCTTTATGACAAAAACGGAATGGTCCATTATTTTGCTGAGGTGATGACACTCATAAGAAATAAGAATTCAGCGGATGAGCAACACTAGATAATCAGGATCTACATTTTTGCATTTCATTTTGGATGATTTGGACAGTCTCATTTTTAACCAGGGTGTGTTGCAAGATGATAATGGTTGTACAATTAAGGAACATGAGTATCAATATAGAGATTAAAACAAAAATTAAGACTATTCACAGAATTGCATCCTGGTCTTCTGCTTTAAAAAATGCTAGGCGGTGATAGCTGAAAAACAACCCTCCCTACGAATGAAGTCCCTAGCTGAAGCTGTGCCTGGTGAAAAAAACAACCAGCGCTTAAGGCGTTTTTCCCGAAAAGTTAATGCGATATTTTACCCACTCCCTTCTTTTTTCGACAAGTAAATGTAAATATTTTAACCCTTGCCCTCTTTAAAATATTTTAGGTGGGGACTAAATATTTACATTTACTTGTCGATAAAAATATGGCTTATTTTTAACGCCTTCAAACAACAACAAAAATAATTTGTTGATAAAAATGCCTTCAATCCGCTAAAAAAATATCTTTTTTTTTCTCGGTATTTTCATTTTCTTTTTTTTTCTTTTTGACAATCAATTATAAATAAAAAATCAAAACATTTTTTTCAGTATTTATATTTTATTCTAATATTTTATTTCCAACAATCAATTACAAATTCATATTCATTCGTAGGGAGGGTTGTTTTTTTAACAGCTATCACTGCCTAGTGTTTTTTAAGGCAGGTGGCTGGGACGCAATTCTGCAAACAGCCCCCAAAAGTTAACTACATTATGACCCATTGGCAAAGATGTCATCATCCTTTCATTGGTCACTGCCACTACAACTGGCCACAGATTACTTCTATCTCAACAAAGTGATGATACTTGATCAATTGATGAATTGATTTTAATAGCATATCAACCTGTCTAGGGTTATTTTATGCCTAGAGTTCATGGAATCATGTTCATTGTACATTTATATTTACATTTTTTTGTGTTGAAAATTTCTTTTTGTTTCTTTTTTGCTCAGTGCTATCAAATATTTTAAACAGATCTATAGAGGGGACAGATCTATTTGACAAAAGATCTACAAAAGTGTGAATCGATCTCCTATTGTTGTGTCGGGGCCGATCTCGAAGGAACTACATACGAAGTCACAAAGGGGTTGTTTATTTCTTTCTAGGCTCATGGGTTCTTTTTTAGAGAGAAGGAGAGTGTGAGAGAGTAAGGTCAAGCTATTCTATCATAAATCATGTTCTTGTGCACTGTTCGTTACTACCCTAGATATGTCACCTCTTTGGCCAACATTTCTTTACTTCTGTTTGTGGTCCTGGGTGTGGGGTTGGGGTCACATCCACTTCTGCTCCTCCACAGAAACTAGGACTTCCGGGGTCATTGTTTGGTCAATGGCTAACCTCCTGTTGAGTGTTTACCCTTTCAAACTTTAACCTCTTTTTCTTCTCTTTCTCCAGAAATCTGATTACTGTTTTCTTTTCAATCCCCAAATTCCCCATAAACCATATCAATTATGCTACACTATCAGTAATGAGGTCTCAAGATTCATATATAACCTCTAAATACAGCAATGGTTTGTAAAAAAAAAGAATTCTTAGCCCAATGGTTAGCATGGTAAGAAATGGAATCGGTGACCCGTGTACAGCGTAATTATTGTGGTCTACGGGGAATTTGGGGATTAAAAGGAAAACATTGTTCAAATTTCTGGAGAAAGAGAAGCAAAAGAAATAAGAACAAAGGTTAAAGTTTAGAAGGGTAAACACTCAATGGGGTGCCAGCAATTGACCGATGAATAGTCCCGGAACTAGATTTGAAAATAAAAATGGAAATTCCAGGCTTTGGCCAGAAGTGGAAGTGGGTGACCTCCCACCCCGGGATGAGAAATGGAAGGAGAGAAAAATCTTTCTTTTTCGGCTGGGCCTTCGTAAGGGGCAGACGGGGCTTCCCGAGTTCCCCCTGTAATGTGTTGCGCATAGTAGTATCGAACATGATTTACGATAGAATAATTTGACCTTACCCCCTCTCTCTCTCTCTCTCTCTCTCCTTCTCTCTAAAAAAGAACCCACAAGCCTAGAAAGGAATAAACAACCCCTTCATGACTATACAACTTGCGTATGTTGTTTCTGAACTAACGACTATTACTACTACTAACAACTACTACTACAACTCAACTGGCCCTATGCAACACCGAGGTCAAATCCTGGATGAGGCTGTTTGTGTTTCACTTTGCTCTAATGTCCTTGGGAAAGGCATGAATCCATCTGTTCTCCTCCCCCACTCCAGCTGTATTGTAAATAGTAGGGCAAACTGGGTTCTTTTGCTTTGATTAGGTAACCAGTCTAGGAGAAAGCAAATGCTAAACTCTTCATAAGAATTTGCTTTTGTGTCACATCCTGCTCATGGTTGGGTAAATACATATAGGAAAGGTCTCCTTTGGAAGTGCATGGTGTAATGGTTAAAGTCATGGGAAATGGACTCGGCACCCCGAGTTCAAATCCTGGATGTGGTAATTGCATTTCACTTAGCGCTAATACCCTTGGGAAAGGTATGAATCCTACTCTCCCTCCAGCTATAGATAAATAGTAGGGCAGACTGGGCTCTTTAACCTTGGTTAGGCAACCGATATAGGAGAAGGAAAACTTTGAATTCAAACCTGTTGAACTCCGCTTAAGAAATGAACCTTGTGTCAAATCCTGCTCATGCGGAGGGGTTGGTAAATATATATATAGGAAAGGTCTCCTCTTGGTCATAGCCAGATTAAGAATGGACAAAAATTGTTCTTAGCTTGTTCTTTATGTTAGCAGTATTTGAACTGAGGAATTTATGCTAATTTATGAAACAGAAAATACATGAACACAACATGGAATTTCAAATAACACTGTATTAATACATTTATATATACAAGAAAATACTCTTGTTGTTACAAACGATAGTATTGTCAGCAGGAAATGTCAATTATATAAACTAGCAACAGAAAACACCCTCCAGGCATCGTAAAAATTAATTTTTGAAAGACATTGCCTGAAAGGGTGGGAGTTAAAAATTCAATGTCAGAGGGTTTGTATCATAAGTAAGCAAAATCCTCATATTTATTAAAGGAGTAAAAAAAAATTAAACAATTTGAAATGAAAACTGAGCCCCGTCCGTCTCAAATAAAATGTTGCGTGCATGTAATAATCAAACAATTATTTTGAATATTTTCCACAAAATCGTAGGTATTTATTTATTTGTAAACTTTTTAGTTAACTTCTTGTTACCGTAAAAAAAAAAAAAAAACGGACGAGAGTAAAAAACAATTTTCAAAATTGTTTACTCAAATTTTGGTGTATATAGCATAAGAATATTGTGACGTAAGCTGTGACGTAGAGCTATGACATAGTTTTTGTTACAGACAGAAATACAGACAATCTCCATTATTAATAGATATAATGAATGCTATTCCACCTAACTGAGTCCTTGTAAAGTTTATGGTTAGTTATCATACTTATGATGGCCCTTTTTTTATATCTGCTGAATTAGGGAGCAACATTTTTCATGTTCAAACCCCCAAGAGACGCTGGTACCAAAGAGTGAGATTTCTTATCCTCAATTTTGCTGCTAAAATTTGTGGGCCTGTGATTGATTAATTTGAAAAGAGACACATTGACCAAGGGAGACAACACATCTACCTTAGATATGTTTTTTTTATAAATTTGCAAAAACCTTTTTGGAGCAAAAATTTGCTTGCAGCTTACAATTTTTTTTAATTTTTTTAAATTTTACAATCTAAATAAAACTTGATGAAAAGATAATATTAGATCTACACACTGTGAAGATCTCTGAGTTCTACTTATAGGGTATAGATTTTATATTGTTAGTTGGTTGGCCCTATTAGGGGAATTTTACACTGACTGCAGAGGTGCAGTCAGTGTATTCTAAAGCTTCAGCCAACAGGGCTGTATGTGTGTTGGGATGAGGCTTATTTCTGGTGCGTGTTTGCTGGTTGTCTCTTATAAACCCCACTATATGTGGTTCTTCCTTCTGCTGGTTGTTGAGCTGAAAATGAATTAAACGAAGGGAAAAGAAGAGACAAAGACGAAAGATACTTTTCGCTTTCAGACTTTATTTCTAGGTTCATTGCTATTTTTTGGAGAGGAGATTTTCTCCTGTTACCAGTCAACATCTACGTTCGAATGGCTGAGGGATCTTCTTGGTGGTAGTAAAGGGCATTTATCTGTGCATACCCAGATGTTCTTCCTGTCTGAGGGCTCCTGGGAGTTTGTTGTTTTTTAATCTTTTATTTAATTCTATTTTAATTCTATTTTAATCCCCATACATTTGATGGAAAATAAATTTAATGTTTTTGAACAGGGCAAAAATTAGATAAGGGTCCCAAACATTCAGATGTTCCTACAAGAAACTTTGAAGTCTCTATCTATCTTTACAGAAATTATAAGTTCAAAATACACTGAAATGGATAACAAAATATCTATCAATACCTTATGTTATGGGGTAGGAAGAGGTTTGGGTGTTTTCAGGTTTAAATGTAGCAGGATATTCTGGTTGCGTGTTCTTGGGGTTTTTGCTTTAACCCCATCTCATTTGGTGGTTGCGCTGAAACGGAAGGAATTTAAGGAACGAAAAGGAAAGAGACCAAGACAGAAGGTGTTTTATGATTTGGGCTTTATTGACCGGCCATAGTTCCCTGTGGCAAGGGGATATCCCCCTGGCTAGTAGGAGCGACCAGACCCAGTTAAGGCCCAAACTCGAAATGGACGAGAGTTTCTATTGGGGGTTGGAAGGTGGTCTTTTTTGTTGCACAGGTGCGGAGAATTCTTCTGGTGAAGGTCAATGGGAATTTGTTGTTTTTTAATTTTTTTTATTCTTATTTTATTTTATTTTTATTTTAATCCCCACAATGTCATTGTTCTCTTTGTGAGTCGCTAAAAAAACTTTTTTTTTCTTTTTAAATCAGTTTTCAATTGTAAAGGATGAAATTAACAAGATTGTAAATAATCTAAAAAATTGACAAACACAAAAAAGTGTGGTTAAGTTGAGAGTAAAAAACACATTTTTCAAAAATCAATCTCTCCTTGAATGTTTAACAAATATCTAATTCAATTTCTAAAAGTTAAACTGCTTTGTCTGAGAGAACATTGTAAAATCAAAAAGGTAATAAAAAAAAGAAAAAAGAAAAAAGAAAAGAAAAAGAAGGACTTTTTTTTTACCCTCTCCAGAAATGTTTATATATCAATAAATAAAAAATGAGTATTTTAATATTTTTTTAAAATCATGTGTGATTTATTTCCACTTAAAATCACAAATTTCTAAATGGTTGGTTTCGTTTCGTATTTAAAGAAACTTGGAAACTGAGAAACTCCTTAGTCCTCCGAGAAGGGCTTAACTATAAGTATTTAGATTACTTTCTCTTTTTTTTTTTTAAGACTCAGATCAATGTAATAGTTATTTGAATTAAAGCTGTTCAGTTCGATGTAGTTATCCCACATGTCAATTTAAGTTTTGACATATACTAACTTGTGTATACTTTTATATCACATCAGCTGTGTAGCTAGTACCTACGTGTCTATTAGTCCTCTTCTCTTTGAAGTACTACTGAGAAAACAAATGACATCCACATTTTCAAACATGTATCATTCAATGTTAATTGGTTTATTAAAAACCAATCCTATTGACAATATAACTGTGAACACGTGAAAAGCAGAAGATAATACTTACTTTTTTTTTTTTTTTTTAAGCATCGCTGTTGATAAAACTTATCTTTTCTGAATTCAGCATTAGACTTACTATGTGTATTGTACTCGTGTACTACTATTAAAGTTTTTTAAAAGTTTTTTTTACACCTGTTTTGTCCATAATTGTATTAGGCAACCGTGTTTGTATATCTGTGTACCTGACTTTTATAGAAGTTATAATTGCATAATTTACTTGAGGGTGAGTGAATAATTTGGGTCTGGATTTAGTAAAGATTTGTACCTTAAAGTTAGTGGATTTATGAACGAACAAACAAACAAACAAACAAACAATATATATATATATATATATATATATATATATATATATATATATATATATATATATATATATATATATAATCAACCCAGGAAGAACTTAGCAGAGTTGACCTCTGTAGTCTACATTTTGTTTCGTTTATTTTGTCACAAACACACACACACAATCACCTCGATTTACTTACGTGTACATGTGCTATAAAACTTTAAAAAATACTTTTTTTTCTTCAATAAGAACAAAAAATACCGCAGATACAACTTGAACTTTTGAGATAACTTTTTCTAGTGGGCAACTTTAATCTTAGTATTTATTTTTGTTTTGTTGCGTTTTACAGGCAAACCTAAAAAATATATATATACTTTTTTTTTCTTCAAATTTCGTAAGATCATAATTGTGAATATCGACAAATATAAATTAAATGATTTTTTTCTAAATTTAAATCTCTTTCACATTTCTTTTTAACCTAAAATAAAATTATGAAGAACAAAACAGCTGGACTTGTTGTTCATTGACCTTTAACTGCTAGGCGTCAGAGTACATTTGCCGTGATGGCACCGATCTCAAAAACCGAGATCGTGCAAGTTGTTTAGCCATACAAAGCTTAAATTATAAATTTTAACCTATAGACAGAAGAGATTTATTTAAAAAGTTAAACTTTTCATTGTTATAAACTTTTCCCCACTTAGTATCAGCGGATACATTGATATTTGTCGGAGGGACTATTTTGTGTTGGCGGAAAGCGACGCTATCAGTGAACGAGGTGTAAACACGACGGTCGTTGTCGACAAAACCGAGTCGAACACAAAAATGATGGCGAGGTCACCATGAAGCAGAAGCTCAGCTCGATGGAACAAGATTTGATTCGCCTGTGGGAAGGATAAGACATAGGTTTATAGTAACTCTAAGAGAAAGGACAGAAAAAAATATCCGTAAAGGAGGAATTGGAAAGAAAGGAGAGAGAGGACAAAAAATATTAAAAGATCGCCACTGCAAGTAAAGAAAACAAGGGCAGGAGAGAAAAATTGCATAAAAAAAGATTTAATAATATTATAGCCTCCCTTCTCTTTTAAGCTTGGCGTGATAGAAAAGTAACCAAGGAAAAAATATATAATTACATCTCCTTTTGAAAAATCGAATATAATTCCCACTTCCACCTTAAATATATTAAATTAATTTTCTTTTTCAGGCTATTATCTGAAATATATGAACTTTTTTTTTCTTTAAAAAAAAAAGAAAATCTGTCTAGTAAAAACAGCACTTCATCTTCCCTCATAAAATAATTTAAGACAATAATAATAATAATGAAAATTTGAAGTCTTCTGTTCTGTTTTTTTTAAAAGATAATACGCCCTGTTCTGTTAAAAAAAGCTTATTACTTTATTATACAACACCAAATAAGACACCATATTTATCTTATCTATAAATATACATATATATACATATATAAGAAAGATTTATCTCTTTATTATTGAGATTTTTCTTTTGCTTTCTTTTCTACACACAATAATTCTGTAGTATAATGTACATTTTAGTATAAGTACAACACGCTTTTCCCCCCCATTTAACAATACTTTTGTCTTGAGGTCTAGAACACGCATACACACACATATATATATATATATTTGGAATTATATATATATATATAAATACGTAAATATATTTATAAAATACTTGATATTTTTTTGGCTGGTGGCAACCTTTTGGAGAGAATTTTCAGGATGAGTGGCGGTTTGCGAACACAGAAGAGAGACACGAAAATGCGCATTAGGGCCTTCCCTGTGAGTATATATATATATATCTCTTCTTTAAAAAATATCCGAGTATATATATATTTATATATAAAATGTATATCTATATTATATATAGAATTTATATTATATATAAAATTTATATATAAATTAATCTTTAAAAATATATATCTGAGTATGTATCTCTTAAAAAAAAAAAAAACTAAAAAAAAACTATCTCCTTCCTTTTATGTCTCCTAAAAACGAAGGTTTATTCGTCGTTATGGACTTATTTTTAATAAAAAATAATTAAAGGGGTCATTAGTGGATGGGTTCCGGTATTTATTGTCCGTGTTTAAAAGTGTCAATTGTGTGTACATCAAAGGTGAAAGTGTGGGTGAAATGCAGGGGGGAAAATTGACGGTTTCCAATAGAATAAGAGTAAAGCCATTCAACATGGCGGGCGGAAGCGAAGAGATTTTAGTGTTGTTATAGCATTTTTGATTTTTAAAAGGTTCCAATATCTACTCTTTAACAGACAATTCTCAACTTTAGTCACTTGTTTAAAATTGTTTTTTCTTTTATTATAATTTTGTCGTATTTATTTTTGGTTTTTATTGACAGTCTCTTTAAAAAAATAAGCCGTTTAGAGTGTTTTTGTTTGATACAAAAACAATAATGCTTGCTACTACCACCGTCACTGTTGCTTTTATTACTAGAATTGCAGGAATAACCGAAATATTCTGTATAAAATGTTAAAAAATAAAATAAAATAACTTTCTTTAAAATCGTATTAGTATATATTGAGAAATATATAATTAAGTAGCATCTTTTAAAAACGTTTTTGTTTTGGCTGAAGAGCGATGTCGATTTTTTATTTTTATTTTTAAATTACCATTTTTTTCTAATCGTCTTTAGATTTGACGCAAGATTTAAAATTACTTTTTATGGCAATTATTTTATTTCGTTTAAATCAAATTATTTTAGATTGGTTAACTTTGATGTTTTAGTTTTAAATTTATTATTGATTTTAATAATGACTAGTTTTTCGTTTTAAAAGTGTTAGAGGAAACTTCAGCTAATTTTAAAAAAAATTAAATAAATAAAATAAAACTTAGAATATGGTGTTCTGTTAATCTTTTTAATTTCTCTCTCATTGAAAATTTAGTTTAAAAATTTTAAGCTACTCATATTTTTTATATATGTAAAAAATAGCAACTAAAAGTAGGTTATTGTATTTCCTTTTGTGTAATATATATATATATATATATATATATAAATTCTACAAATTTAAAGTCTTTTTTTAAATTGTATATTACCTGATAAATTAATCTAGTCAATAAAATAATAATTGTCTAGAATCAGAATGTGAAACTATACGAAAAAAATCCGATGACTAAAAAGTAAAGTTGTCATTAAAATAAAACAATGACATTATTAACACCTCCATCTCTTATCTAGTTATTTACTTACTAAACTTAGTTGTGGCACAAGGCCAACAGTTTTGGAGTACCCAGTGGGAAATGAACTTGCTAACAATAGTCTTAAATCTAGCTCGCTAACCATTGTACCACGTGAGCTGGTCACCCCCCTCCCTTCGATATAAATTCCCTCCACAAAATGACCCCCCACACCCTATTTTTTTTTTTTTTTTTTTTTTTGACAATTAAATCCTGCGTTCTTATTCTTTTGTTTCTTTTTTACTATTATTATAAATTTATTTTTGGGGAAAAAAGGTTTTAAGGAGTATGAGATTATACAAATAAAAACTCCATTTTCTTGAAACTTTAAACAGGTGAAATAAAGGTAAATTTAGATTATTAGTTCATATTAATGTTTGTTTACAAATTCCAGCCTTTTTAATATAATTTAGTGCTATTTATATTCGTTTTCTGGATTCATTTAATTCATTTGATATTTGCTTTTATTTGGTTGATTTTTGTGTCTAAAAAGTGTACCATATTTCAATATAAATGTAGTTATTGTAAATATAGTATTGTAAATATATGTAAGTAGTAGTAAATATTTGAATACATAAAGACATGAGACCGTGTGAAATATTAATCTCTGTAAATTACAAACCAACCTTAGTTTTCTTGTTTTAAACAGTAAATATTTCCCACTGTCACGTTCTCGTATTTAATAGAAACTTATTTTTAAAGATAATTTATTTATAAAATCAAATCTGGTTGAAATCCTCCAATATTTTTTTTCCTTCTTTCGTCATAGCTGCTTGTGACATTTTTGCTTATTGCTTTTTGTTTATGTAGTTCAAAACTCTTGATGATATTTTATTTTTGTAGTAAGGAGATACAGTCTGAAAATCTATCATAAACTGAAATACTAAAGTTGGATATTTTTTCATCTTTTATTTTTGTATTTGTAGTTTTTTTTAAAGTACGTTAATTGTATTTGTTTTTGCATTTAAGTGCCAAGAATTAGTGTAAAAAAAAAAAAGAAAAGAGAATGTGATCACTGTAATGTCTTGTCTTTGTATCCTTTCCCAAATGTGATCAGATGGTGACCTGACCTACAAATCTATTAAGCATTTAATGTATGATATTCACTTGGAGAAATATTTATCATAAACTTTAGTAATATTATTGTTGACTATAAAAAATGTTACCTTATCTTTATTATCTGTTGATAATATTGTTTGCATTAAGACAATTTTAAAATATCAATCTACTTCACTTGATGCTACTTGGTGTTAAATTCGGATCAATTGCAAAATAGCTAAAATCTGTTTACGTTTAGTTTAGGTAATTGATATTATGATCAAGTTTTGATTTCTTATCTAAATCTTATGATAATAATACAAGTTATTGAAATAAAAATCTGGTGTTATACTGATCTAAGCTTAAACAGTTCTGAATATTAAACTATAAACATACACCCATAAAATTATTTTGGTGTATTTTACTTTGTATTGAAACCTTGATACATTTATTTTCAAGAACACCATTATAAAAGATGTCATGAAAACAATTGAAATTTTCAAGCCTATTTATGTAAAAAATACTTTAAGCCAAATATTTTTTTCTACAATTAAAACTAAAATTTGTATTCCAAGTTTAATTTACATTAAAGTACAATTTAGAGTACTAATTGTACAAAATTGATCCAATATTCACTGATATGTATCTGATACAGATAAATCTTTTAGTCATTTTTCAATTCAAATGTGATGCTCATGCACTTGGATCCATTGTCACAAATGGAATTGCTTTTTAATAGTAACAAAACAAAGCAAAAACTATTCTTTCAAATCAGAAAAATCAGAGTAAAAAAAGAAAATGGAACTTTTAATGAAAAGATTTTGATAATTGGAAATATTTCATAATGAATTTCTTATTTCTTTGAATTTTTGAGATGAGGCTTGATGTGTATTATTTTGATTTTTCAGACTGTTGTCCTCATTGTCCTCATCTTTATTGTTTGTTTTTGTTTTTTTAATCGTGATGCTTCTCAGGTTGTTAGGTGTGTAAAAACAAGGATGTCATTATTTGAATGAGATTGTTAAAAGTTCTTCAACACCTGTTTGTTCAACAGTCAAACTATTCAAAATGATTTCTCAGGTTGGGTCCCTGCTATGTTTGGATAAATAGGGAACACCTTAAGAATACTGGAGGATACAGTGGTCAAAACGTTTTTACATACCATAATAAAGATGACAACAGTCTGAAAAATCAAAATAAGGAATTTCTTGTTGACATTTATTGTAATCATCAACTTGTGTGTTTAAACATTCCAAATGAAAACCCTTTTTAGTGGTTGACAGTGTTATTGTTTCTAATAGAATTCTATAAGGGTTGCATCTTCTTGTATGTCTAGGCACGCATATTTATTACATTTGATTTAAATAAAGTTAAATGTTGACTATCAAACAGATGACTTTTAGTCTTGCTTAGATTTGAATCTTGCATAAAAACAAAGCAGTCTAGTAATTGTAGATATTTTTAAAAATATTTTCAAATTTGTTGTATGGATATAAAATGCTAAGAGAGATTTCAAATATAGTCTTGTCAATGTTTTCTCATTTTTCACTGAAATCAAACTGAAAGCTGTAACAAAAAAATGCTCTACATTCCCCTTTTTAAAAACTTTTTTTCCACACAAAATGTAGGCTAAATTTCATCCTTTTGATGTGGTGCACTTGGTGACAATTTTGATGGTTGGAATGTACTTTTGACCATTAAATAAAAGAAACTTTCAAATACTACAATACATAATTGGCATAAGAGTGTATAACTCACAAAAATAGTTTTTTTTATTCACTGATACTTATTAAAAAAAAACTCTTTTCTAAAGTTTTAGAAGAAATGTTTTTGTTTTTTATTCAATTTTTGAACAGAAGGCACTTTTGGGGCCAGGGTATATTGTACAAGATTCAAAATGTTTAAGTAATGTGGACTAAAGTTGCATCTTTCATGTATTAAATAAATTTGGGTGACTAGAGTTACTCTCCTCACCAAAAGGGTTAAGGAAAATTGTTTTCCAAATTTCATTCATACATATTTATGATTTGGAGAAATGGAATCAATGGGGTATTTTCTTTCTTTATAAATCATGGTAAAGTTGTGAATTTGTTTACTTTAGGTAGTTTTAATTGTGTATATTAAAAGGTATATATATATGTGATTCAAGATTTGTATTGTTGTCAGTTTTTCTATAATGCAAGTTTACATTTCTGAAGGTGTGTCTTAAGATATACCAGGTGATTCAAAACAATTTAAACATTTATAAAGCTGAAAGAAGTATTTGTTCCATTTTTCTTTTTACATTTTGACCTTTCCTTGATAGATCTCCTGTTGGGCATTGTTTATATCTTTTCAATAGATTAATACAAAGCTATATATATATATATATATATATATATATATATATATATATATATATATTCTTTTACTGTGATGCTATGTTGCCTTAAAGAAAGTTTGATATCAACTGAAAAATTTGGTTATATCACCAATAGATTTTTTGACATTTCTTTTATGAAATAGATTGTAAATCACTTTATCGAATAACTAGAAGTGGCTACCCGGCATTGCTTGGGTAGAGGGGGATAAAAAAAAAAAAGTTAGTTCTCAGGTCCGTTGATAGTTTTGATCTTCCATGATTGATTTGTTTGTTTTAATGATGAACATCGCCAATGACTTTCCTTTCCTATAATTCAAATTTTAATTTTTAAATATCTTCCTGAATATAAATAAAATCATTATTTTTGCACAAAAAGCAAGATCTGGTAATAGTGAATGTGTGTATGTGTAATATATATATATATATATATATATATATAAGGTTTCCTTTGGACATGCATACATACAAACTGTCTTTTATATATGTATAGATAGATTAGTAGACTATAGAATATAATGAAAACAGTTCCTAAGTTTTTTTTTTCTTCAGTTAAGATTAATTTTCTTTTGTAGAATTTAAACTAGTTCAACACAGTTAAACAGGTGTTGATAATGTTATTCTGATTGAGGAAAATTGTTGTTTAATCATTAAAGGGTGTAAAATTCATCTTAAATCATGAAGGAATGAAATTTTAATATTTTCTATAAGAGAAAAACAAACAAAAATCAGTGATCCTGGCTCATGTTAACTAATTTGCTTGCTTTTGTTGATATAGTATTAAAATACATAACCTATATATTTAAAGGTTGCTGTAAAGACTTAATTATCTACTAAATAAAAAATCTCTGCCAATTTATGAAATTTACTAACTTGTAATTAAAAAAAAACCCAACAAACTATGAGGTAAAATAAATATATGCATGGTGCAGCAGAAATATTCCACACCACATTTTAAATTTTCACCTGTGTGGTGCAAGTGGTAATGGTAGCTCCATCTATTAGATAGATGGACCAACCATTGCCACTTTCCTAAGTTCACTTGCATCACACAATGGACACTTTAAAATGTGGGAGATATTTCTTCCATACCATGTAACTTTTCTCTTTAGTATCTTACCTGTGATGATTTATTAAATATATATTTCACTCATTAATACCTTATTCTTGTCATTTAGAACTTAGACTGTAAATATTTGAGAAGAGGGGGAGCTTTTGTTAACTCCAATTACTTTTTATTTAAAAAAAATTTCTCATCCAAAAACTGTGAGTGCTTAAAGATAAATTAGATTTTGTAATGATTTTACAGCAGTATGAAAAAGTATGTAATTATTTATCAGGTATATTTATAGAATTTGATCATCTTACTTCACAAGATTCTTGTATCCTTCACTTAGATCTATTTTTGCAGGTATCTCTATTTTCTGTCATCTATAAAAGTGATTTCAAGAAAAATAAGCTGTATACATACACACAGTAACCCTTACACTTTTTTTTCATCCCTTGTTGTTACATGTGTAAATAACAAAAACAATGTTAAAAGGCAACTCTCAGTTTGCCAGTTTCTTGTATTTTGATTAACTGATCTTTATAAACCACTTTTAATTAATGGTACTTCCACTATTTTATAAAGTTTTTTTTTTTTTTTTTTTTTTTTTTTTTTTCACCTATTTTAATTTTTTATGGCTATTTTTTTTAAAAGATTTATTTAATAATCCCCCTGTTTGTGACAATTGATTTATCTTATTTGAAAGTATTAATGGCAAATTATCATTGATAATTTTTTAAGAGGAAACTTCTAAAATATTTGAATAGTTTTATATTCTACAATTTCCTGTTCAAGTTTTTTCTAGTTTCCTGTCATTTAGTTTATAAAAGTTGAAAACATGAAAGGGATAAAATTTTAAGATACATGAAATATTTTTAATGTCATTTTTATATGGGTTGGGATTATAATCCTTATTTCATATTGATCATTCTTATTTTACTCATAATTCTGATTTTTAGAATAATAAAAAATCAGCTGGTTATTGTTTTATTTATATCATTGTAAATATTGAATAAAGTACAATATTGAATTTAATGATAAAATTCCGGATGATATATATATATATCCTATTGTTTTAGCTTTACAACAAGGCTTTCTGAGTTTAGGCAAATTTTTGAAAATAATGATTTGTTTCAATACTTTTATGCTATTTTGTGATAGCATTGCATATTTGAACCTTCTCCTCCCCTGGATTAATAAAATATTAAGAAACTAGTTATTATTGAAGTTTATTTTTGATTTCTAAGACATCAAGTTGATATTGATTAGTAACTTGTATATGGATATTTAACTATATATATATATATATATATATATATATATATATATATATATATATATATATATATATATATATATATATCCTTTTTTAAGCTTGAATGAATGTTCCTAATTATAAGAAACTAGTTCAAGCACCTACCTATGCTGGCTAAGAAGTCACAATTGGTTTTACTATTCTCAAAACAAATATCAACTAAATGGTTAGAAATGGTAGTCATTATGATAAAAGATAAATCTATGTAAAAGAAAAGACCTTTACAACTCTGGCGAAAATGATAGAATCACAATACTTAAAATATGCTCATCCAGATTTTTTTCCATAGCAAATAAATCTTAGATAAAAAAAATTTCAAATACCTGAACATTCATGAAACCTATCTGAAACAAATTAAAAGTAATTATTTTAATAGATTTTTTCAGATCAAATAAACAGGAAGAAACTATGGAATTTCTGTGTCAAGAAAAAATCTGGAATCATTAATATATATATATATATTAAAAAAAAGAATCCCAATTTGTACTTTTCCGCTTCTTTCTCTGGCCTGAATTCTTTGAGGCATAAATTTCAATAATGAAAAACAGTTATTCTCTATCAAGTTGATTTCAACTTCTTTTTTTAATAGCAGTTAACAGATTAGCTTTGCAGGATGGATCTTATATATATACTAAAGCTGAGTGAATGATTGTTTGATAAAGGCTTTTTTCCTGTTTAGTTTAATGACCCAAGATTCATACTAAAATATAATATTCATATTAAGTTATGTTAGAAATAAAATCCATTTTAATTGGTTCTAATTAGTTGTAATTTGCAATTAAGTAAAAAAACTGACCTGTCTCTTACTCACATTCTGCCTGTTACTTTTTCCCTCTGATGTATATATTGATTACCTCCTTGTTATGTTAGTTTCTCTGTGAGAGTAAGGAGTTCATGTTTTGTTTAGTATGTATGTATGTATATATATTATATGCATACATGATATTGAGCACTACTTATAAACATAGCACACTATATTATTAATACTTAGATACATTGACCATAGATTTTCCCTCAGATTAAGATGCAGACTATTAGCTGACCATGTCTTATTGCATTGATATATTTTCTGAAGAAATGTTTTAACTCTCTTTGCTATGAGTGGCAAGATTTACTATCTTGAAAAATGACTATCATCATCATCTAAGCTATTTTCTATTGAGAAAGTGTCCCAAATTTCCTGTCCACCTGTCTGTTGTGATACTTGATTGTCATCTCCCCAATTTCTTTACCTAACATGCAACCCGATATCATTAAATGAGTGTGTGTGTGGGGTGTGTGTGTCTGTGAATTTTTTTTTTTTTTTTTTTTTTAGGTAGTTTCATCTTTACATATTTTATTGGAATGGTACCAAAAAGAAAGAAAACCTCTCCCATTATCTCTTTGGCCAATGTAGATTCATGATTTATCACTAAATAACAATTTCATCCAATCTGCTACATTAGAATTGCCCATTGTAACCTTTTTCTTCTGATTAGTTGTTAGGTGGGAGGTGTGTGCTTTTCTGTGTGTAAATCCATTTAATTCTGTCACAAACATTAACTCTTGTTTTTGCCTATTCTTTGTCATTCTGGTGATGTCTTCCATGGTCCAATTGTATGTTTTCCTTTTTATAATCTTTCCATTTTGTTTATATAAAAAACAAAGTAATGTTGGCAAAGTTGTCTATTGTCGGTATCAGCCAGACAGCAAAGGATTACCAAATCTGTGCTACTCTTGCTCTGAGTTGGTGGGGACAGTATGGAACCAAGAACTTTGCAATTCCTAGGCGGGTGCTCTACCAATTGAGACTTTCCTCAAATTTTAGACAATTCTGACTTTGGACAATCAACATCTTTTGTTACCACTCTCCATGTTAATTTCCTTGACTTTTATAAAAATTGGATCCATTGTTTCTATTGGCAGCCCTCTTATTTGGAGCCATGTCCAATTGCTCATTAAACTCTACAAACACCTTCTTTTGAATGTAGATAAATTTGCATATTTAGACTTATGCTGTTTTGTTTTTGTTTTTGTTTTTTTCGAAAAATCCAAATTAACAAGGTGATTCCATAATTCTTGCTGGGTGTGATACCAATTTAAAAAAAAATGTTCTGTGAAAATTTTCATTTTTGTAGAGAAATACTTTTTTAGGCCCAAGTAAGATTCATTGATTTTTAAAAAATGTTTATTTTTATCAGGATTGTTAGTCATAAGCAATAATCTTATAAAATTATTTTACATTTCCAGCTTGACAAAAATACTGATAAATATAATTAGCAATTTGATTATTTTTCTTTTAAAGTTTAGAAGTTTGAATTTGTTACATCTTACAGCAATATGGCCTTCTGTTGATTGTTGTTAGTAACTCCAAATCTACGTGAAGAACAAAACAATTTTACATTAAAACCTTTCCTAAATTTTGCTAGCTCTTTATCAAACCCATTTGGCTATCTAAAGAGGAAAAACAAACTCATCTTAATCATTAATAGATTTCAACCTTTCAAAAATTAGCCTAATTGAAAAATGTATTGAAGTAGTACACATGACAAAGGATGATATAAATTTCTCTTATTGTACTTATTTTGAAAAATGTTTCTTAAAAATAATCTTAATTTCAAATAAGATTACTTTAAAGAAAATTGAATTTTATAATTAGATATCAATATGGAAGAAGTTAGAACAGAAATATGAATATATAATTTTTAATTGTTACTTTGTTAATAATTTCGAAAATAAATTACATTTGATCTCATAGAATTTTACTTTTTGCTTAAATGTTGGTTATTTAATTTTTTTTTTTTTTTTTTTTTTTTTTTTTTTTTTTGTAACACAATTCTTTAGTCATATATTTATAGATAGTTGTATATTGAAATGAAAATTAATGTAATAGTCCAGGTTAAAAGCATGGTATAGGTAACCTGAATCAAGCTTTTTTTTTTTTTTTTAGACCTTGTAAACCCTGTAAAAGAGAGCTGTTTATCCCTGGGGAATAAAAAAAAATAGAAAAAATAAGGTCTAGAAAGAGTTTGGCTTTGTAACCTGGACTATAATGGTTTTGTTAGTATCTTACAATAACAAAAATGTTCCAAAATTTTATTGCAGGGCTTATTTGTTTTCAGATCTATTTCATTATATTTGATATAGGCTTGAATTGATCTTTTCTTTATTATAATGGTTATATTTTAATAAAAAAATGTTTGATAGCATTAGGGCTAATAATGGGATTAAGGATTGAATTTATCTCAAATAATCTGATTTGTTTAATCTTTCAGTGAATTGAGTTTACCCCCATCTGTCTCCTGAAAAGCTCTCTTTTACAGGGTTTCATTAGCACCAGTATATTTGGAAGTATGGAACTTAATTTCCTTATTTAAGTGGTAGATATTTTTATAACCTTTTATGTTGCCTTAAATAAAGCTTGAAGTATTAATTATATATTACTGGTAATTAAATATTAATGTTGAATATATAGGACTAGTTTAGCTCAGTAGAGCAACCACCTAGGAACCACAAGGTTCCAGGTTGAATACCTGCCATTAGCAACTCGGTGAATAAGTAGCACAGTTTGGATCTGTGCGATAAAGTGATAAGCTGATGGTAGGTGTGGTGCACCGCCTCAGGCACTAAAATAATCTCCCTGGTCTTGTGCTAGTGAAAAAGGGATAGACACTTGGCTGATAGGCCATTCTGCTGACTTTACTTTTTTATATAACATGGTCACATTGGATTTTGAAACATTGTAAATTTAAGTTTAATCCTTTAAGTAATAAAGTGTATATTGGACAATAACGGACACTGGTCATATTGTGGTCTTAATTTGGTTATTCATTATGAACATAATTCACTTAATTTTTCAAATACATAATTCCATATATATATATATAAAATGAATTCAATAAATATTAGTTTGAAATGCTAGTTTTGTGTATTGTTACATAAACTTATCAGGGTTAGATGATAATTTCTTGAATATTATCTGATAGTCATACAAATTGTTTTCATTCAGATCTTTTGAAATTATAATTTTTCCTGGTTTTATTCTACTCTACTATTGTAATTATCTTTTCTATAGCCATGTTTTTATTTTCAAACAGGAAAAATGATCTGGTATTAAATTGGTCAGTTATGGATGTTTTGTTTTTTAAGCAATATAATTAATGCTTATTTGAAAAAAAAAAAATGTAACCCTCCCTCAAGCATTTGTACTTTGACATAATTTCTACATGTATAACAAATAAACCATTTATATTTCTCATTTAAAATACTGTTAATCTTAAAACCTGAATATCAAGCTGATGTATAAAAACTATTTTAGTTGTTATTAATGTGAGCATTTTTTTTTTTTTTTAAATTTTGAATTTCTGATACATATTTTAAGTTAGCCATAACCCTTTAAGTCCATTATATTAGTGCTGCTCAAATGGTACAGGAGCTCAGAGTTAATTTGAAAATCTAAAATCTGTTTTTTTTTAACTGAAAATCTAAAGATATAGAAAAAAAAGAAAATTTAAAAAAAATAGATTTTAATATGGAATTGCATAACTTTTCAGCGACTTAAATGTAATTTTATCCTGTATTCAATTTAGTCAACCCTTTCTTCTATAATTTGGGCAGTTGAAAACAAATAATTTGTTGGCATTGTGAGGACAGCATTAACCATACAAGGAGATATTTTCATTAATTTAAAAGATAAATGTAATTGTCCTGTTAAATTCCAAAAGTCTTTCTTTATTGATTGCATTTTTTATTTACATACTTTATTAATGTTATTCAGCCCTGTCAGCTGGGTCTTTAGAATACGCTGACTGCAGAGGGGTAAAATCCTCCAATATGGCTATCTGTGGCAACCAGTGTTGGCTTAAGGATGGTGGAACCTGGTGGTTGAGCAGTCTGTCATGCAACACTCCACTTTGGCTTTTATTAGGCTAGATGGGTGGCCGGAGAGACCCCCCTCTAATCAATTGGCTGGTTATGTCAAGCCCTAGTACCTATACAATTGTCCCAATCCTATTGCCTTATGGCAAACTCCAACCCTTTTTATCATATGTACTGGAAGGCAGTAGCAGGGGGTCTTAATGTCCTGGGTATGATGTTAAACTGGTGAAGTTTTGATTATGGAGCTCTGAGGAATGTGGAGTACCCCTTCATCACCATTACTCCCAGGTCCACTCTGATCTGGAGTGGTAGTATCTGTTAGGGTCTCATCTATGGGTTAAATAGAAAAAATATAAATTTAAAAAATTGTGTTCCCATCAAGAATGAATAAAACAAAAATGTCTTTGGCATAAAATAACCCAGTGGGTTGACATGTTGTAAAACCAACCAACCAACTTAATGTTATTATTATTACCTTGTCTTAATAAGATAGTTCTTTTTTTCATAATTTCAATTTGATATCTCTAATTTTCTTCTTCTCTCTACAACAAATATCTCTAAACATTAACTTGTGACTTTTAGAATTGATTTAAATTTATTTTCTGCATCTCCATTCAAGTGCTTGTCAGCAGCATATGCTTTCTAATTGCTTCAAATACAGGACTAGAAAAAGACTTATTTTAAAATGTTATCTTTTTTTTGTTGTCTTGTGCTGATATCTTAGTTTATTTTGTGATTAAAATTTCATATCATTGCTGTGCATCCAATCTGCTGCTGCTGCTAACATTTGAGAATAAACAGAAATCATCATTTTCATTGTGATATTTCTATATCTATTAATGTTTATTATATCAAATACCTTTTTGTTTAAATGTACATTCCCTTCTGGATTTTGTTCAGTTTTAATATTATCTACAAAAGATATTGTATAAAATTATTTGGCTTTCTTTATGAACATTCTCTTTCTAAAGCAGTTTTCTATTTGTGATAATAAAGCACATCTTATTCATAGAATTCTCCTTCCCTCTTTTTCATGTTTCTAACTTATCCCCTCTGCTATGGCTTAAATAGTACCACTACCGTTCTTTTGCAAGGATGACTTTGGCATTAAATAACCCATGAAGGTTGATATGCCATTAAAGAAACTAAACTTTTCTTACTAGGATTAATTACACACAAGTTAATGTTACTATAGATTTTGTTTTTCACTGAAAATATTGGATAAGTATTAGTAATATCTCTAACCTTTTGAAAGAATTTAATTAAAAAAGTTCTTGAAATTTAGGGTTTTAAACAATGATTATTCAAAGAGTGATCTTGTAATCTTTAATCATAAGCTTTTTATTTATTTATTTATTTTATTTGATTGATATCCTTTGTGTGTACTATTTTGTGAACTGATCCTTTTTTTTTTTTTTTTTTTTTTTTTTTTTTTAAGCATAAATTATTTTTAATAGTTTGATCAAACCATCAAAAAGCTTATTCATTTTGTTTCGATCCAAAAATATAGAACTTTTTTTTTTTTTTTTTTTTTTTTTCTATCACGTCTTACAAGTTCAACTTGTACATCTTTTTAATACATTGTTTTTGCTTTAGTTTTTATTTAAAATATTTACATACTTCTAAAAAGGATTATACAAAGAATTTGTCAGTAATATGGACATAGATCTTTTTTATCCTTTTATAGAAAATAGATAATTTGCATTTTTTTTTTTTTTTTTTTTTTCAGTTGCATTTTGACTTAAAAAAAAAAAAAAAAATAAATCTGGTTTATAAAATTTAAATTTTACTAAATTTTTTATTTTTTTAATGAAAACTATTTGAATTATTTGTAGATAAATAAATTTAAAAATTAAAAAAAAAATTAAAAAATGTTTACTTTTCATAAATTAATTGTATTAGGCAAACTTTAAAAATAAGTTGCCAGTTAGCTTTTATGTAATGATCAATTATTTTAGTGCAAATATTTTGATGAAATTATTCTATATAATTCAGAAATTTGCTGATTTAACTTATTGATCTAATTGGTTGAAATATTTTGATGTAAGCTCAATTGATAAAGCATCTGCCTAGAAATTACAAGGTTCTGGGTTCAGTACAGGTCCTCGCCATGGGTAGCACAGCTTGGATCTGTGTGGCACTCCTTCTCAGATTCAAAAACAATCTCCCTGGTCTAACGCTAGTGAAAAGGGGATAGACTCCCTCACTGTCTGGCTAATACAAACAATAGGCCACTCAGCAGACTTTATTTTATTCATATACTCTTACACTTGAATTTATATTCGGATTGATTTAAACTGTTAACACCCCCCAAAAATATCAAATTTGATTTATAACTTGGTTAACTTTTTAACATGTGAATTTCTGTTTTGAAAAGGTTTGATTTCTTAGCTTCTATTAATATCTCTAACAAGTTTATATAGTTTCATCTTATCACTATAATCAGGTTATAAATACAAAAAATTTTACTATTGACTGCAAAAACTCTTGGGTATTTAGAATAACGCTGTATATTTATACAAAATCATTTATATATTTATATAAAATCATTTATATAATTACAATTAATTTTTTCTATAAATATTACTAGTCTAAAATAAATATTTTTCTTGTCATTGTCTAAACTGTTAGATTTTAGTAGATGGACATTTCCAGTTTAGATATTATTTACTCTATTTTTATTTCATTTATTTTTTTGATAAGCTGTAAACTTGGTTAATGACAGTTATATTTGATACTAATGTATATTGGGTATTAGTTGAACATAGAGAATAATCATGTGGCAATATTAATATTGAAAATATTTTAGGATTAGTATCCTTAAACTTTTCAAATTTTATCAGTGGAGAATATTATATACTTACCTACTTGTAAGTAATGTTGATGACTTGAATATGTTTTAATTATAAAACAGTGTATGCAATTTATATACTTTAAATTTTCATTTATTTTTTTAACTTATAAATAAATATTTAAAATTAAAAAAAACAAAAAAAAAACAAACTTGGATATCACACCAAATATAGTGTGTGTGTGTGTGTGTGTGTGTATATATATAATGTCGACGGAGTGGCCTATTGTTGGTATCAGCCAGATGAGGGAGTCTATTCCCTTTTTACTAGTGCTAGACTAGGGGAATTGTTTTTTGCATCTCAGGTGGAGCACTACACCTACCATCAACACCCCACTGCACAGATTCCTGTGCTACTCATATGCTGAGTTGGTGAGGGCTGGTATTGAACCCAGAACCTTGTGGTTCCAAGCTGGATGCTCTACAGACTGAGCTAAATCGTCCCTAATGTCAAATAGAATTTTATATTTGAAATAAATTTCTAGTATTTACAATTTTCTTCCTTTGCTATGAAGACATTTTTTTTTTTTTTTTTTTTTTTTTTTGTTTACTAATTTAACGTCAACACTTGTTGTATCGAGTTCATATTGAGCGCTATTTAAAGTTGCCAAATAAGATCTATTGGCTGTAATGTAAATGTTGGAAGATGAGAAACTTAGCAATATGTCAACAGAACTTTTTTTTTTTTTTTTCCCTTTCTTGTTTCTCTTGGTATTTAGTTTTCCTACTGAGACACAAGTTGAACTTGTTTCTTTCTTAACAGGATTTTCTTACTAAATAATACTTGAGAGGTTTGAATTTAAAGAAGAAAATGTCTTTTTTCAGACAATAGTGGCAGTAGTGAATGGTGGTGGCAATGAAAAGCTAGTATGACCAAATTGTTGGCAGCTTTCCAGTTTTAAATATCCATTTCTGGTAGCAATCTGTGAATTGTTTGTGGTGAACAGCAACTTGCTGGTTGGTTCGTTGGCTAAGTGACTCGTGCTATTAGTGCCTTAGCCGACCTTGCTGCACTTGTGTGATACTAGTAACAGCACTATTAGTAGTTGTGGTAGTGGTTATAATAAGTTGTGGAGGTCACCCAACTGGGGTGTGAGGGAGTGGGGAGATTACAATTTCAACTGGTTCATTCATGTTTTCTCTTAAAGAACTTTTAATCTGATTAATCAAGTTTAGGGGCTTCAAATTTTGCAAACTAAATTATTAATTTTGCATTTTAGATACAGCTTTTTCAGTTGTGGTCATTTGTCATCTTTTTCATTTGAAAAAGAAATGACCAGTATATATTTAACTTTTTATATTTTCTACATCCTAGTTTTTAATTATCAAAAAATGCATCTTGTATTTTAATCGAGTATTTTAAAAAAATTTTTTTTTTCTTCTAAGTTTCCAATGTCAAAAATCTTATTTTTAATTGGATTTGAAAAGCATGTATCAAAAAAAAATTCTCAAACTCTTTTAAATTGAAATATTAATAAATTAACAAAAATGATATGAATGTATTGAATATTTTTGCTTGATCTAAAAAAAATAAATAAATAAAATAAAAAAAATAAAAAAAAAATAAAAAATTGGTATGTATTTAAGTGAAATACCAATAGTTTTTTTTCTACGAATATACAAAAATAATTTGAATTATTTCATTTCTTTTAATGCAGACTCTTTAATAAACCTAACTTTTATTTTATTATAAATTTTTTAAAAATTGTAAGTACGAGGAATTTAACTTGAATTTTTTTATTTTATTTATTTATTTTTTTTAGATTTTTGAGCCTGTAACATTATTTCTTTGCATTGTTAAGATAATAGTGATGAATCAGTGTTGTCCTTATCAACTGTCTGACTGGTCACTGCTTTCATGATTAGCCTTTTTCTTTTGTTTTCCTTGTTCTTTGTGTGAAAACTACTCAAATCTGTGTATATACAAGAAAGAAAAAAAAAATCACTGCTGATTTTTTAAAATGCTGCTTTTAAACATTCTAAATGATACCAAAACTTTAGGTACTCTTTTTTTTTCTTTTTTTTTTTTTTTTTTTTTTTTTTTAAATTTTTTAGTTAGGATTTATTTATCCTATATTTATCTATGATGATGCAATCAGGCTGTATTGTTGAAAATACAAAAATATATGGATATTTAGTTTCCACTCTTTTGTAGCCTTTTACAAATTATTGTATTAATTTATCTTAACTGACATGTTTTATAAATTGATGTGAGACTTGTAGAATATTAGCAAATATATTAATGGTTACTGGTTTATGACCTGATTTACTATTTGATTCAATCTTTATCAGTTAATATAAATTTAGTGTATTCTTTTGATTTTCATTGTTTATTGATAAATTTTATTTACATTTTTCTGTCAAATGTTCAGAGTAAAGTATCAGTTTTTGAGGTCAAAGAGTTTTCTCTGTCCCATCCTCACTTCCTATACTTTTGAACATTTATAAAAATTCATTAGATGGTTAACATTGCCTATATCTTTATATAAACATAACTAGAATGAAAAGAAATCCAATTTCTTGCCTTTTTTTAAAATTAGAAATTTTCAACTTTCAGGACTTTTGTAAGAATAAATCCTGATTTTTTTTAAATTTAAAAAAAAAAAATTTTTTAAAAAAATGTTTCTTAGATTTAATTTTTTTTATTATTAATTTTTAGCCTTGTTTCTATTAAAAATTAAGTGTTCATTTTAAGTGCACATTTAAAAATTTTAATCAGATTTAATATTTTGTCTTTAATACTTTCAAGGTAATCAGCTATCTTTAGACGATGATTCTCTTAGTGAAATTTAGATAATTTTTCTCACATAAAACATTGATAAAGTTTCTATTTATTAAAACATTTTTAAGTATTGTAGTATGTAACTTATGTACTTTGTCTATATAACTTGGTATTGTGCACACACCATTTTGGTAAAGTTACTTGGCTTTTTTTTTTTAAACTTTGAAATTGTTCCTATTGCATTAAAAATAAATTTATAATTTTAATCTGATATTTTGAATAGTAATCTATATGTTAGCAATATTCCTGTTTTAATTTAGTTTTATTTTTGAAAATAGAAAATAACATTGTATATTTGAATGATTGAAATAAATGATATTAAAGTGAATATCACCAAGAGAAGTTAAATCTTAATTTTATTTTACCAAATAATTAATTTATTAAAGGACTAAAAATTGAATTCTATTCCTTTTTATAATATAATTTACAAAACTTTCCAATGTCCGTTTGGTAATAAGTATTCAAATTAACAACCAATTGATAAGATTTGGCTTGAATATTGCATTTAGCCCAATTAAAAGTTCAGTATGGTTAATCCAAAGCCAAACCTTTTAGACTTAGATTTTTTTCCTGGCCTATTTATAAAAACTTTTTTTTCCCAATGATACCTATATCAGAAAAATAAGGTTTAAAAAAGTTTGGCTTTGGTTTACCTTTTACCTTAACCTGGCGTAATTTGTTTTTGTAAAGCTTATTGCTCCTTTTTAAATTTTAGAAGTATTCAAAATGTTTTGACTGAATTTCATGAGTGTTATGAATGAAATCTTTTGAATAACCTTTTATTATTCTTTCTTCCAGATGACCATGGATGAGAAGTATGTCAACAGTATCTGGACATTACTACGTAATGCAATCCAAGAGATACAAAAAAAGAACAACAGCGGTCTGAGTTTTGAAGAACTCTACCGAAATGCATATACCATGGTCTTACATAAACATGGGGAAAAACTTTACACTGGTCTACGTGAAGTAGTCAATGAACACCTTATAAGTAAGGTAAGTTCCTTTTTGAAATAAAATTTAAAGGCCTTCAATTATGACACTTTGAGGAGCAGTACTATTTGGGACCTTATCAAACACAATTTAAACAAACTGGGATTGCTATAAATCTTATTTTATTTATTTTTTTTATTTTTATTTTTTTTAATAACATTTACCAATAAAGATAAAATATTTGAGAAAAAGAAATTTATAAGATGATCAAAAGAGGGAAAAGGTTTTTATTATCTAAAGTAAAAAAAAAGAAAATGTATACAGTATGTTTGATATAGTAGTAAAGTTTGTATCAGCCAAATGGCGAGGGAGTCTATCTCTTTTTCACTAGCGCTAGATCAGGAAGATTGTTTTTGTTGAAACCCATTAATAGCTAAACTACTCACCAAATTCAATAATATCAACCAAAAAGAAATTATACTTTGCTGGATACCAAGTCACATTGGAATCCAAGGAAACGAAATAGCAGACTCAGCAGCAAAAACAGCTAAAAACAACCCACTTGATACACACTTTAAAATACCTTTTACAGACTTAAAAAGAACCATAAACATATACACAAAACAAAAATGGCAAAATTATTGGAATAACTTCCAAAACAACAAACTACATGAAATAATGCCACAAATAGGAAAACTTCAAATAAATCAAACCAAAATATCCAGAAAAGAAGTAATATTATCCAGACTAAGAATAGGACACTCATACATTACCCATTCATACCTCCTCAAAAAAGAAGCAGCCCATATTGCATACCATGCCAAAATACACAATCAAACACATATTAACAGAATGTAGCAACCTAAAACAAATACGAAAAAAATACTACCAAACAACAAATCTAAAACAGATATTCTACCAAATAACCCAGAAAAACTACTTGGATACATAAAAGAAGCACACATCTACAACAAATCTAAAAATCTTCCAAAAAAAATGAAACACAAAAATGTCAAAAAAAAAAAAAAAACCTTTAGAAAATTAAACATTATCACCAATTCATTTCAAAAATGTAGTCGCCATTAAATGACCCATTGAGGTTGATATGCCGTAAAACAAGATCAAATCAATGTTTTTGTTGAGGTGGAACACCACACTTACAGTCAGTTCCTAGATGCTGCTTTACCACACAGATCAGATTACCCAAGTTGTGCTACTCATGTGCTGAGTTGGTGAGGACTGGTATTGAACCTGGAACCTTATGATTCCCAGACATGTTCTACCAGCTGAGCTAATATGCTATTAAGAAGCTGAACATTTTATTTTTAAAGATAATCAGTTCTACAACTTAAGATCTTAAGTATAGAAATAGTAACTTTAAAATGTTTTGAGTGTAGATTTAATTTACTAAAACAAATTAGAATGAATAGACAAATGTTAGTGACAAATTGTTTGTAAAAATTTAATAAGACATTTAAAAATTTTGTCTATATAACCTGATTTCTTGTCTAAGTTGTAGTCATGGAGAAACTATGAAATCAGGTATGGCTGATCATGTGTTGAGGGAAAGGTGTGAGTAGCCACCAACCACCTATGACAAATTCAGAATAATAGATACAGTCATCGGTATTGCAGTCTCTGAAGACTATATAGTTCTTATGCCCCTGAGGTTACAGTGCCTCCTGTGATTGAAGTCCAATGTTTGAAAAACATTCTTGACCACAGATGTTGCATGTGAAGGCTGTCCCTGAAGATGTTGATGTACCGGTGCTTTGTTGCCGCCACTTTTTTCTGGACCTCTTGGCTTCATGGTGTTGCGCCAGGATGGCTTCAGACGTGAACAGTCCGCTATGGAGAGCCTGCCGTCACTGAAGGCGGTCTTGGACCAAATTTTCCCAGCTGGAAAGGGTAATAGATGCAGTAACATTGCAAAATAAGGTAACAGAAGGAATTGGTGCACCTGCTAAAATCTGGAGAAAAAAAAAACCCTCCTCAATAGACCTAATATAAAATTGGAGATTATATTAAAATCCTTTGATGAGGAAAGTACATTAAGTTATGGGACAATGGATATAAGTGTTGGTTAAGTATATGTAGTTTACCTAGTTGTGAGTTCAATCCCTGGATCAGGCAATAAAATATGCCCTAGTTGAGTAGAATGAGCAAAAGTGGCATTATACTGACAGATTAAGAACTGAGAAGAGATATTCCCCATGACAGTCTACACCCATGGGAAAGGATAAAAGGTTTGGTTTGAAATTCCAAAACTTATTTAAATGACAGATTCTTGAAGAATGGCTGAAACAACTAGAACAATTAAGAGGATAAATTGGTGGATATTAATTCATCTCATCTCAAAAATTCACACAGAAATTAAACATTCAATATCTGAAATATTTTTATCAAATTTTGTTTACTGAATTTCAGTTATTCAATAAATTGTAATATATCCAAGTGTGGTGAAATTTATATTTTTGTAATATATACTTTCAAAATGTTTGTGGGAAGAAAAAAAAAAAAAAAAAAACTTTGCCAAAATGTATTTAATTTCTTGATGTGTTTGAAATATTCTTTTAAAATCATTTCAATTCTGATGGGTTTAGAATGTTTTATATATTTAATTAGGCATGATATAAACTTTGGGTTTTCAAAATCAGAAGACTTTGCTTTACTGTATCATATTTCTCTTAATCATCTATGAAAATCAACATTTTTTTTTTTTTTTTTTTTTTCAAGAAATAGAAAACTTGTAATAACTTAAAATTGGCTACCTATTTCAAGTTGTTTTTTTTTTTTTTTTTTTCCCTTCTTCTTTTTCAAACTAATTTCATGAAAAAAAGAACTTCTGTAATTGTTTGACCAACCTGACAATTTCCAGATTTTCACTTATCTTCAATTCTGATATTTGTAATTGAGTTTAATATCTACCTTATTTGATTGTGGGGGTGTTACTTGTGTAGCATATTGTGGGCAGGAATTGCTTGGTGGAGCCCATCCCTCTTCAGGTTTAGTTTGAATTCCATTTCCCTTCTCCCATAACTACAAAGTTACATTAAAGAGAGCCCAGTCTGCTCTTTCTATCTACCCATCGCTGGAGAGAGAATAGTTGGATTTGTATGTTTACCAAGGGTAGGGCATCCCATCATGATGTAATGGTTAGCAAGCTAGTCTTGTAGATACATTACTACTTAATGGTGAGTTTGATCCTTGCTATATGCCCTATACTAGCGACCTAGTGACATCCCACCTGGGTAAATGCCTGTGTTTCCCAAACACACTTTGAAATGCAAATAGTTATTCCAGGAATTGAAGTCACAAAAGTGTAAAATCAGCCTTAGTATCATTTAGAGAAGATCCTTACGAATTAAAATAGAATTTTTTTAAAAGTCCAAATGGTTGGGTAAATACTTACCTTTCCTAAGGGTATTAGCACTATATGTAATGCAAACAGCCAAGTCCAGGAATTGAACTTAGGTAGCTGAGTCTACTTCCTATGACAATAACCATTATGCCATGTGTGCCTCCATTTGTTTATTTAAAAAAAAAAAAAATTTTCTACTTAGAGAAAAAAATGCTATAAAAACTTAAATGAAATAATGGAATATTTATTTTGGGAGTATTATCTGCGTTATTCGGACTATTGTCCCCATCTTCATTGTTATTTGTACAACGTTTCGGCCGATATACCCTCCGGCCTTCTTCAGGTATTTCCCAATTTCGAAAAGAAGGTTCCCGAGTCCGACAAGAAATACCTGAAGAAGGCCGGAGGGTATATCGGCCAAAACATTGTACAAATAACAATGAAGATGGAGACAATAGTCCGAATAATGCAGATAATACTAATCTTCAAGCCTCATCTCAAACTTTCAGAGAAATTATTTTGGGAGTTTGGCCTTTTTAGAATTCTCTATTTTCATTGGTAAGGATCTGCTTTAAATAAGTTTGATTTTTGCACTTATTGAGGTAGTATGGTTAGATTTAGTGCAAATGGATATATTATGTTGTTAAAGATGAAATTACTTCAAAATTTTTCTTCAGAAATAGCATTTATTCAATAAACATTTTAAGTTTCATTAACTATATTTAAAAAATTTTTTAAATTTAAATTTTTATAAAAATATTTTAAAAAACCCTGTTCAATTTATTCTATACTTAAGAGTATATTCAATATATATAGTGAATATAATGGTACTTTCTGACAGTATTCAAGGATTTAAAAAAATTTTTTTTTAATTTTCAAGTGTTGATTTTAGTTTTGAAAACCAGAAAAAAAGATTTTCCCAAACCGTCAGTTGATGATTTTAAAGGTTATGAAATTGGTTTATTTTTGCAATTTTTAATTTCATTATTTTGAATGTAAAAATAGCAAAGGTGATTCCCATGGAAACTATATGAATCTAAAACTATACTCTTTGGAAGGTCATGGTTTAATATCATCTTTTCAATATGGTCAAATGATTAATGTACTTAGATATGTAGGTCAGTATAAAATAGTGCATTCAAAAAAGTCTTTTTTTTTTTTTTTTTTTTTTTTTTTTCCCATGTTACAAAAAGTGATAATTTTATTAATAAAGTTAAATCACTTGATCAACTTTATTGCATCTTATTATTAACTAATTTGTTGAATTTCAGTCATTAAAAAAAAATCTTCAATCTTTGAATAGAAATTTTTGGGAGGTAATTGTGACAACTTGCCAAGTTGAAATGTTTAGAGGGTAGACATCAAATATTTTGATTGAATAAATCTTCTAATGTATCTTTTTTTTTTTTTTCTCTTAAATTTTAATTTTTTCTTTATTTATTTATTTATTTATTTTTTTACAAGTTTATTTTTGAAAGAAATAAACCTTCTTATCTGACCAATTTATTTATATAGTTTTAGGAAATAAGACTGGAATGTAACAGTTACATTCCTATTTTATTTTCTTGGACATTTTTCTACAATCTCTTAAGGATTCATACCTACAGAAATATACTACTGGTACTATGTAACCCAGTACTACCTGTTTCATAGTCAGATTATCAGTGACTAAACCGGTAACCCCGCAGATTTTGTCTGAAGGGGTGGGTAGACACCCTGCAGAACGAAAATCAAGACATGTAAAAGGGCGGAGGAAGCTCTTTGCTGAGTGGCAATCTAGCACTTTATTTCTAAAGTTCAACCCCTCCTCATCGCAGCAGAGCCGTGTAAACTTGGTAGTGTCAGAGCCATTCTGTTAGGGTTGCCCAAGGCAAACAGGTCTGGCACCCAGTGGTATTTGGGCCACAACCTAGCCAAAGGGCTCTGGTGACAATCCAATGGGTGTCTCCATCATTGTCAGGAATCAACAGCTTTTGGCGTACTTGTCACTGCATCTGTGAAAAATCTACAGCAAACAAGGGCATCTCCTTCTCCTTACTGGGATATGCCTGCGGGGTTTGGGGGACTGCTTGTGAATTTCCTATTCCCTTGTTACTCCTTCCATGAATTCACCACAGGTGAATTCATTGAATGAAGCTGACCCAACTGACCCAGAGTGGATGCCATCACAGAAACAGAATCTCTTAAGGGATGATTAGGCATATACAGACTTTTTATGAGAAGTCCAGATAGAAAGGAAAAATTAGTAAGAATGTTTATTTTATTGTCAAAATCTTTATTCAATTAGTTAAAAGAAAATCTTGAAGAAAATTGATATATTTAAAAAAGTTTTTACAACCTATAGAACCAGAGATATTTGGGTTTGAAAGATGTTTTTATTTTGTAAAATAATGTAACTGTTTGCATAGGAAATTTTCTGGCTAAAAAAATTAATTACTACAATGTAATGAAATTTTCAGGGCTTGTTTATTAATGAAGGAATTTGCTTTTGTAAACTATATTAAAAAAAAAAAAAACTTCCTGGAAATATGTCACCTCCCTAAACTTATACCCTTATTTAATTTATAAAATTTCTTATAAAAAAAAAGAACCCACCAAGGTTTAAAAAACGATTGTCAGATAAATTAATTATCTGGAAAATTTAGATTAGTTTTATTTTTATTTTTTAACCTTTTTATGAGGAAATAGAGAATTTCTCTAACTTAAAGTGCAATAAAACTAACACTATTTTATTTTGCAAAGTATTTAGTTTATTTTAATAGAATATACTGTGAAGGGGGGAAAATGTTATTTAATAGAAATCCATTAATGGCTTTAAATGTTTTTCTTTAATCATAAAATTAGATTTAGAAAATTCTTAAATTTTATCATACAAAACTGTTCAATTCATCAATGTATAATTTAACTAGTTCCTTTCAAGAGGAGGGTATGAATAGAATATTGAAATTTTCTTTAATCATACAAATGTTTTGCATTTAAGATCTATGGAAGACAGTTGCAGAAATCTGGATAAAACCCCCTTTTTACATTTTCAATCAGAAGACCTCTGTTTGTTCAATTCCCATTGCACCCTCTCTTGCAGATACCTTTTAAAACACTCCTTAAGGTCAAGGGAGTTCACATGCCAGGTTTCATTATGATTGGTCAATTTAATCTAGGAGTCTATAGGTAACAAATTATAATAAAGATGCTATGTAATGTTTCATGACATATCAATAGATGAAGAAAAAAAAAATTATTAAAAAATAAAGGCAACATGTAAAAGTATCAATTCAGTCATTTTATTCTGAATAATTTTTATATTGTTCTTTTATAATAGTTAAATGTTCCCGTCAGAATAAAGTTGTTCATTTCTTTTAAATTTAGAAAATAGATTATAATTTCTGTTAAAAAACAAAAAAAACTAAACACTTGACATATTCACAAAGAAAACAGGTTTCTAAAATTGTCTTTTTTTTTTTTTTTCTTCCATACTTTAAATAACTCTGACGATAAGCTGTCAAGTGCCACCCATTTGATTCAAAGAGGAAGTGTGGGTGGGTGTGTATGTAATGATGACTTGACCTTTTGACTTGTGTTGACAAGAAAACAGACCCTGTTTATTTTACTTTTTTTTTTTTGCATTTTAAACAAAGTAATATTCCTTTTACAATACCATTAACATCTTTTTAATTTTATTTTTTTTAATCACATTTCCCTGGTACCTAGTTCAATTTTTTTTTCTTTCTTTCTTTTTTCTATAACTTAATTTCATATTATCTTTCAATTTTAATTAAAACCAGAAATAAAGCTTCATATATTCAAAATCGTTTGCAATGCATTTTTTAAAAAAAGTGTGTGTTGGGGGGTCAAAACATCATAAAAGTTTGTATGTGCCAAATGAGCTGGTTTAACTCTGTTGGTAAAGCATCCGCCTTGAAACCACAAAGTTCAATACCGTCCTTGCCAACTTGGATATGTGTGGTATAGTGGTGAGCTGATGGTAAGTGTGGTGCTCCACCCCAGACACAAAAACAATCTACCTTGTCTAGTGCTAGTGAAAAGGGGATAGACTCCTTCACTGTCTGGCTAATACCAACAATAGGCCACTCTGTGTACTTCACTTTTTTTTTTGCTTTCAACCATTTAGAGGATAATCTGTAAAAGTTCTATTAATTTTTTTTTTTTTTTACATTTAAACCTGACAATTCTAATCTTGTTTTATAAAATTGCTGTTGTATTATAGGCAGTAAACAAGGAATGAACGTTGCTAATACTGTTGATCAAAACCTTTACAATCACTTTTAAGTTTTATTTTGTGAGATTTTTACCAGCTGTTACTCTAGTAAACTTGTGTGTGGGTGCATTGAACTATTTTTTTATTCTTTTTTTTATTTTTTTTATTTTTTATTTTTTTTCCTCTTTTCTCTGAAAAAACTTATGTTAAACTTGCATGCAGTTTTACAGTGCATATAGAAATAAACCCTATTTTAGTAAAATGCTAAGTACAGTAATGCTGTTTATTAAATATATATATATTTATGATCAGAATTTCTACCTTTTTGCATTGTCTTAATTCTTTTTCTAGGATTTATTTAGGCTTTATTTCCTTTTTAAATCTGATTTCTTTAGTTTTAAACCTTTTTTCATTTTATAGTTTTATTCAAAGTTTTAATGAGACCAAAAAATTATCATTTTCTTCCAATTTTTGCATTTATCTTTTTGAATTTATCTCTTGAAAAATGTTTGATTGCTTAATTAAATTAGACAACTTTAAATGCCATTTAATTATATTCTGTAAACTTGAACATCCATATTTTATTAGCTAATGGCAATAATATTTAGTACTTATTTGAATCTAATGACAGATTGCATATGATTGATAAAATGTTATATTTTTTTACTTTAATGAATTAAAGAGAAAAAAAAAAAAATGCACCCTCCTTATCTTGATTATATACCAAGATATTTTTATTCTATTTTTGTTTAGGTTCGAGAAGATGTTCTCCGTGCCCTTAATAACCATTTTCTGCAGACATTGAATGTTGCCTGGAATGACCATCAAACATCAATGGTGATGATAAGGGACATCCTTATGTACATGGTTAGTTTGATTTTTTTACTATATCAACAACAAACTTCTTCTGTATAAATAGAATGGAAAAATTATCATGTGTGGAGTTGATTTTTTTTTCTTTTCTCTCTCACTTTTTTTTTTTCTCTTTTTCTTTTTTATATCTATGACTTGAGAAAATACCTCTGTTAAAATGACATTTTTGTACAAATTCTGAATGTTTTTAGTTTCCAAAAAAAATCAAATCTTTTATCTTGAATTTCATAGAAATTGTGGGGAAAAAATATCTTCACTGATAAATACTAAAACAAAAAAAAATTTCTTAATTTGAATGTATTTTATTCAACTGATACTTTCTGAATCTGTATAAATTTGTACATATAACTAGGTTATTATGAATTATATTGTAGTATTCAAATGAATACTTTCTTTTGTAAAAGGATTTGTAACTATTGTTATATACTCACATTGAACATCAGGTATATAAACGAGGAGTTCATTGAGATGATAGAGAGAAGGATGATCTTGATTCTTGTTAACTTCTTTGGCTGATATGTTCTTGTCTAGTTGAGTTCTTCTCTGTTCTTCTAAGGGCTGACCTCTTCTGGGCTTTGCTTGTTTTTAATTAAATGAACTAACAAGACTTATTGTTTGCTTGATCAAGCTTTTAATATTTATCTAGCCCATCTTTATTCAGTGCGGATGAGATCGACCTCAGCAGAGAGAAACACGTCCACTCTGCTCCAAGTTAGGTTGAATCAGAATTCTAAACTAAAACTATAAACTATCACGTGTCTATCATGGCACGTTTTCAAGGCATTAGGGGATTATAACCGTCACTGGTAAATTTCCACTCCCTGATCTCAAAGTTAACGGCCCTTATTTTCAGCTACAGGGTTCGCTAACAATTTATGACTCCCATAAATTGTAACATTAGATGTGCTAGCAAATACTTGTACCAGGAAGGTGCATATATTTAAGTTTTAAGGTAATAAAATATATTAAATTAGAAAGGCTAATGAAACTAAATAAGAATACAGATAAAAATTGTAACAGGGGGGGATATAATCGAAAAATAGAACTGAAACTTGCTCTTCCATCACTCCCATCTTTCATTGCTAAATTTTCCTAATTTAACTATTTAGTTAAAATAGGAGGTAAAGAATAAAATTAGTTATTTCTTTTGTTAATGGATTTCTTTTAAGATTTCTCCCCATAGAAATCAATAATACTAAGCACATATTTATTAAAATCAAATTTTTAATATCCATATGCAAATTAGCCTTCGCGTTCACACTGTAAACTGCTATTTAGTTGTATATATAAATACAATTTCATATTATTAGTAGGTAGATATATTCAACAGTATTAATAATGTAAAACAATTTTATTAATAATTGAGGTTTAAATCAAAATCATGGAGAATGTGACGTAAATTACTTAGGGAATTATGACTTGAGTAATAATATATTTTTGGTTACAATCTCCATTATAATAAGATATAATTTACTAGGTCTAATAAACTGAAAATAGGAATAATTTAAAACTTTTGACAACTAATGAATTTATTTCTAACACATTTGTTCTAAGGTCAACATAATGGGGATAAGGAAATTTTAATGTTAATGAATCTAATAGATAACTACAAAGTAATAATGAAAAAAGTAATTTGGTATACATTCCAACTACATTTTCTTTCATTTTTATCATTTTGGTATATCAATGTCTCTTGGGGTCATTTGCAAAGAAATTTTGCATTAATCTATTTTTACAAAATAAATTCCTCCTGACCAAAAATTCATTTAAATTCCAGGTTAGAAGCAAATCATTTTTTTTCTCCTTCAAAATTTAACTATCAATAGCATTGTGATTATTTTTGTTTATTTTAATTTTATTTTTTTACAAAGATTCAATTAGTTATTCAAATTTGCATTAATTGCTGAATATTTTTTTTCCTTTTTTTAACGTGAATACTTGGTGCTTATGAAAAATCTTTGAAATGCCACTAAATATAATTTAGGAAATTAAAATCTTTGCTAAGAAAAAAATCAATCTGGGGTGGAATTGGGATTTTTATTTATTTATTTTTTTTTTCCTTCAAAACTTTACTGTTATTTGTTAAATTATATTGTAGACTTTTGGTAAGTAAAAATATTCACATTAAAAAAATTCAAAGTTATTCAAAGATTTAATCTTGAAAAAATTTAAATCTCAAAATTTTTATTAAAGAAAAATGAAAGAATTAATCCATATTTGATTACCTGTTGTAATTTTTATTATGAACTTGTATAGAGGCTCCATTATACAATAACCAGATAATTTTGTTTTAGACATTTGCAACTTTACTTGTCAAATCTCTTGATTTGTTAGATAACAGATTTTGGTAATTTTGTTTGGACAACCATTTTATGGAATGTGGAAATGTTATCTTTAGCTGCTCTTGTAAAACATACATGAAAATATGTACAGTCATAATATAGGATTGGAACAAAAGTCTTGTCTGATACAAAATAACATTTATTTAACCAATAAAGACATGTAAATTGAGAAATATTGGTTAAATAAATGTTATTTTGTATCAGACAAGACTTTTGTTCCAATCCTATATTATGACTTGCATTTGAATTATTAGCAGAATCTTCTTTCATTTTTTTTTTTTTTCATTTTTTTTTTTTTTCATTTTTTTTTCTTTTTTTTCATTTTTTTTTTTTTTTTATTATTGCTTACTAATTACATTGAATATTCAGGTAATGAAAAATCTTTAATAATTTTATTTCCAGTATTGTTTTAATTTCAATTGTAATTATTTTCTTTTCTTTCTCTCTTTTACAGGACAGAGTATATGTCCAACAAAATAATGTGGATAATGTATACAATTTAGGATTGATGATATTCCGAGACCAGGTTGTCCGACATCCAATTATTAGAGAACATTTAAGAACCACATTATTAGAAATGGTGTCCAAAGAACGAAAAGGAGAAATTGTTGATAGGTTAGTAAACTCTCTCTGTATCCCATCATTTATAAATTGATAATATCTATTCACTTTTGATAAATATTTCTCTATATTCTTGCTGTTAATATTGGAAGTATTTTTCCTTATTGCTGAGGTTTTTACATTGAATTTGGTTGTTAAAAAGTTTAGTAAAAACTGAACATCTTTTACATTCTGCAAATATTGTCAACTTAGAATTAACTGAACATTGCTTAAAATTTGCTTTAAAATATGTTTACTTAAGAGCTATTGGAATAGTTCAATAGGTAAAAATTATAATATTGATTTAACTCACTTTTTTTTTTTTTTTTTTTCTTTATTTTCCTTCTTTTCATATTTTCATTATGTTCGTTTGAAACAGATTAGTGTTATCACTTCTGTGTATTCAACCCCCTCTCTTCCCCTACTCTTTCTTTCTTTCTTATATTTTTTGTGTAGCATGTCCTTTTTCTATCTTTCTTATAAAAACAGAATGGTCCATTATTTAGCTGAGATGACAACACTCATAAGAAATAAGAATTTGGTGAATAAGCAACACCAGATAATCAGGATATACATTTTTGCATTTCATCTTGGAAGATTAGGACTCTTATTTTTAACAATGGGGTGTTGCAAGATAAGTCGTACAATTAAGGAACACAAGTATTAATATATAGATACTACACTGATAGTTGTTAATAGTCAACAACTTGCTTGTAGGTAGTTTTCTTTTCAAATATTTAATATTACATGATTAAATTGAAAGTATCAAGTCAATGATTGATTTTTGAGTAGTAGTTTTATATTATATAACTTTCATGCATTAAACACAAATTCAGTGGATTTTTAAAACTATTTCAATCTTAAGTATGAATTTTGTGTGTATGAATAACTTGTTTTGAAATTAAACTGAAAATAAGCTGCTTTTAGGCTAAAATTATCCTCTATTATGTCTTAGGGATCTTTTTAAGATATTTTATTTTATAAATTTTATTTATATGTATTAAATCTAAAAAAAAAATGAGACTGTCCCAAGATAAAAATGCAAAAATGTATATCCTGATTATTTGGTGTTGCTTATTCACCAAATTCTTATTTTTTATGAGTGTTGTCATCTCAGCTAAATAATGGACCATTCTGTTTTTATAAAGAAAGTGAAGAAAAAGAACATGCTACACAGAAAAATGTTATAAGAAAGAAGGTAGGGGAAAATAGAGAGATTGGGTGAAGGCATGGAAGCAAGCTAATCTATTTCAATCGAACATAATGAAAAGATGAAAAGAAAGAAAAGAATGAGAAAAAGTTAAATCAAGATTATTATACTTTTTACATAGTGAACTATTGTGCAATAGCTCTTAAATAAACATATCAAATGTAATAATTATTATACTGTGGTATATCCACAAGTCTTGCTAGTGACATATAATATCTTAAAGTATAACTGCCAAAAGAAAAGCAAATTCCCCCCCCCCTTTTTTCTTTATCTACATACAATAGAAATGAACTAAATATTGTTTATGGCTTGTAATCTTCTTAATCCTCTTGGGATAAGTTTGTGTCTCTAAGATTTACCTTATTGACATATTCAAATTTCATTGGGATTTTTTTTCCTAATGTATTTAGATTTATCTCTTTGACTTTCACATTAGATTTTCTTTATTTTTTTTTTAAGAAAAATTAACTTTAAAACTATAAAGTGGTGTTCTGTTTATAATATATGTACAATACCAATAATTGAACACTGAATTGTTCAGTTTTATAAATGAGGTTAAATTTAATTTCAATGTAAACCGGACCATAACTTTCCATATTTATGAAAATATAGCTTTTCAGCTTCTACTTCAATAATGGCAGATTAATTCAAGGAAAGTGAGGTGTTTTTTTTTTTTTTTTTTTTTTTTTTGTATCATTAAAGTGAATCCATTTGAAACCTGTAGACGTTTTCTTGAAAAAAATTCTCTATTCATTGTGAGGGAAGTGATTGAACATTGGACACAAGGCAGCCAAAAATTGAAAGTCTACAATTTTGGTTGGGCAGAGCAAGATGAACTTAGAATTGGATGTTCTTGTGATGTAGTTTAGTAAAAAGGAAAAAAATTCTGGATTTAATGTTAAAAAGACGGTGTTGCATTAAAAGGGATTCAAAGAAGCTTTTGTTTTCAACTCTTAAGATTTTGTCCCCATCATTAAGGAACACTTTTTGTTGAATACTACAATTCTGATTTACTACCAAAAAGCATACATTAATATATCAAATAAAAGATATAATAATAATCACCACTCTGAAGAGTTTGTATAAAGTGAAGCTGTTCACACTTAAACCATTGAATAATGTTGGTGTGAAACCATTGATTCTGTGATGTAGAAACAAAAAGACTGTATTACAAGTACTTTACAAAATACCTATTTTCTTTTAAGGCTTTCTCTGATAAAGGCAGAAATTGATATATGAAGCATATAAATATTCATATGCATTAAAGACATTCATATTTAAGGAAAATGAATACTTTAACCTATTAAAGAAATTAGACATTAGCTTGTTGATGAAAAACTTTTGAAAAGCTATTTTTGTAAATTTTCAGATTTTATTATAGTAATCTCTTTATGAAAAAATAATTATTTAAAATACCATGTATTTGTTGATATCACATACTAAAATGTTAATTTACTGTACTTGAGTTGCAAAAGTTTTTAAAGGTAAATCTAAAATTTCAATTTTTTTACATGGTTTTAAAACTTGAAGTAAAATATTATAATGTATTTATTTCAGGGGTGCTGTTAAAAATGCCTGTCAGATGTTAATGGTCTTAGGAATTGATGCTAGATCTGTTTATGAAGAAGATTTTGAAAGACCCTTTCTTGACCAGTCAGCAGAATTTTACAAAGTAAGTGATCATATTTTGAGGAATTTTGGGCAAAATTTTTATTGGTAAAAATTAGATGTCAGTTTGTTTTTTAAATGTGTTAAAAGAAATTGAGATCCCTTATCTCCAGGAAAAGTTCTTTAAATAGTATTTTAAATAACTCAAATTTTTTTTTTTTTTTTTTTTTTTTTTCAAAAAGCTTTTATTTTGTCTAAATTAGTATGAATGAAGTAAAATAAATCCAGTTATACCACAATTAATATTAAACTTAAACCTCTGAAATCTCTCTGAAAAGTTTTTAGATTTAAGAGAAACTTAACTCTTTATTTATAAAAGATTAAATTCTTTGGTAAGCAGGAGGCTACAACTACATAAATGCATTTGAGTTTAAAATGCAAAATACATTTTGTGTGGCCATGTTTTTTTCTGATTTAAGTGTATAAAATTGATAAACTTTTAATCTTAGGAATGAATGAAAGTAATTGGCAGTGTGTGTGGGGGGGGGCATTATAATGGGTCATGTTTTGGAATTTTTTTTTATTGTACAGTAAATGTATTTTTGATATTCAATTTTTTTTTTTTTTTGATAGTTGTAAGGTATTATAGAATTTTGAACCTACAACATATTTGGTTTTCTTAAACAAAATGGCTTGTTCATGTTAAAACTGCAAAGTCATATGTACTTTTGTTAAGGAAGAACATAAAGAAAGCGAGCAGATTGTTGAGTAATAGAAAGAAATCGAAAAAACATTTAAAATGTATAAGATTGTAGTAAGCTAGGAGCAGAAGTTTAGCTTTACCATACTTAGCACATAGCTAATGAACGAATGAAACAATAGACTGTGGGGTTTTATAGTTGTACTGGTTGTAGTATTAGTAATAACTAGAATAAGAGGGTAACAGTGGAAGTAGCATAATTCTCACAACAAAAACTTTTTTTTATTTTTTTTTTTATTTTTTTATTTTTTATTTTTTTATTATTATTATTCCCTTTGGGTAAGAGGTTGGTGCTAACACTCTTGGGACATTTATGACACTTGTATTCTCTCAACTAATTTTTTTCTCTGAACTGACTTCTAGCAACTTGGCTAACAGAATTGACTGACTGCCTGAAGTCTTCTGACTATTTGACTTTACTTAAAAAAAAAAAAAAAAAAAAAAAATCTGAAAAGAACAGCCAACCCAGACATGAAAAGATTTCTTGTCCAGGACACCCAAACCTCAGTTCTTAAGAAACCACTAATTGATTTGAGCTACTTCTGTAAATTTTATTACCTGTTTAATTACCCATCACCTGACAGTGTAAAAGCATATAGCTGAATCCACTAATTAAAAGAAACACAATTACTTCCTATTGCTCAGAGGCAAAAAGACATTTGTCAGGTGTTATCCACCTTGTAAGATTCAATCACTTACCAATTGTTTTCCTCTAAGCACTATTTACTACTGTGACCCAATGGTAGAATATAGCATATAGCTGAATTGACCAATTAAAACGGGGATTAAACACAATTACTTTCTATCACTTGGCGGCAAAAAAAGACATTTGCTACTTCCATAAATTTATTATTTGCCCATCCTCTAATAGTGTAAATGGCTAAATGTCTGCCTCAAAGCATATCTTACCACTTAAGTATTAGTCTCTCAGTACTGTTTGTCCGTCACCTGACAATGTAAAGGTTCTGGGTTCAATACTGGCCCTCACCAACTCGGCATATGAGTAGCACAGGGACCTATGCAGTAAAGTGAGGAGCTGATAGTAGGTGTGGCACTCCACCTCAGACTTTTACTTACTTTTTACTTATTTGCCCCTAGGCAGAATCTTCTGTGATTCCATTGTCACAAAATGAATTGGTTAAATATTTACTTGAAGCTGTAGCTGAATATTTTAGTCTACATTACATAACAGTAGAATACCTTTACATATTTTTGTATCTTTTGTAATGATTTATTTGCTAATTAAAATTTTACTTTTTTTGTTTTTTAAAATTTTTAATTTATTTTATTTTTTGTATATATATATATATATATATATATATATATATATATATATATAACTTAAAAATGTTAGCCAATAGATCTGAACAGGTGGTACTAGGATGTCTCTGTGGTATAAATGCAGTGGTTAACATAATGGACTGTGACAATGTAGTACGAGTTCAAACTGCAGTTATGCTATTCTGTTCATTTTCAAACAAATACCTTGGTAAATATATGACCCCCCCCCAAAAAAAAATAATAATACCACTACTGTTTTTCTACAAGGATGGCTTTGGCATTAAATCCCCCACAAAGGTTGATATGCCATCAAACACAGAAACCAAACAGGTGGTACTAATTTTCAATCTGTTGGGTGTAAATAAAATTATTTTGCTGACAATGACTTAATTTGGGGGGGGGGGGATAATATACACTGTATCTGGAAATTTTTACTCAGTTGTAAAATATTTCTTGTTTGACTCTCCCCTCTCAAAAAAGGGTTGTTTTGGGTATGACACTAAGCTGGATCTGATGGTGAGGCTCCAATTCTGTAGATTTGAGGAATGTGGAGTACTCTTTCATTGACATTACTCTCAGTTCCACTCTGGCCTGGTGTGGTAGTACCTGTTAGGGTCCCATATATGGGTCAAATAGGTCAGTCTGAAAATTATTTGTATTTGATAGGAATACTTGATGTCATTCAACTGTAAATTATTTGTATTAAGATCAATTACTTGAAGTTATAATAGGTTACTGAGGGTTATTAGTTACTTAAAACCACATAACTGTAAACAAACAATTATTATTAGAGATGATTGCTTGAAATTGTATAATTATTTGCATTAGGTAGGAATATTTGATATCATATAACTGCAAAAAACTCTTAAACAACTACACAAAATGTAACTAAATGTACAATGAACACAATTCCCTAACCTCTAAGACAGGTTAACATGCTGTTAAAATCAATCAATTATTGAATGTTGACAAATGAAAAGATTTATAAATGGCTGATTTTTTTTTTTTCACTTTTTAGTTATTTAAAAAAAAAATTCTATTTAAATTTGAAGCTATCATAAAATTTAGTACAACTATTTATACTAAATTCAAAATGCTTTGTAGAAGTACAGTTTTTACCAGAAATATAATTAATTTATAAAGGATTAACCTTTTTTATCTGTTTTGGATAATGAATGAATTGAAAATTTTAATTTGTTCTATGACTTTTCATGTTTTATTACTTCTTTCCAAATGCTGTAATATATGTTACTAATATACAGGGTGAGGCATAAAAACTGTTACAAAATGCAAATGAAAAAAACATTTATTTCAAGATTTGATTTCAACAAATAGTAAGTAATATACTATATTAAACAACTGCACAAAAATTTATTCAAAATGCTTTGCTTTAGTTCTTACTACTGCTCAAAGTTTCTAGGAATGTCCTCGATGGCTGCACGAACAGTTTCCATGGGGATTTCTACCATACTTTATTCAGTTTTGATTTTTAGAGTTTCAATATTTTGGCTAGGAGTAGAGCAGGCTTCACTCTCAAGAATTGTCCATAAGGAAAAATCGAGAGATCTGTTGATATGGGAAGCCCTCTTCCTTATTGATCCATGCAGGACAATGGTCTCTACAACACTGTGTTATGTAAGCAGTGTGGTTTGCTGCTCCATCTTGTTGGGAGGTCCAAATGTCTTCACCATAAACAGATGTGCACCATGGCATTAGTGCTCCTTCCAAAATATTCTTTATTTTAAGTTCTTTGTTAATTTTAACTCCTTAAGGGACGAAAATAAAGAGGAGACTTCTGTCTTTCAGAAATGTCTGCCCAAACCATAACTGATGCTGGTTTCTGTGTTCTGAACATTTTTCCTACACTTGAAGAAATTTGCAAGTAGTCAATCATTTTGATGATTGTGAAACTGCTGCACAGTTAATAACTTCTCATCTGTAAAGATTATGTTTAGCAGTGTGTCATCTTTGATATGGTTCAATAATGGTTTACTTAGAGAGAGATTCTTTTAACTTGTGGCTGCAGAAAGAAGCTGCCTCTTTTGGGACTTATAGTGACCTCCCCAGATCATCTCAACATATCCTCCGGATAGTTCTCAGCAATGTTTCTGCTTCTGCCATTTTTCTCCTGGAACCTCTTGGATCACACCTTATTTTTCCCTCACACCTTACTTTTTAATGAGTTCTGGTGTTCTTGAGGTGCGAGAATATCTGGATCGAGTTCTGTCTTTGGTTGAGGAAATTTCCTTAAATCAATCCATTGCCCCCTTTTGATCAACATTGTATTGATCTTAAGAGTTTCTCCAGTTTTAAATATCTTGTGGGAAGTCAGGCCGTTTTCATGCTTCTCTATTATGAACTTTCTTTTAAATTCTATGGAAATTGCAAATTGTTAATGGTGTAATGTTCTGAAAAATAGTTAATATGGTTATAATGCATGGATTTGATACAAATATATTAATTATATAATGTATTATTAAAATTGATTTAAAACTTTATAACAGAAATTATGCCCCACCTTGTTTTTTTTTGTTTGTTTTTTTGTTTTTTTTCTATTTATAATTTGTACATTTTTAATTTTTTTCTATTTCAGCTTGAGAGTCAAAAATTCTTGGCTGAAAACAGTGCATCTGTCTACATTAAAAAAGTTGAAGCTCGAATCAATGAGGAAGCGGAAAGAGCAACACATTATTTAGATAAATCAACTGAGGAACCTATAGTTAAAGTAAGAATTGTTTTTGGCAATATCTTACAAATTTTATTTTCCTCATATCTCAATTGCCATTTATTTTGCTCTCAATCTAACATTTGATATCAATGTTTATATGCTCACATTGAGGAAATTTAACCATCAGGGTCTGTGTTAATTCCATTTTATTTATTCATTCATTTATTTATTAATTTAACTACTTTAGAATTTATTCTTCAAAATTAATTCTGAAAGTTTTTATTTACATAGGTGTAAATATGGACACAAAGTTTGTCTACCAGAAATTAACCAAAATGGGTTACAAACATTTTAATATAAATTGCTAAAATAAACAATTTAAAAAATTAAAGAGCACAGATTGAGTAACCAACTTATAAAAAAAAAAAAAAAGAAAAAAAGATGCTAGGAATTCTGCAGATTTAAATTTAAGATGAATTATTTTTAAGTATTAAAATTTTTATTTTAAATGATGGAAAAAAATAACTTAGCAATGTAAATCTTTGAGGAAGTCAATGATTTGTACTTTTCCTTTTACAATTATAGAATTTAAAGGCCCCATTCTTAGGGGATTCCTATTTGTTCATTTCATAAGAATAATAAAAAATAAATAAATGCACATTACACATAGACCCCTAACCTGATACAGTAAAGAATTAGAGGCTGTTGAGCATTGTCATTACTGGTAAGTACATTGTTGTATTTGTTGCCGGGTTAGCTCAGTCGTTAGAGCGTTTGGCTAGAAACCACAAGGTTCCTAGTTTGATAACGGTCCTCGCCAACTCAGCGTATGAGTAGCACAGGGATCTGTGTGGTAAAGGAGCTGATGGTAGGTGTGGCGCTCCACCACAGATGCTAAAAACAATCTCCTTGGTCTAGCGCTATTGAAAAAGGGATAGACTCCCTCGCTGACTGGCTGATACCGACTTTAGGCCGCCCCGTCGACTTTTTTACTTTTTACATTGTTGTATAATAGGTTTTATTGCTAAATTGTTATCGATACTGCCTGGGAAATGTTTCTCTTTCAACACTTCAAATAACCGGTTGTGTTGATAAATACTTGTAAACAATAATGAATGGGCCCTAATTTTATAGGGCCGGTTTAGCTCAGTCGGTTTAGCTCAGTCGGTTGAGCATCCTACTCGGAACCACAAGGTTCTAAGTTCAATACCGGCCCTCGCCAACTCTGCGTATGGGTAGCACGGGTTGGTTCTGTACAGTAAAGTGGGGAGCTGATGATAGTTTCTCATCTCAGGTGCAGACCACCTCTCTCCCTGGTCTAGTGCTAGTGAAAAGGGGATAGACTTCCTCGCTGTCTGGCTGATACCAACAATAGGTCACTCCATCACTATTTTATAACTGAGTACCTGGAAAATAATAGGATTATTTATGTATGGTTCATCACTTCTGTCTAGGAACAGTGTGTAGTATCTATGTGGTACTCTCTCTCCTTTGGCCTGGGATCTTTTTTTTTTTTTTCCTCTTCTCTTTAATAATAATGAAATTTATTGTGTACAGTGCTCAGGTGCACCACAACTCATCAAAGTCTCATGTTCAAGTACACAGAATAATGTATTAGTGTCAGGAACATGATGAGTTTGCAGTAATAATATGCATGTATGTGTGTGCATATGTATGTGGAGAGTGGCATCAGATATAGTGTCGGCGGACTACAGGAAGCATGGAGGCTTTGAAAGATTCAGTTATTTCAGAATATATATATGTGCTTGAAGCTTTGTGTGTATGTTGGTTTTGAAGGTTACCACAATGCAAGTGTAAAGAGAGGTGCTGACTAGTGCGTGTGTTAATCCATTTGGATGACACATACAGTAGTAGTGAGCACCTGAAGTAAGGCTCTGAACTTTTTGCAAGTCTTCTGACGAAGGGATTTTTCATCCAGAAATATTAAAATAAATTACAGGTAAATGAATGATCAAAAATCAATTAGTTTCTGGGAGGGGTGATCTACATTGTAAAAACACTTCAAGTACAGAGAATGGAACACTCCATCTTGAAATAAGCATTTTAAAAACTAGACTTTATTTTGGTCCCGGACACTTTTCAGTCTGAATACATTTGTAACATTTGCAGTAAGATCTGTTTGTCTAAATCTGTATTTGCTAGTCATATGAGCTCTCTCATGACAGCAAACAATTGCTGGTTTCTTTCCTCGGCAACCTACAGTTACTTTGTAGCAATTCTGTGACAAAGTATGTGGCTCTGAAGAGAAGGCCTGATATAAAGCTATGAGAATCCAGACAGATCAATGTCAAAGACAGTTTCTTTAGTTTGTCACAAATACAATATGGCTTGCATGGGTGAAAATGGCTTGAGGAATTACTTGTCTGCCCACGGGTGTTCTTGATGGGATTGAGATGGCTTTCTTCTGTAAAGAAGTGGCAGTCAATAAGATTTAAAAATTATAATTTAAAAGAAAAAATATTAAGTTTGTAAAATATTTAAGTTAAAAATATTTTCAAGTAGAAAACTTGAAAATATTTTTAACTTTTTAAATGAGGATGTCTGAAAATTTAAAAATTTATTATGTTGGTATTTGGAAAATTTTAAACATTACTTTGGTTATGATTAATCAAGTAAGATTACCTTTTTTTTTAAATCGGATTTTATTTATTCTTTAAAAAAAAAAATTGAAGTTTAATACTTTGCCTTTATTTAAAAAAAAAATTTCATTTCCATAAATGAAACCTTTTAACACTTGTAAATATTGTGTTATGATAGGGATTTATTATTGTTGTCTTTTTTTCTGTAGGTACTTGAAGAAGAACTTATTAGAAAACACATGAAAACTATTGTGGAGGTAAGTTTATTTGAAATTTATTTAGTAGAACAAAAATGTAACGTTTAAATTTCATGTAAACATTTGGGATTTAAAAAAAAAAAGAAAAAAAAAATTGAATATTATTTAATCCATTTCAAAATGGATTCAATGAAACTGAAAATTATCATTTATTGTATAAAGCCATTGAGTAAATTTAACTCATGGTGCATTAATTCATACTTGGTTCTAAATTTAAGGGTAGCTTAGAATTATAAACCTTGGGTCAATTTTTTTTATACTTTGTAATGTTTTTATTTTTTTTACAACTTGTGACTTATCATTTTAGAATAATTGAAAGGACCAAGTATTTTTTTTTCTTTCTTTCTCTCTCTATAGTATCATTTTTGTGTAAAGTGATGTTTGTTAACATTGCAAAATCTTAACCATTACCTGAACTCTCAATTTCCACAAAAAGAAAATCTAGCATTAAACAAATTCAAGTTTTATGGTTCAAAGGGTTAAGGGAGGATAACTAATATCTACTAATATATCAAAATTCGGTCTTTTTAAGTTTTTTTTATGTCGAATTTTTAACTTTTAAATGATGTGACAATAGAGTTTCACTTGTGGACATACAATAAGCTCTTATTTTAACAAAAAATGTCATTCATTCATTCATTCATATATATATATATATATATATATATATATATATATATATATATATATATATATATATATATATGTATGTATGTATGTATGTAACTATTAATTTAATCCATGATTTTAATTTTTAGATGTTAATAAAGATATATGGAAATGTACTGAAACTATCACTTTAAATTTTGAAGTTTGATTCATATAGATAAACTGGCTAAAAAAAAAAATTATATTCCTAATCTTTACAAAAGATTCTTGTAATTTTTTTACCATAAATTTGAATTTAGTAATTTTTTTTTTTAATTAATTGGCATAATTATAAATTTCAGATGGAGAATTCTGGTGTGGTTCACATGTTAAAAAATAATAAAACTGATGGTAAGTAAACTCATAAGTATTTAAATAAAAAAATGAATAAATACATTTATTTAGCTGGCTAATTGAAAAGAACAAAATTTAGTTTGCTAATTGTATCATCATTATCTAAAATCATTTATGAATATTAACTTGTTTGAACAGTGTAATTTATCAATGCAAAAGCACTTGTGTATTTTTTGCTATGACTTTTTTCTTTTTTTTTTTTTTCTTTTGTCAAAAATTTCTATTAGACATTGAACTTTTCTGTATAGCTGGATTCTTTACTGCTTGTTAAAATAAATTGTATTTATGTAAGGATGTTTGGTGTACAGTAAAGTGTTTCATAAAACTTGAGATTATTTTTCATGTGAAGATAGGGCCGGTTTAGCTCAATCGGTAAAGCAACTGTCTAGTAATCACAAGGTTCTTGTCCCCGCCAACTTAGCACATGAGTATCACAGATTGGGTAATCTGATCTGTGCAGTAAAGTTCGAGCTGATGGTAGGTGTCGTGCTCCAAATCATCAGAAAAAAATCTACCTGGTCTAGTGCTAGCAAAAAGGGGATAGATTCCCTCACTGTCCAGCTGATAGTGACAATAGGCCACTGTACCAACTTTACTTACTATACTTATTTTGATTCTTCCAGATGTAACTAATTTGATATTACTATTTTTAGTATATTGTCAAGTCAATGTAAGTTTTAAGTGAACATTACAGCAATTAGCATATACACTTTGTGTGTGTGATATATATATACACGCACACACACACACACATTTGTTACATGCACGTGCTTGTTAGTGGTGCTGGTGTAACGATAATAATAATAAAAATATAAGCAAGATATCCCAAGTGTTAAAAAAAAAAAAAAAAAAAATAAAAGAAACACAAGGGATGGGGAATTCTCCTCACACTTTGATAAATACGAGAGGGTAATAAGAACGCTTTTGCCAGACAATGAAAGACAATAAGACAGGGCTTCAGTGATAATTTTATTTATTAACATACAAACAATAAGGAACAAAAAAAAAAGGAAAACAACAAACAAACAAAATATAGTGAATAGGGAATGGGATGTATTGAATAAGTATCTATTTTTGTCATATATGTATGAACGAGTGATTCAAAACATTCACCAGGTAACCAATCTCAAAGAGAAATATATATAAAAAAAGAGATTTAACTCACTGTGATACCACTGGTAGTGGGAGAGAAAAAGAATGTCTTTCTGTTTTTTTAAATTTTTTTTTTAATGTGCAAGATATTCATCAAATTTCTTGGGACATTTCAAACAGTAATGAGCTTCTTGTATTTTTGGACACAGATTTGCCCATCTGTGTGTATCTCATCTTGTGGCGGGAAAACCTAAGGTCGGTCGCCATGGCAACAGGCTAAACTACTGTTCCTCTTAGTGGCACGAAATCCAGAGGTCGCAAGCACTTTTACAAATCCAATCATGTGCTGTCAGTACTCAGGTCAACATAGATACATATTTCATGTTTGCTGTTTCTGGTAATGGAACTGGGAGGGTTAAAACCATCATTTAGCAGCGAGGTAGTATTAATATGATGGGACGATTGTTTTTCTCCTGTCTATAACAGACTGGGAAGTAGAATTTCTTTTCTTTTTCTTTTAAACAAAGTGAATGATCTTTTCGCTCGCCATACATTATATTTATAATTTTTTAAAAGCTTATAACTACTAGTTGACATACTCGTATTGTGTCCAATATATAAATGAAACTTTTGTGTATGTTCATAGCTATTGTATATTTCTTTAAATTGCTTTATCATAACTTATTCAAATTAAAAAGTACTTTGTATTGAAATGTCTAAATTGATAACTGTTTTCAATTTTTTGTTAGATCTGGCTTGTATGTACAAACTATTTATAAGAGTGCCAGAGGGACTGAAAACCATGTGTGATTGTAGCAGTGCCTATTTGAGAGAACAAGGAAAAGCACTTGTTTCTGAAGAAGGGGAAGATGGAAAAAATGCTATCTCTTACATTCAGGTAAGTTTTAAAACCATGTTGAAATAAATTTATAAGTTCTCTATTGTGTAATAAAAGCAGCTACCCAGTGTCACCTGGGTAGGGGGGGGGGACAAAAAACCCTGGTGTATTGATTTGTTTACTTTTGAGATTTACAAAGGCTGGACATTTTTAAGAATTTCAATAGAATTTCAATGCTATTTTTATGTATATTCAAATTTTTAAATATCTTCAAATATAAATCAAATCTTCATAATTTTTGCACAAAAAGCAACAACCGGTGATATTTAATGTGTATATATATATTACTTTGTTGTTGATGGTTTTATTTTCGTAGTTTCATCCGAACATACACCCATATATACCTACATACACACAACTACCCTTTATATATGTATAGATTACAGCAACACAAGGCAAACTGTTAAATCTTTTAAAGCATTTTCTTTTTAACATAATTCACAGTAGATATTGTGACTTTTATACTGTATAATCAACTCATAAAATCTACAGTAACTGGAAAATAGTGTACATAACTAAATAAGCCAAACTTTGTTTGTTAATCTTCATACTGTAGAAGTATTCTTAAAGATTCTTTTGAATTATCCAATTTTTCCTAAATATTGTGTTGCTCTTAAATTCTACCACTGAAGATTAGATCTTTTTTCATTTTAACTCCATTCAATAATTTTAGATTTTCCAACTTCTTTTTAGGATTTGTTAACTCAAATCTTTTTTGTAACAAACCTTCATATAGGCCACACCTACATCACCCATAATCATTTACTAGAGGGCACAGAATCCACAATATGCACTACATGCCAAGATATTTACAGTGAAACATATACTGCTAGAGTGTGTAGACTTTGATCTAGTGCAAACAAAATACTACCAAGCAAATAATTTGAAAAAAAAAAAACAAACAACTTATGAAAATAAGATCATCCAGGATTTTACATCTTTTAAAAATGAGATTGTACTAAAAAATGAGTAATTTAACAATAGTTTATATATATATATATATATATATATATATATATATGCATGCACACATACACACATTTGTTTTCTACCAAACTATAGCTATGAATCAATTTAAAAACTTTGTTGGTATTAAGTGACCCACCAAGGTTGAAATGCCTTAAAACAAAACAAAAAACTTATTAAAAAAAAGATATTTGCTTGCACCTCGTCTAAAAATAATTAGGGTTTATGTAAATTACAATATTTGAAGTTTGAGAATTCTAAAAGATGAAATCTCAAGAATTGTTAGAATAAAATTTAATTTGAACTGCATTGATTCCTTCTGTAGAGCTTATAACATAATTTTAGTTTGAAAAAGATAAATTGTTTCAAACTAATAAAGGTTTACTGATTGAAAAATGTAAGTAGAAAAATTAAATCAATGTTTCTCTTTATTCTTTTATTATATACAATCATGAATAACCATGATTAGCAGTAAAAAAAAAAAAAAAAAAAAAAAAAAGTTTGTGTGCATTTCAAAATGAATAAAATATTTTGCTGTATTTTTTTTTTTTTTAACTGGCACATGTATAAAATTAAAAACCATGCATAATATTTTCAAGTTTTACATTCTTTATTATTTTGTATGTTTATACAAACCACAACTGTATGAATTCTGTTTGCTTGGTATTTTTCAGAGTTTATTGGACCTTAAGGACAGGTTTGATCACTTCCTTCACGAGTCTTTCAATGATGATAAGCAATTCAAACAAGTTATATCTGGCGATTTTGAATACTTTATCAACTTGAATACACGATCTCCAGAATATCTCTCACTTTTCATAGATGATAAATTGAAGAAAGGCGTGAAAGGAGTAAGTTTACATTTTCTTTTGATAAATCTTAATGTTATCTTAAATAGTGAATTAACCTTTTTATTATTAGAAGTGGCTGTTTTATGCTACTCACTCTTTCAGTTAGGGGTTGTGCTGGAAGGTGGTGGCTTAGTGTCTTAGTATCCTAGGTATGACGTTAAACTCTATCTGAAGAAGTTCCAATTTTGGAGCTCTGGGGAATTTGGAGTACCTCTTCATTGCCATTACTCCCAGGTCCACTCTGACCTGGAGTGGTATTACCTGTTAGGGTCCTATCTCTGAGTTAAATAGAAAAAATTAAGAATGAATAAAGCAAAAATGCAAAACGTCTTTGGCATAAAATAACTCAAAAGGGTTGACATGCAATAAAATTCAACCAACCAATTTAAGTTAGTGGTAGGTTGGAGAGAAAAATCTTTAAAAAAAAATTGTAATAGAGAAAATGTGGAACTAGATAATTTGAGGTATAAATATAGTGAATATAAAATCTTTCAAATCTTAACATTTTACAAAGTGTGACTTTAAAGAAAAAATCCCAAAAGTATCAAGACTGAATTAAAAATTTGAAGGCATGCACAGCTGTGAATTGTCTAGAGAAATCTGTGCCGATTCATATGGCTATTTTGATTCTTTTTCGGCAAAACATTGGAGTTGTTAAAGGATATTAAAATAAATGCTGCTTCACACCATATCAAGAGTTTGAGGTATTTTGTCCAATGGAAAACTTGATGGAATGAATGTTGAATGACACAAGGACGTTTTTGAACAAAATTAACATTTCATCCATTGTTCATTTCCGTTTTGAAAACTTTAATTACACCATATATAATAATTATCAATTTAATGTAAAATTGCTTGTGCTGTTTTCAAATGTTAGATTATAGTCATTGCCAGTAGTTTTAAATCTGGATTTAACCAACTGAAGCACAGAAATAAATGGTTATATATGTAATGCTAGTGTGGACATGGAGTCAATGGCGCCTGGTTACTGACAGTTTCTAGCCTATGCGATCTTCAGGCCAGGTGTTTGATTCAGCAGTTGGGTTATATACACTGGTTTGGTCTTTTAATGGGAAGGAGAGAATGGATTTTGGTTGGTTGCTATGTGTAGCACAAAATTTAGCCGGATATAGTCATTTAATTAGGCAGGATGTTTTGTTATCTACTCTCCAGTAAAATATATATATATATATATATACATGTATGTATGTGTTGTGTAGCTTCTCTTCATTTTACAAAACTTTAATCTCTTGCCATTCATTTGTTAATTTGAGCCTTATTTCCCCCTCACATCTTGTTTTTGGCTGGTTTTATATTTTTCTCTAATTTATAATTTTAACGTTTAAAATTTTCATATTTTTGACAAATATTTACAATTGCACCAAACCCGATTTTTCTGATTTGTGAAATAGTGTAAATTGCACAAATAATTTTTGTTCATACCTTCATTATAACAACTAATTACATCACATTTACACTATTGAGATGATTTTAGAATGTATGGGAACATGTGCAATAGGTTATATGCAAATACTATGCTATTTTATACAAGGGATTTGAGCATCTGATAATTTTATCTGCAAGAGGATTGGTGGGAGTGGGGGGTCCTGGAACCAATTCACAGTGGATACTGAGGGGACAACTGTGTCTTCCTTTTTAGAAGATTTGGAAATATTTCTTTACTAAAATCTTATTGTATTTTCCATAATTTTGGATTGCAACATTATTGTAAGCTATTTAAATTAGTTATTGTTAAATTTTCATAAACATTTTTGATTGTATATTAGAAAAAATTGTAAATGAAGTAAAATGAATTCTTTGTTTCTAAAATGTATTTGTAACTAATTGAATGATTTTCTTTTTAAGATGTCAGAACAGGAAATAGAAAATGTACTTGATAAAAGTATGGTTCTATTCCGTTTCCTACAAGAAAAAGATGTGTTTGAGAGATATTACAAACAGCATTTAGCTAAACGACTGCTGCTCAACAAAAGTGTCTCTGATGATTCAGAAAAGAACATGATCTCCAAATTGAAGGTAACATTTTCCATCTTAGGCATCCTTTTTATTTTTCTCCAATTATAAAATGCCTTTTATAATTTATCAACCACTGAATCTTTGACATTTTATCCTTTAATTTCCTTCATTCAATTGTTGTTTTCATATGTTTAACGTTTACTGATATAAAGAGAAGTTAAAAAAAAAAAAAAATATTTATACTACTGACAAATTTGTTATTGGATACATTTGAACTATTTAATTACTTGTAATGTGTTGCTTGGTTGGTTAGTATATAGGGAAAAAAATTGATATAATTCATTTTATATTTTTCAACATTTTAATGTTATCTTAAATAGTAATTTAACCTCTTACTCTTAATGTGTGTCATCTCATAACATTGGGGAACAATTTTGGACAATTTCTGAATTTGATTTTTCATTTGATTTAGACTAATATTCACATGCTGATTTCAAAACTGCCATCAGTTTTCTTCTATCACGTCAAGTTTTTCTCTACAGCTTACTCCCAAAATAAGCACAATTGTATTGTTTCTTAACTAATAGAACTGATCAACTGATTGTGTTGTTTTATTGAAAATGAAGGAGAATTATTCAGATCTGGTGACTGTATGGAATGTAAAATTGAGTATCCTAGTCTACCATCAGCTATACATCCAGTGCCTCATTAAGCTGAAATCCCAGTATGGGGCAGTAGAGCTTGTGGAGAGGAATTGGCCTCCAAAGGTCTGACCTCAAACCTGTTGATCCCAACATTCTACATGAGTCATTTGTTTACATAAAGAAAATTGTTTGAAAGTGTTTCAAGTACCACATTTTGACATTTCCTGGCCTGTCAATGGAAAAAAAATCAAAGCCAGTGTTTGATGGTCTACAGATTCTGGAAGTTATCAAAGATGAACATTTCATTGGAATCATGTCAGAACTCGAAAAGAATGGAAATGTATGAGCAATGAATTGCACTGAAATTGGATAGCCACAAAATGCTTGATTGCAACATCAATTTCCATTTTCTGCATAGCCATCTTGCTAACTTCTTGAAAAACCTTGATGTGGTCAGCTATGAGCAAATGAATGATTCATGAGGAATGGTATCAAAGTATATGAGATGTAAATATGATGGCTGAAAGGGGAATTGTCCACATATTGAACACTCTAGAAAAAAAACTGCAAATTTTTACCATAACTACTTGCACACAATTTGACTTACAGTAACAATATCCTTTGTATAAACAAGATGAATTTGTACAAACATTAGTCAGCATTTATTTTATCATTTTCCATTGTAAATTTTTAAAACATCCTATAAATAAGCTCAAATTTATCCCATGCAGTATTTTAATGTTTTTTGAGATCAAGCGAGGGTATCTTGTTACTTAAAAAGTAGATGTAATAGAGAAAAAATAGGGAATTTTTTTAATTCAGAGTCCAAAATGTTGTCAAAAAAAAAGTGTCAGATCTAGCTCAACAAAATTTGTGATTCCCAGTGTAATTCTTATTTCCCATTATATATACATTTTTAAAACCTTCCATAAAATAAACAAAAATTTGTTAGATGCTGTATTTTTACGGTTTTTGAGAAAAATCAAGGTTATTCCTATAGCTTAAAAAGTTGATGTGATATAGAAAAACTGGAGTAATTTTTGGATTCAGTGGTCAAAAAATAGTCGAAAACAAGTTGGATCCAATTCAACAAAAATTGTGTTTCCCCAGTGTAATCTATTCTATACATATTTGTTATCTCAATATAAAAATCCTAAAACAAAAATACTGTTAATTCATGGCAAATAATTTTTTTTTTTTTTTTTTTTTTTCAACTTGTCAAGAGAGACTGTTTTTGATCAGAATCTTCAAATATCCCCCCCCTTATTTAAAATTTTTATTGGTTATGGAGAAAAGGTTTACTGATTACATTTTTACAAATTTGAAGGTTCTTAGTGTTAAAATGCCTTTGTTAATTTATTAATGATTTGGCAAGACTCTTTTATTTTGCATGGATATTGAGATTTTGTGCAGCTGATGAGCTAGTTTTATTTAGCCATTTTGAAGGAGTGATGTACAATAGCAAATAAAAGTTTAAATAATAAAGTTTGACACACTATTTTTCATAGACTAAAAAAATATATAGTTTCAACATAAAATATAGAATAGTGTCATATCAAGTGCCCCCCCCCCCTCAAGACCTAATGAACCAAAACAGCTGTGGAATTTACTTAATATTTTTGTATATAGAATTTTTTTTTGTTTTTTGAAAACCTTTTTGAAATTGACCTTTTTATTTAAAAAAAAATGTTTTTCCTTTTTTCAGACTGAATGTGGTTGCCAATTCACCTCCAAACTGGAAGGAATGTTTAAAGACATGACTGTATCAAACAGCACAATGGATGAATTCAAAAATTTCTTGCAACAATCTGGTGTAAGTAAAACTTCTTATTTTAATAGAATTTTTAATTTGAATGCATTCAAACTATTCAAAACATTTAGTCTATTTGTCATTGATGTCTGTTTACTTAGAAAACAATTTGTATTTGATAGAAACTACACAAAAAATGAGAATATAAATGTACAATGAACACAATTCCCTAACATCTAGGCATAAAAATAAACTTATAAAGGTTGACATGCTATTAAAATCAATCAGTAAGAAGATGCTTTGAATCCAAAACTTACACACTGCCCCTTCACTTTTTCTCGTTCAAATAAAAAAAATTAAACACTGTAGTGTGGTGCATTGTGATAGCTAAGTTGGTGATTTTAATTTATTCTAGAGATGTCTTCATTTTGTACATAGAAATTTAATTTTTAAACTGAAAATTATAACATTTGAGTTACAAATCTTTGAAAATCTTAGTTTGCTTTTGTCATTAAATAGCATTTACTTTTCACTTATTTCATTAAGAAATTCTTTTCATTGTTGCTATCCTATCATCACAAACTTTTAAAAATGTCAAAATTTATATTTTTATTTTAACATTAATCAGAAAAAAAAGCAACATTTTTATACTTTAAAAATTTACTTTATTTTTATTAAAAAAAAAAAAAATTTTATGAAAGTAAAAGTTCAACTTTTATGGAAAGATTTGTATGGTTAATGGAGATGGTTGAACATATTGAAATTGGTTTCTGAACTTTTAAAAATGCTCTGCAATTGAGTAGATCTGATTTTATGATAAGAGGTGAAAATGAAGATATTGAGGATAATCAATATTTAAATAAAGAGATGGTCAACATACTAAAAATACCCAAATGAAATGTTAAAAATGTTGTCCCATCTTAATTATATTTGTCAATTTGTGTGGTATCCACATTGTTTAAATTGCTTTTCACTCAACCTAAGATGATATTTAATTTGGTTTTTGAATTCAATTAAAATACACTTTACAATCCTGTGAAATGCAAGAAATTATTAGTCAAGTGAAATGAACGATTACCAAAGGTCAATTTTCATCCAAAGGAGGATTAGAATAATCTACTATAAGCTCCATTTTGGAGAACTGAACGATTGATTCAAACAAGCTCTGTTCCCCATTAAACCAATTGAAAACAGCAATAGACAAAAAGCATAGAGAATTAGTTTAGATAAATGGTGTATTCTCAGGATAAGGCTAGGCCAATCATGGGCAAACTGGTCTGCATGCAGTCTGCTGTACATTCTAAATAGTCTCCTAATTTCACAAAGAAAGTATTAAAATTCATAAAACTTTTTATTGAAGAAAGAAAAGAAAAATCAACTTTTCCCTAATTCTAAGGCAGGTATTTATCATATGGTTTTCTGTAGTGAAAATGGTTGAGGTACCTTCAACATAAGATTACCTCAAATTTTTTTTTAGTAGTGCAGCCTACCTGATGATTTGTCATGTTTCATGTGGCCCAATTCTCAAAGGTTGCCCATGCCTGTGCTAGACCATATATTTTTTTTTGCTTAATCTGGTAAAAATTATTACAGCTCCAATGATAAGTTTTCACTCCTGGTTGTATTCCCAGCTATTGCCACCTACAAATTACCATTTTATTATAGAATTCTTTTTTTCAGAAAAAGCACCTCAAAGTATTAGATTGATCAGGAAGATAACAAGTTCCAAAAGGATGGAAATTTCAAATTGGCTAGTGAAACAAAACAAATGCATTGTTTAACAAATTTAATGTAGAAAATAATTTCTTGCTACAAAGGATTTCAATAAACCATTCAGTGTCCTGGATATGACACAAAACTGCATCTGATGGTGAGGTTCCAGTTCCGGAGCTCTGGGGTATAGTCACCCCTTCATTGCCATTACTCCCAGGTTTACTCTGACCCTGAGTAGTATTATGTGTTAGGTCCCATCTATAAGTTAAATAAATCTGTTGAAAAATATACATATTCAATAAGACTGTGCAAAAAAAAAAAAAACTCTTAAACAACTAGACAAAATTGATTCCCTAACCTCCACGCATAAAATAACCTTAGATGGGTTGACATACCATTAAAATTAATCAATAGTAGCAAAATTGAAAATACTTGTTACATTGTTTGATTTCTAATATATTGTAGATAAGCTGCTTATAATGTGTGTGTGTGTATATATATATATATATGGTGTCTTTAAAGTTTTGAAACTTTTAAAATTGGATATTTAATAACTCACATTGTACAAAGGATTAAAAATAAAAGTTCAACTCTTAAAGTTTTATTATTGATGTACTTTTGCTTATTGCTCTTCAACATGACTGCCATTCTTATTGAAAGATTTTGACCTGTAGTGGGACTTTATGGACACTCTGTATAACCTACCTTGTGGTAGGCAAGTGAATAAATTTAAAAAAATTCTGTACTTTTTTTATTCTTTTTGAAGATTTTACTCATTGTTTGATTTTACTTGTATACTTATGCCAACATTGGTATGATTTTTAATTGTCCAAATTTTTTCTTTGCAGGCCAGCTTATCGGGGGTTGACCTTTTTGTTAGAGTACTTACCACAGGCTTCTGGCCTACACAGTCAGCACCACCCAGATGTAATATCCCTCATGCGCCCAGATCAGCTTTTGAAACTTTTAGGAGGTAATGTACAATTATAGAAATCATTGGTTCTCTATAAATTTGTCAGTTAATATTTAATATTTGTAAATGTCTATATATTTACACACGTGTACACACGACCTATCATTTTGCAACACCATCTGGTTAAAAATGGGACTGTCAAAATCATCCAAGATGAAATGCAAAAATGTAAATCCTGATTATCTGGTGTTGCTTATCTGCTGAATTCTTACGAGGGTAGTCACCTCATCTAAATAATGGACTATTCGGTTTTTATTATAAAGGGAAGAAAAAGGACATGCTACACAAAAAATATAGAAAGTAGGGGAAAGATAGAGGGGGTGGGTGCGCAAAGTGATAAAGCTAATCAGTTTCAGTTGAACAAGAGGAAAAGAAGGAAAGAAAAAAGTTAAATGAAGATTATTATACTTTTTACATATTGAACTAAATAGCAATAGCGCTTAAGTAAACATATCAAACGTTGTAATAATTGAATTATCATACTGTGGTGTATCTACATGCCTGCTAGTATTTATTAAACTAACAATAATAAAAAATGTCATATTTTTGTATTTTATGTAATATTCCAAATTTGATTTCCTTTTTTTAATAGATTTTACCTTGCAAAGCATAGTGGCAGACAGCTGACGTTACAACCTCAACTCGGCTCTGCAGATTTGCATGCTTGTTTTTATGGTCCTCGCAAAGAAGAAAATGGAGATGGTGCTAGTGTCAGTTCATCAAAAGGCCCACGGAAACATATTATTCAAGTATCTACATTTCAAATGTGTGTCTTGATGTTGTTCAATACTCATGGGAAAATGACCTATGAAGTAAGTTGATTATTTCAATCTCTTGAGTTATTAATGTTTGAATTTAAAGTTTTTTTTGTTCTTTTAATCTTTGTGTTTGTATTATAAGAAAACATCAATATGAACTAGAAATAATACAAAGTTTTATGGAACCCATTTCTTACTAACATTTAAACAAAACAAAAAACTCCACACCCTAGTGTTCTGGGGCTTCAGCTTCTGAGCGAGGTAAAATTAATTGCGCGATCCCATTTTAGATTAGGGGCAGGTCTGGGTTTATTGCCTGGTGCCTGGGGCACCCTAAACAGGAAATGCTAATGGGAACCATGCACTCTTTGCACAGGTGACTGCATGGCTCCCCATGTTAAAGATGTTAATCCAGTTTAGTGGGAGGTCAGGAAAATATTCCTTAACAAATCTTCATTTCATAATCTTACATGAAACTTTCTATTTAGGAGGCTTCAGTTTCTGAACTGATGAGAGGTAAAATTAATTGCACGGTCCCTTTTTATACGAGGGGCAGGGCCAGGTTTATAGCCTGGTGCCTGGGACACCCCAAAAGGGGAATGCTAATGGGAACCATGCACTGTTTGCACGGCTTGGTGGGAGGTCAGGAAAATATGACTTACAAATCCACATTTCATAATCTTGCATAAAGCCTCTTATTTAGCTGACATCTAATATATTTAGATTATTAGTTATTTAAAAAAATGCTAAATTATGATACTTGGAATATCTTTTTTTTAATTTTCCAATTTCTAACTTCGATTCTAAAGATTTTCTCTATTTTCCACTTTCCTTTTTGTTATCAGATAAACATGCCATTTGTTAATTGTTAATCACTGAAACTTTGCAAGATTTGTAAAAAAATGTTTTTTTTTGTTTTTAGGAAATTAAGAGTGAAACAGATATCCCAGAAAAGGATCTTCTCCGAGCCATCCAATCTCTGGCAGTTGGTAAGATAGCACAGCGAGTACTTCATAAAGACCCTAAAACAAAAGAAATTGGTAAGTATTTCTATTTTGCTTCTTATTTCAAATGTATAATTCCTTGACTAACAATTGAAATTTGAATTTAAAACAATCTCAGCAGTTTTCTACTAGGATATTTCATTTAGATGTTTATTTTATTTAAGCAAAAATAGGACATATTTGCTAAGTTTTTTTATACATGTTTTAAAAAAGAAATGGCAGATGTAATTTTTTGGTTTTAAAAAAAAAAAAAAAAAAAAAAAAAAAAAAAAAATTCCCTTTACCAACTGAAATTATTTGATATGTCCAGTTTCCCATCGATTACAGAAATAACGATACTTTTTGCATAGCCATGTAAATATTGTAAAATTATGAGTTTTGTTTTTGTCAAACTAATCAGATTCCAAAGAATTAGTTTTGATCTGAATTTCCCAAATTATTCAAGTTTAGATTGTTTCATTAGTATTTTATTTCATAGTTTGTGTTATATAAATCTATATCTTGCATATTAGAGTAATCAGTTAAATTAAAAACTATTGGCAGAATTAGCTTTTTTTTTTTTCATCTTCAAGGTGTGTTGTTCTAACTTGTATATCAGAATCTTAAGATATTTTAGATTTGTTATATATCATGTATGTATGTATGTTTTTGAAAATTTGATGCTCTTAAACCTTATTTTGTATTTCAAAAAAAAATTTCTCGCCTCACCAAACTTTTTTTTCTTTCCTTCAGAACCAGATCATGTATTTACTGTGAATGACCAGTTTACCTCTAAACTATTTAGGGTCAAAATTCAAACTGGTAAGATTTTAATTTCATGTACAAAATTTAAAATTATTTTTGTCTAATAAGCAAATTCTTGTATCTAGTCTTTTTTTTTCCCCCAAATCTTTAAATTTAAAACTATTTGTTTGTTTATAACTTTTATATATTGGTTGTATAAATATTTTGAATTTCCTTTTTAATTTGTATTAAGACTTGAAATGACAATGGAAATAATTTGGAAATTTAATCAAATTAAGCCTTAAAATATTTTCATTAAAGTTCACTTAAAAAAAAAATCTATATACTTGTAGTTAAGAATGGAGAAATTTTTTGTTCTCAATAAATTGTAGAGTATTGGAAATTTAAACTCTTTGAATAGTTTATATGATGCAACAATAATTTCTTTTTTGCTCCCCATGTATGTGTTTAATTTAGAATTGATTTAATATTAATAAGAAAATATTATTTTGGTATTAAAATGAATCTTTTCTTTGTTCTTGTAGTGGCTGGAAACAAAGGTGAAGCTGAACCTGAAAGGAAAGAAACTCGCAGTAAAGTAGATGAAGACAGAAAACATGAATATCCTTTTTCCCTTGCTCTAATTGTTAATGCTTTTTGTTTGTGTTTTCCACTATGCTTGTTAGTTAAAATACATTTTCTCTTTAGCGACACAAAATACTCAATCTTGTTTTTCAAGGGGAAAGCATAACTAACCAATATATTGTAGATTGTTGTTTATACTACACTTTTTTTTTTTTTTTTTTTTCATCCAAAACTATCTCTTTTTCAATATCTGGCAAACTTTCATCTCAGCGAGTACTGCATGGTGCACCCCCCCCCCAATTTTCATTTGAAGCGGGGGGGGGGGTTTACATAGCAATCTACAGTAGACATTTTTTGTGTGTGTGTCCAATATCTTCATTGTGTTGCTTATAAAAAGAACAAACTATTTTAAGAGTTAAAAAATCAATTTCTAAATAAGAACAAAACAAACTTGATATCATCGTAGTGAAAATTTTTAAATCCAATCACATTAACTTAAAATCCTTGTATTTTTACTAATGCTATCATAGGGTGTTGGAATGTTTGATTTCCAAGGTAGTTTTATTTTTATTGATGAACTGGTTTTAAAGGATACTAACAAATTCTATAACAATTTATTACTATGCAGGTTATTTGTTGAGCCACCTGCCTATTTATGACATTGGCTATGGTATTACTTTTGAAAGCTGTTTGTTAGTAAATTTGACCCTTTTGATATGATGGAGCAAATAGATATTTGCCAGGCAAGTAATAATACCTTTTTGTTGTAAATATGTCCTTTTGCAATTTAAATCTTTTTTCTGTGACTGGATGAGTTTCTCTGTAGATAACCAGATGTGATCTGAATGTCATTTTGTCCATAAGAAAGTGTGGGTGGACAATAAGATGGGGGTGATGTCACTGAAGACATAGACCACGTGATGAGCCCTAAGGTCTTGTTTGAAAGACAATGAAGAAACAACCTCAACTTTGCATAAATTTCGAACTAACATAAAGTTCCTTGATCTTCTTTTATCCGAGACGGGCGGGGGGTGCGTCTTAAAGGATCCAGAAAATATATTCTATTTAATGATAAACATATGACCTAATAAAAGGAATGCTTATCTTGGACCTTGTAAAAGAAAGAAGTTATATGCTTCTGTGTCTACAAGAAAATCACTATCAGTGTTTTCTTTGCTAGTGTGGCCAGTACATTATATCAAAGCTGTTATTTTTGACTAGATCAACATTGTATCCATTCTTTATAAACGAATAGGGGAAATTAAAATTATACATACCATCAAAATATTTCTAGTCTTGATTCATCCACTCTTCTGAATGAACTACACCAGACCAATGCATTCTTTCTTGCTCATTATATGTTCATCATACACAGCAGACAAACTCACAGTGGATTTGTGCCCTTATAAAAATCTTTCATTCCCATTTCTATTCACTGTTTTATGGTAGCTGTCATATGACATACCCTAAACTTTGTTGCTTTCTTTACAGTTTTCACAATGTTACTTTTGAACATTCCTTGTGTGTATACATGTATGTATTATTATTTGTCCTTGACCACACTGTACAATAGAAGCTGCCATTGTGAGAATTATGAAAGCCAGGAAGAAGTTACAGCATAATGTGTTGGTTACTGAGGTGAGCAAAGAATTTTGTTATTTGAAAATATCAACATAAAATGATTGTGCACACTTTAACTAATACCTTTTCTCTGTTGGTTTGTGAGAAACTTATTCTTATAACTTTGTCAATTGAAAAGTTTCATTTGTTATAATTTGGGTGGGTGGGTGAGCAAGTTTCTATAACAGATTAACTGCCATGAAAATGTTTGTTGCATAATCTTGGGGTTTTACTAAATTCAACTTCTCTCAGTCTGTGCCTATTTAGTTAACAAAGGTGTATGTTAACTTACCTAGATATCTATACTTGCAATACTTTTATAATTAAATTGGGTTAAATTTTGTTTGTAGTCTGGGGAAATTGAGTTTGTGTATGAGAGCTTTCTTTTATAATTAATTTGGTAGCAATATTTATGAACTTTGTTAGCACGTTGGCTGTGATGTGCACCACATATGGTACACGAAGATCTATCCAAATCTCTATGTGCACCATATATGGTACACAAAGATCTATCCAAGATCCAATCCGCAATGTGCACCATATATGGTAAACACCTATAGAAGTGTGTGTGTGTGTATTATATTCTTAAAATGGCCATTAATCTGTTTTAATTATCAAATTTCAGAATACAAAACTTTAATACTGTTAAGGTGTGTTTCAAAGTAAACAATATAACAGAATTTTTATTTGTAACTGCAAATGAAAAAATATTAAAAACTCACATCCTTGCATTTCATTGAATCCTAGTTTGATGATTTTTGTGAATAATTTGAAGGCATCAAAGTATTTTATGCAGCTTTGCAGAAGCAAATCCTTTTGGATTTACCTCTGCAAATCTGTACACAACCTTTCACTCCAATATCTAGTTTGGTATTGAAAGTCATACTAGTTGGAACATGGTTCCACCCAGGAATAAGTATTGCATTAGCAATTGCAGCTAACATGTTAAAATTCATTGCTTATTCATATAACTGTTTAGATTATATTAATCAAGTCTTTCATTTTCTAGGCATTGTGATTTTAATCTTTTGAAAAAATTTTTTCTCCAAAGGTAACTGAACAACTGAAAGCTAGATCTTACAAGTCTGTGGGTAATTAAGAAAAGATTGAAGGATTGATAGAACGAGAATACCTGGCTAGAACTCCAGAAGACAGGTCAGTATTTATCTATATTTTTGGATTTTGAGCTTAGTTATTGCAAATTGTTTTTATGAATGAATTGTAAATTATTGGTATTTAACTCAGTTCAGTTTTTTTTTTTTTTTTTTTTTTTTTTTTTTAAATGTAAGAGTAGAATGTTTTGTTCTATTACCAAATATTTTGCAGTAGAACTTTTGATTTTCATAAAAACAAAATTCTTAGCTGTAGCATTAATTATTTGGATTTATCTCATTTTAAGCATTTGTTGTACTCGTGCTAGGAAATGTATTTTATCAACAATTTTATTATTGCAATTCTATGAATAAAGTATGACCAGTGATAAAATACAAAAAATCCTTTTTACTTGAAATGATATAAATCAATTTAAAGAAATTTTGCAGAAATCTCCAATAATTTATTGGGGTATTTTTTTTGCTTACCTTTATCCTACAAATTCAGACTTTTCCGACTTTAATTTGACAAATTCATGTTTTAAACTGGAATTTTTGGTATAATCAATGTCCATGGTTAAGAGTGACCTTGTTTTTCTCAGGTTTTTAAAAGGTTATTTTTTTTGGGGGGGGGTGAACAGTCAACTATTTTTTATGGGTCACTGTTACCCTTGTGCATTGGTTGATTTTTGTTTTACACACCTTAAGTTTGGTGAGGTGAAGAGCACATACTATCTTTTATGTGAAATTTTTACCTTCTTTATGGAGCCAACAATTGGAATATAGTTGTAAAAGTTGTTTCCATGTCTTGATTGGGAAAGTTTTAACTTTTTAAATAAAGTAACTTCCTCTACCATAATTCATCAGAAATGAGTTAGATAATATTCAAAGTCATATTGATACTTTGCCAAATGAATCTGAACATCAAGCGATGGCATTTGAAATTTTTAAAGCAAAATAAATCTTG
>CM042146.1:114514514-114598049 GCA_023376005.1 Doryteuthis pealeii | reverse complement strand
CAAAAAAGAAGAGAGATAGCATTAAAAAGACAGATAAAAGCGGGGTGAAGAAGAAAAAGATAGGTAATGGTCATCAGTGGAAAAACTGCAATTTAATGAATGAAACAATAAAGTTACGTCCTCCGTTTATGTCTTCTTGCAGATTTCTTTTCTATTTCTTGGATTAGGAATTTTTTTTTTCTTTAAATACAAAGGGGAAAAAAATAAACAGGTTTTTATTTCTTTGCTTGGTTTTATTCAGTTTTGGCTTTACAATATTTCAGGAACTTGTAATAATAATAAAAAAAAAAAGTTTTAAAAAATTGTATATAAAAATCTGATGTATAAAAAATACAGAAGGGAAGGGAAGATTTAAAAAAAAAAAAAAAAATTGGAAAAATTCCTCACCATACAACTTTTTTTTTTTTTATCGTATAAGATAAAAAAAAAATATAGCACAGATCTGATTATTCCAGCCAGCCACCATAAATGAACAAATAAATTTACAATTATCACTTGGATGATAGCTGTATTGTGGGGATGTAGAAATTGCTGACCAGATCTGGCTCAATATCCACTCTCTATATTAAGAGCTTTCCCCCTTCTGTTGTATGTTTTTAACCTTCCCTCTAAGTTACAAAGATTTCAAAATAGTAGCATTAAGAACAAGTTAATTAGAAAAGAAGATTGGTCACTCAACTACTTTTAAATTGCTGTTAATAGAATAAGACTTCAGCATAATTAGTTTTATAGCATTGGGTATTTTCTTTTTTTTTTTCTTTTTGGTAAGGCACGGATCTAGAGCAGAACCTTGCTCCAATGCATTGGGTCAGATATTATCACAGTCTTCAAATTATTGTATTTTTTTTCTCTCCAAAGAGGTTATTTACCTTTTTTTTTTTTTTTGACCAAGAGCCAACTCTACATCAATCTTTAGGGGTAATTAGAGCTTTTAATGAACTGACTAGTTTGTTAGGCAGATAGTTTCAAGATTTTCAAAGGTCTTCTCCTATATTAGACATTTTTAATCCTAAGCCAACTCTTGATTAAATTAACAACCTTATTTCAGCCATGCCATCTCACCAGTTTAACAGAAAAAAAAACTCTTTATGCATTGGGGAGCTTCAGGTTTAACATTATATTTTTGTATGTTTACAAAATCTGACCAGCCTCATCCCTCCTTGCTTTCCAGAAGGAAGAAAAAATCAAATCTGTTCACCCAGCTTTAGTAATTTTTTTTAAATTATTTATTTTTACATATAACGAAAGTAAAACAAATTTCATGAGCTTTTTGGAATATTAAAGACTTTTTTGCACACAGTCTTTCACTAAAAAAAAAAAAAAAAAAAAAAAAAAATATATCTTTCACTAAAAAAAAAAAAAAAAGCATTGCACTCCAACTTCTAGACTTGGCACGAACAACTTGTTTTTTTCCTTTGAAAGTCTTTTGAGGAAAGGCCAATCTATTTTCCTCTTAAATTAATTTCCAAGAACTAATTTAAAGTGTTCTTGGTAGCCTACCGAAAAAAAGAAAAATAAAAAATGCTTTAGTTTACCAAGGACAATTAATCAAACAGCACATGTTTTTTGTTTTTCCTTCTTCCCTCAGCTTTTAGCAACTTTTAATTTTCAACCCTTAAATGCTGTTTATTTAATCCCTTTAAATATTTAATTCAAACCCTTCAAAATGGGGGGGGGGGGTCGTTACAGTTTATCTACTTATCCTGTAGAAGTAGAAAGTCGGCAACTTTAAATATGCCTCTGGTATAATTTAAAGGTTAAAAGAAAAATGGCTGGCTTTAAATATTTGAGGTGAGAGGGAATTTTTTTTTTTCTTTTGGGAACCAGAAAATGTAGAACAGAAAAGAAAAAGAATGAGAAGATAGAGAAATTTGTGCATAGAAGAACAATAACAGTACAAAGCTATTTAGTCATGAAAAAAATTAATTTTATTCATTCATGGGCTTTTTTTTTTTTTTTTTTTTCTTTTTTCCCCTTTTAATATATTTTTTTTTCTTTTCTATCCTCCCCTTCAATATAGACAAGTTTTTATTTTTTTCCCTCCCCTTTCAAACTACAGGAAAGAAAGTGCATCCTTGATGAGGGGGTTGAAATTTATACAATTTAAACATATTTACAAGTGCTACAAGCCACCAATGTCCCAAATCAATGGCGCTGGTAATCAGATCTTACAGATGCTGAATAGTTCATCATCAGGAGAGAGAGAGAGAGAGAAATAAGGAGAAGGTAGGCCACTTGCAAAAAAGTTACAGCAACAAATTGCTTATTTTATTTCAACAATTCTCTTTTTCCGGCTGACATTGCAGCAAAATTCCAAGTAGAGAAAAAAAAAAAAAATACATATTTTCAATGAATATTTACCTTAACTTGGATTGATCTAAAAGTATTGACAAAAAATAAGGGAATCATAAATAAAATGATTGGGAGTAAATAAAACTTTAAAAAGGGGAAAAAAAAAATACACCCCATTTGAAGTGGGACTTGGAGAAGGAAAAAGAAAAAAAGAAAAGGAAGACCAAAGTAGCAAGCAGGTATAAATGAAATCCTTATATACAAATTAAAATCTTTTAGAAAAAGAAGCAAAGGGAGGGGAGAGTGTTGTAATAAAGACTTAATGCAACATTGTGCACTTCTCAAATTAGAATAATAAAATAAAAAAACATTGAATTTTGGTTTAAAAATTGCTTTCTTTAACAAGAGAGAGAAAGAGGCATTGGGGGTAAAATGCCCGTTGACCAGAAAATGAGAAATATTCAGTTATCATTTTTGCCAATGGTCTACCTAACAGGAGGATGGGGTGGGGAACTTTAATGTTATAAATCTCGGGGGAGGGGGCAATGAAAAGCATGTTACCACATGATCATTTGTAGAGCTTGGAATGCCTGGGAGGCCATTAAAGAAAAAAAAAAAAAAAAAAAAAAGCATCTTCAAGTTTTTGGGGGTGGGGTGACTTTCGAATGGTTTTAAAGTCGTCAAAGCAGGCAGACAGATCTCTACTACATGTTTTTACACATTTGCTCGGAGAGCACTTGCACAAGACAACCCCCTCTGTATTGGATCAGCATGTAAGAAAGTGCATTATTTTTGGTTGGTTTTATTGGTTGAGGTTTTTTTTTTTATTTTATTAATAGATTTATTATATACAATCACATTGGATTGGCATAAAACATTGGAAACTGGCTTGTAGCTGCTGGTGGCGGCCAAATAATTGCCCATGTGGGAGGAGGAGGAGGGCCTTTTTCAATGCAAGGTAGGTGTACATTTTTCTGAAATAAATAAAGCAATTATATAAGGATACAATTGATACAACATTTTTGTTTCTATTAGAAAGAAGTTTTTGTGTACACAAATTGAAAATATCTCACACCCTACACACTGACCCTTATGAATTATTGGGAGGAGGATATGTGTATGCACAAGAGAGAGCTCTCTGGTTTACATGTCTATGCAAGTTTGAAAACAGAGTGTAGTTTGTTGTAAAGATGGGGGAGGATAACGTAAAACTAAAGAGTAAGTTTCTTTGGATTATTCGGACTATTGTCCTCACCTTTATCTGTATAATGTTTTGGTTGATGTTCTCTTCGGCCTTCTTCAATAGTCCGAATAATCCAAATTACCAAACCTCATTTCAAAAATTCATAGAAATTAAGTTTCTTTGTTATTGAGAACCCAGAACATGATTTTGATATGTAACAAGGATTCAATTTACAATGCAATTTATCTTTTTGTTAAAACCATATAAAGTAAACATCTAGCTGAAAGTTTCCTCGTCAGAAAACTAAAGCTTTTTTTTTCTAGTCACCAGAAAAAAAAAAAAAAAAAAAAAAATATCACATCTTACATTTTTTAGTATCCACAATGTCCATGTGGTGGTGGTGGTGGATAAGCATTAAACTTTTGATGAAATTTATTAACTTTTGAGTTTTCTCTTGCAGAAACAGTTTGTTGCAATGGAATTTTTTTTTTTTTTTTTTTTAAATGGGACATAAATTTCTTTCATTATATAGCTAAAATGCCTGCATGTAGGGTGTGTTTTCAGCTAGTAAAGATAGAACCTTAAATTTGGTCACAGTCCATATTCACAATATCTGACTTCTGCTTTATATACGCTATAGGTGATATGGATATAACAAGGATTTATTTTCTTTAAAATTCAAATGCCATCCTTTGATGTTCAGATTATTTGCAAAGTATCAATATTGCTTTGAATATTATCTAACTCATTTCTGATGAATTATGGTAGAGGAAGTTACTTTTATTTAAAAAGTTAAAACTTTCCCAATCAAGACATGGAACAAACTTTTACAACTATATTCCAATTTGTTGGCTCCATAAAGGTAAATTTCACATAAAAGATAGTATGTGCTCTTCACCTCACCAAACTTAAGGTGTGTAAAACAAAAATCAACCAATGCACAAGGGTAACAGTGACCCATAAAATAGTTGACTGTTCACCCCCCCCCAAAAAAAAAACTTTTAAAACCTGAGATATAACAAGGTCATCTTAACCATGGACATTTGATATATACCAAAAATTCCAGTTTAAAACATCAATTTGTCAAATTAAGTGGGAAAAGTCTGAATTTGTAGGATAAAGGTTAAGCAAAAGAAATACCCCAATAAATTATTGGAGATTTCTGCAAAATTTACTTTAAATTGATTTATATCATTTTCAAGTAAAAAGGATTTTTTTGTATTTTATCACTGGTCATACTTTATTCATAGAATGCAATAATAAAATTGTTGATAAATACATTTCCTAGCAAGAGTACAACAAATGCTTAAAATGAGATAAATCCAAATAATTAATGCTACAGCTAAGATTTTGTTTTTATGAAAATCAAAAAGTTCTACTGCAAAATATTTTGGTAATAGAACAAACATTCTACTCTTACATTTAAAAAAAAAAAAAAAAAAAACTGAACTGAGTTAAATACCAATAATTTACAAATTCATTCATAAAACAATTTGCAATAACTAAGCCTCAATAATCCAAAAATATAGATAAATACTGAACCTGTCTTCTGGAGTTCTAGCCAGGTATTCTCGTTCTAATCAATCCTTCAATTCTTTTCTTAATTACCACAGGACTTGGTAAGAATCTAGCTTTCAGTTGTTCAGTTACCTTTGGAGAAAAATTTTTTTTCAAAAGATTAAAATCACAATGCCTAGAAAATGAAGACTTGATTATATAATCTAAACAGTTATATCATGAATAAGCAATAGAATTTTAACATGTTAGCTGCAATTGCTAATGCAATACTTATTCTTGGGTGGAACCATGTTCCAACTAGTATGACTTCAATACCAAACTAGATATTGGAGTGAAAGGTTGTGTACAGCTTTGCAGAGGTAAATCCAAAAGGATTTGCTTCTGCAAAGCTGCATAAAATACTTTGATGCCTTCAAATTATTCACAAAAATCATCAAACTAGGATTCAATGAAATGCAAGGATGTGAGTTTTTAATTATTTTTTCATTTGCAGTTACAAATAAAAATTCTGTTATATTGTTTACTTTGAACACACCTTAACAGTATTAAAGTTTTGTATTCTGAAATTTGATAATTAAAATAGATTAATGGCCATTTTAAGAATATATACACACACACACCACACACTTCTATAGGTGTTTACCATATATGGTGCACATTGGCGGATTGGATAGATCTTTTTGTGTACCATATATGGTGCACATTGCAGATTTGGATAGATCTTCGTGTACCATATGTGGTGCACATCACAGCCAACGTGCTACAAAGTTCATAAATATTGCTACCAAATTAATTATAAAAGAAAGCTCTCATACACAAACTCAATTTCCCCAGACTACAAACAAATTTAACCTTTAATTATAAAAGTATTGCAAGTATAGATATCTAGGTAAGTTAACATACACCTTTGTTAACTAAATAGGCACAGACTGAGAGAAGTTGAATTTAGTGAAACCCCAAGATTATGCAACAAACATTTTCATGACAGTTAAATCTGTTATAGAAACTTGTTCACCCACCCACCCAAATTATAACAAATGAAACTTTTCAATTGACAAGTTATAAGAATAAGTTTCTCACAAACCAACAGAGAAAAGGTATTAGTTAAAGTGTGCACAATCATTTTATGTTGATATTTTCAAAATAACAAAATTCTTTGCTCACCTCAGTAACCAACACATTATGCTGTAACTTCTTCCTGGCTTTCATAATTCTCACAATGGCAGCTTCTATTGTACAGTGTGGTCAAGGACAAATAATAATACATACATGTATACACACAAGGAATGTTCAAAAGTAACGTTGTGAAAACTGTAAAGAAAGCAACAAAGTTTAGGGTATGTCATATGACAGCTACCATAAAACAGTGAATAGAGATTGGAAATGGAAATGAAAGATTTTTATAAGGGCACAAATCCACTGTGAGTTTGTCTGCTGTGTATGATGAACATATAATGAGCAAGAAAGAATGCATTGGTCTGGTGTAGTTCATTCAGAAGAGTGGATGAATCAAGACTAGAAATATTTTGATGGTATGTATAATTTTAATTTCCCCTATTCGTTTATAAAGAATGGATACAATGTTGATCTAGTCAAAAATAATAGCTTTGATATAATGTACTGGCCACACTACAAGAAAATCACTATCAGTGTTTTCTTTGCTAGACACAGAAGCATATAACTTATTTCTTTTACAAGGTATAAGATAAACATATGACCCAATAAAAGGAATGCTTATCATTAAATAGAATATATTTTCTGGGTCCTTTAAGACGCCCCCGCCCCAGATAAGAGAAGATCAAGGAACTTTATGTTAGTTCGAAATTTATGCAAAGTATGAAGTTGTTTCTTCATTGTCTTTCAACAAGACCCTTAGGGCTCATCACATGTGGGTCTCATGTCTTCAGTGACATACCCATCTTATTGTCCACCACACTTTCTTCTCATGGACAAATGACATTCAGATCCATCTGGTTATCTTATCGAAAACTCAAGTCCATGAGAAGAAAGTGTCGGGGTGGACAATAAGATGGGTGATGTCACTGAAGACATGAGACCCACATGTGATGAGCCCTAAGGTCTTGTTGAAAGACAATGAAGAAACAACTTCATACTTTGCATAAATTTCGAACTAACATAAACTTGATCTCTCTCGGGGGCGTCTTAAAGGATCCAGAAAATATATTCTATTTAATGATAAGCATTCTTTTATTGGGTTTTATCTTATACCTTGTAAAAGAAATAAGTTATATGCTTCTGTGTCTAGCAAAGAAACACTGATAGTGATTTTCTTGTAGTGTGGCCAGTACATTATATCAAAGCTATTATTTTTGACTAGATCAACATTGTATCCATTTCTTTATAAACGAATAGGGGAAATTAAAATTATACATACCATCAAATATTCTTCTTGATTCATCCACTCTTCTGAATGAACTACACCAGACCAATGCATTCTTTCTTGCTCATTATATGTTCATCATACACAGCAGACAAACTCACAGTGGATTTGTGCCCTTATAAAAATCTTTCATTTCCATTCCAATCTCTATTCACTGTTTTATGGTAGCTGTCATATGACATACCCTAAACTTTGTTGCTTTCTTTACAGTTTTCACAACGTTACTTTTGAACATTCCTGTGTGTATACATGTATTATTATTTGTCCTTGACACACTGTACAATAGAAGCTGCCATTGTGAGAATTATGAAAGCCAGGAAGAAGTTACAGCATAATGTGTTGGTTACTGAGGTGAGCAAAGAATTTTGTTATTTGAAAATATCAACATAAAATGATTGTGCACACTTTAACTAATACCTTTTCTCTGTTGGTTTGTGAGAAACTTATTCTTATAACTTTGTCAATTGAAAAGTTTCATTTGTTTATAATTTGGGTGGGTGGGTGAACAAGTTTCTATAACAGATTAACTGTCATGAAAATGTTTGTTGCATAATCTTGGGTTTCACTAAATTCAACTTCTCTCAGTCTGTGCCTATTTAGTTAACAAAGGTGTATGTTAACTTACCTAGATATCTATACTTGCAATACTTTTATAATTAAATTGGGTTAAATTTGTTTGTAGTCTGGGAAATTGAGTTTGTGTATGAGAGCTTCTTTTATAATAATTTGGTAGCAATATTTATGAACTTGTTAGCACGTTGGCTGTGATGTGCACCACATATGGTACACGAAGATCTATCCAAATCTGCAATGTGCACCATATATGGTACACAAAGATCTATCCAAATCCGCAATGTGCACCATATATGGTAAACACCTATAGAAAGTGTGTGTGTGTGTGTGTATATATTCTTAAAATGGCCATTAATCTATTTTAATTATCAAATTTCAGAATACAAAACTTTAATACTGTTAAGGTGTGTTCAAAGTAAACAATATAACAGAATTTTTATTTGTAACTGCAAATGAAAAAATAATTAAAAACTCACATCCTTGCATTTCATTGAATCCTAGTTTGATGATTTTTGTGAATAATTTGAAGGCATCAAAGTATTTTATGCAGCTTTGCAGAAGCAAATCCTTTTGGATTTACCTCTGCAAATCTGTACACAACCTTTCACTCCAATATCTAGTTTGGTATTGAAGTCATACTAGTTGGAACATGGTTCCACCCAAGAATAAGTATTGCATTAGCAATTGCAGCTAACATGTTAAAATTCTATTGCTTATTCATGATATAACTGTTTAGATTATATTAATCAAGTCTTTCATTTTCTAGGCATTGTGATTTTAATCTTTTGAAAAAAAATTTTTCTCCAAAGGTAACTGAACAACTGAAAGCTAGATTCTTACCAAGTCCTGTGGTAATTAAGAAAAGAATTGAAGGATTGATAGAACGAGAATACCTGGCTAGAACTCCAGAAGACAGGTCAGTATTTATCTATATTTTTGGATTATTGAGCTTAGTTATTGCAAATTGTTTTTATGAATGAATTTGTAAATTATTGGTATTTAACTCAGTTCAGTTTTTTTTTTTTTTTTTTTTTTTTTTTAATGTAAGAGTAGAATGTTTGTTCTATTACCAAAATATTTTGCAGTAGAACTTTTGATTTTCATAAAAACAAAATCTTAGCTGTAGCATTAATTATTTGGATTTATCTCATTTTAAGCATTTGTTGTACTCTTGCTAGGAAATGTATTTATCAACAATTTTATTATTGCAATTCTATGAATAAAGTATGACCAGTGATAAAATACAAAAAATCCTTTTTACTTGAAATGATATAAATCAATTTAAAGTAAATTTTGCAGAAATCTCCAATAATTTATTGGGGTATTTCTTTTGCTTAACCTTTATCCTACAAATTCAGACTTTTCCCACTTAATTTGACAAATTGATGTTTTAAACTGGAATTTTTGGTATAATCAAATGTCCATGGTTAAGAGTGACCTTGTTTTTCTCAGGTTTTTAAAAGTTTTTTTTTGGGGGGGGGGTGAACAGTCAACTATTTTATGGGTCACTGTTACCCTTGTGCATTGGTTGATTTTTGTTTTACACACCTTAAGTTTGGTGAGGTGAAGAGCACATACTATCTTTTATGTGAAATTTTACCTTTTATGGAGCCAACAATTGGAATATAGTTGTAAAAGTTTGTTCCATGTCTTGATTGGGAAAGTTTTAACTTTTTAAATAAAGTAACTTCCTCTACCATAATTCATCAGAAATGAGTTAGATAATATTCAAAGCAATATTGATACTTTGCAAATAATCTGAACATCAAAGGATGGCATTTGAATTTTAAAAGAAAATAAATCCTTGTTATATCCATATCACCTATAGCGTATATAAAGCAGAAGTCAGATATTGTGAATATGGACTGTTGACCAAATTTAAGGTTCTATCTTTACTAGCTGAAAACACACCCTACATGCAGGCATTTTAGCTATATAATGAAAGAAATTTATGTCCCATTAAAAAAAAAAAAAAAAAAAAAATTCCATTGCAACAAACTGTTTCTGCAAGAGAAAACTCAAAAGTTAATAAATTTCATCAAAAGTTTAATGCTTATCCACCACCACCACCACATGGACATTGTGGATACTAAAAATGTAAAATGTTGATATTTTTTTTTTTTTTTTTTCTGGTGACTAGAAAAAAAAAGCTTTAGTTTCTGACGAGGAAACTTTCAGCTAGATGTTTACTTTATATGGTTTAACAAAAAGATAAATTGCATTGTAAATTGAATCCTTGTTACATATCAAAATCATGTTCTGGGTTCTCAATAACAAAGAAACTTAATTTCTATGAATTTTTGAAATGAGGTTTGGTAATTTGGATTATTCGGACTATTGAAGAAGGCCGAAGAGAACATCAACCAAAACATTATACAGATAAAGGTGAGGACAATAGTCCGAATAATCCAAAGAAACTTTACTCTTTAGTTTTACGTTATCCTCCCCCATCTTTACAACAAACTACACTCTGTTTTCAAACTTGCATAGACATGTAAACCAGAGAGTCTCTCTCTTGTGCATACACATATCCTCCTCCCAATAATTCATAAGGGTCAGTGTGTAGGGTGTGAGATATTTTCAATTTTGTGTACACAAAAACTTCTTTCTAATAGAAACAAAAATGTTGTATCAATTGTATCCTTATATAATTGCTTTTATTTATTTCAGAAAAATGTACACCTACCTTGCATGAAAAGGCCTCCTCCTCCTCCCACATGGGCAATTATTTGGCCGCCACCAGCAGCTACAAGCCAGTTTCCAATGTTTTATGCCATCCAATGTGATTGTATATAATAAATATATAATAAAAAGAAAAAAAACCTCAACCAATAAAACCAACCCAAAAAATAATGCACTTTCTTACATGCTGATCCAATACAGAGGGGGTTGTCTTGTGCAAGTGCTCTCCGAGCAAATGTGTAAAAACATGGTAGTAGGATCTGTCTGCCTGCTTTGACGACTTTAAAACCATTCAGAAAGTCACCCCCACCCCCAAAAAACTTTGAAGATGCTTTTTTTTTTTTTTTTTTTTTCTTTAATGGCCTCCCAGGCATTCCAAGCTCTACAAATGATCATGTGGTAACATGCTTTTCATTGCCCCCTCCCCCGAGATTATAACATTAAAGTTCCCCACCCCATCCTCCTGTTAGGTAGACATTGGCAAAAATGATAAACTGAATATTTCTCATTTTCTGTCAACGGGCATTTTACCCCCAATGCCTCTTTTCTCTCTCTTGTTAAAGAAAGCAATTTTAAACCAAAATTCAATGTTTTTTTTATTTTTATTATTCTAATTTGAGAAGTGCACAATGTTGCATTAAGTCTTTATTACAACACTCTCCCCTCCCTTTGCTTCTTTTTTCTAAAAGATTTTAATTTTGTATATAAGGAATTTCATTTATACCTGCTTGCTACTTGGTCTTTCTTTTCTTTTTTTTCTTTTCTCCAAGTCCCACTTCAAATGGGGTGTATTTTTCTTTTTTCCCCTTTTTAAAGTTTATATTTACCTCCCAATCATTTTATTTATGATTCCCTTATTTTTTGTTCAATACTTTTTAGATCAATCCAAGTTAAGGTAAATTTCATTGAAAATATGTATTTTTTTTTTTTTTCTCTCTACTTGGATTTTGCCAATGTCAGCCGGAAAAAAAGAGAATTTGTTGAAAATAAAATAAGCAATTTGCTGCTGTAACTTTTTTGCAAGTGGCCTAACCTTTCTCCTTATTTCTCTCTCTCTCTCTCTCCTGATGATGAACTATTTCAGCATCTGTAAGATCTGATTACCAGCGCCATTGATTTGGGACATTGGTGGCTTGTAGCACTTGTAAATATGTTAAATTGTATTAAATTTCAACCCCCTCATCAAGGATGCACTTTCTTTCCTGTAGTTTGAAAGGGGAGGGGAAAAAATAAAACTTGTCTATATTGAAGGGGGAGGGATAGAAAAGAAAAAAAATATATTAAAAGGGAAAAAAAAAAAAAAAAAAAAAAAAAAAAAAGCCCATGAATGAATAAAATTAATTTTTTTTCATGACTAAATAGCTTTGTACTGTTATTGTTCTTCTATGCACAAATTTCTCTATCTTCTCATTCTTTTTTCTTTTCTGTTCTACATTTTCTGGTTTCCCAAAAGAAAAAAAAAATTCCCTCTCACCTCAAATATTTAAAGCCAGCCATTTTTCTTTTAACCTTTAAATATACCAGAGGCATATTTAAAGTTGCCGACTTTCTACTTCTACAGGATAAGTAGATAAACTGTAACGACCCCCCCCCCATTTTGAAGGGTTTGAATTAAATATTTAAAGGGATTAAATAAACAGCATTTAAGGGTTGAAAATTAAAAGTTGCTAAAAGCTGAGGGGAAGAAGGAAAAAAAAAAAAACATGGTGCTGTTTGATTAATTGTCCTTGGTAAACTAAAGCATTTTTATTTATTTTTCTTTTTTTCGGTAGGCTACCAAGAACACTTTAAAATTAGTTCTTGGAAATTAATTTAAGAGGAAAATAGATTGGCCTTTCCTCAAAAGAACTTTTCAAAGGAAAAAAACAAGTTGTTTCGTGCCAAAGTCTAGAAGTTGGAGTGCAATGCTTTTTTTTTTTTTTTTTTAGTGAAAGATTTTTTTTTTTTTTTTTTTTTTTTTTTAGTGAAAGACTTGTGTGCAAAAAAGTCTTTAATATTCCAAAAAGCTCATGAAATTTGTTTTACTTTCGTTATATGTAAAAATAAATAATTTTAAAAAATTACTAAAGCTGGGTGAACAGATTTAGATTTTTTCTTCCTTCTGGAAAGCAAGGAGGGATGAGGCCTGGTCAGATTTTTGTAACATACAAAAATATTAATGTTAAACCTGAAGCTCCCCAATGCATAAAGAGTTTTTCTTTTCTGTTAAACTGGTGGATGGCATGGCTGAAATAAGGTTGTTAATTTAATCAAGAGTTGGCTTAGGATTAAAAATGTCTTAATATAGGAGAAGACCTTGTAAATCTTGATACTATCTGCCTACAAACTAGTCAGTTCATTAAAAGCTCTAATTACCCCTAAAGATTGATGTAGAGTTGGCTCTTGGTCAAAAAAAAAAAAGGTAAAATAACCTCTTTGGAGAGAAAAAAAAATACAAATAATTTGAAGACTGTGATAATATCCTGACCCAATGCATTGGAGCAAGGTTCTGCTCTAGATCCGTGCCTTACCAAAAAAGAAAAAAAAAAAAAAATACCCAATGCTATAAAACTAATTATGCTGAAGTCTTATTCTATTACAGCAATTTAAAAGTAGTTTGAGTGACCAAATCTGCTTTTCTAATTAACTTGTCTTAATGCTACTATTTTGAAATCTTTGTAACTTAGAGGGAAGGGTTAAAAACTACAACAGGTGAGGGGGAAAGCTCTTAATATAGAGAGTGGATATTGAGCCAGATCTGGTCAGCATATTTCTACAATCCCCACCAATACAGCTATCATCCAAGTGATAATTGTAAATTTATTTGTTCAATTAATGGCTGGCTGGAATAATCAGATCTGTGCTATATTTTTTTTTTATCTTATACGAAAAAAAAAAAAGTTGTATGGGTGAGGAATTTTTTTCCAATTTTTTTTTTTTTTAAATCTTCCCTTCCCTTCTGTATTTTTTTATACATCAGATTTATTATATACAATTTTTTAAAACTTTTTTTTTTTATTATTATTACAAGTTCCTGAAATATTGTAAAAGCCAAAACTGAATAAACCAAGCAAAGAAATAAAAACCTGTTTATTTTTTTTCCCTTTGTATTTAAAAGAAAAAAAAAATTCCATAATCCAAGAAATAGAAAAGAAAATCTGCAAGAAGACATAAACGGAGGACGTAACTTTTATTGTTTTCATTCATTAAATTGCAGTTTTTCCACTTGATGACATTACTATCTTTTTCTTCTTCACCCCGCTTTTATCTGTCTTTTTTAATGCTTGAAGAGAAGAAAAAAAAAAGAAAAATTCACCCCCACTTTCAATTTCTTGAATTCAATTTTTTTTTTTCTCTCTCTCTTTGGCATAGATCTCAACAGTACAAAAAGAAAAAAAAAAAAAAAAGAAAAACAGTAATAAATTAGAAATGTACAAGTTCCGTTAGCAATCCAAAATTAATGTTTGATACATAAAGTACAAGTTGTCCTGAGGGTTGGGAAGCAATGAACTTAGGTACAGCAGCCCTCATATCGGCAGGTGTTGTTATGCTCTTGTCTGGTGGCATCATTATATTATTATTGGCGATTGCTTTTCCTTTTCTGTATTCTGCTGCAAGGTAGAAGGAACAAAGCCAGTTGTGAAGCTTTGTTGTTCCCATAAGTGTGTAATGTGTATTTGTAGTAGGTGGTGTCTGAGAGAGAAAGGAGAAAGAGAGTACAGGTCTGAAAAGTTTGCTGCAGTTGTTCAGATGATGTCACTTGCCAATGCGTTGAACCACCCACTCCTGCTGACAGAGGGGGCAGCGATTGTTCTGTTTCACCCACAATGACATACAACAGTTGTGAAACGAGTGGTTGCACTCACCCCAAACCACTGAAAAAACAAAATAAAAAAAACATTTAATTTGTGCTGAAGTAGAAAAAAAATTCAAGCTATCATCAATATACAAAGGGAAACTTTGATCCACTGCAAAAGATTTTACAGAAAAACCCCAAAATCCTTCAACACTTACCAGTGAAGATAACCAATTGGAATTTTTGTTAAAAAGTCAAATTAGGGTGAGTAATGTGAGGCACAATTCAACACGACTGCGAGATGCTGAGCTCACCTGATACTCTCGGAGTGGTCCTTGCCAAATTTGTATCTTCTGATTACCTGCACTTTCATCTTTTGCACAACAAATGTTTTTGGTTTGCAACATTGTGGCCCAAAGCAGAAATTCCCAAATTAACTACATTGAAACATTCATCTGCAGTTTTCAAATACCAAAAATGAAGTGCACCAACATTCAGGTTCATAATAACATTTACCAACCCCTCCATACGAGAAGACACAATGTTAATTTCTTAAGTAGAGTTAACAGTTTTCCTTCTCCTAGACTGGTTACCTAGCCAAGGTTAAAGAGCCCACTTTACACTATTTACCCATAGCTGGAGGGAGTAGTTGGATGCATACCTTTCTCAAGGGTGTTAGCAATATGTGAAATGCAAACAACCTCATCCAGGATAATAATGATATGAAACCCCCCCCCCCCCAAGCATTTATTCAATGATTTCAGGATCAAAGCATCATTAGCAGTAACCAAGAGCAACCCAGCAATCACAATATCACCAGACTGTTTTCAGTCACATAGTGGCAATACTACCAGAACAAAATGCAGCCTTTTCATAGAATCTTAATAAGCATTTAATTAACTGAATGAGAATGAAATTCACATGCAAAATCTACATATAAATTTCTCAATTTAAAAAAAAAAAAAAAAATTGAATGTTCTTAATTGTTCAATTGATGTTAAGAACTAAACTCTGACAAAGAAAGAAATCCTGTGGGGGAGGCTCATCACTCAACATTGAGGGAGCAGAACCAAATGCAAATATCAAGGAATACCCCCCCCCCCAATAAGCACATTATCAGTGATGTAACCTAAAACCCCCCGGCCCCCATCAAAGGTAGGATGTGACAAGATCAATTTTTAAGCCGAGGAAAACTGGTTTTAATTCTCTAACCAAATCTAAATAACCCATCGCAGGAGGAGGACAAATGGATTCATCTTTTCCCCCCCCCACAATGGCATTAACGCAAACAGCCCTGTCCAGGATTTGAACTTGGATCACCAATTCCATTTCAAAACAACAATAACCATTACACTAACTAAACAAGTATCATTGTTTATTATTTACCTTTTTACTTAAAAGGTTAATTAACTTTCTCAACTAATCCACCTGGAACAAGAGAGAGAGAAAAATTCTCATACAAAAGTTATAACAATGTTTATGAACGTAAACACTTATCAAAAAGTGTATGGAAGTTAAAAATCTATAAAATAATACGACCATTATCATCTTGCAACACCTGGTTAAAAATGAGACCATCCAAAAGTGTGTAACCACCCCAGCTAAATAATGGACCATTCCATTTTTATTATAGAGAAGAAAAAGGACATGTTACAGAGAAAAATATAATAAGGAAAGAAAGAGTAGGGTAGAGATAGGGTGACAACGCTAATCTGTTTCAATCAACAATGAAAAGGAAAGAAGAAAAAAGTGAGTTAAATCAAGATTATACTTTTTACATATTGAACTATTTAGCAATAGCTCTTAAGTAAACATCAAATGTAATAATTAAATTATCAAATTGTGGTATATCCACAGGTCCCACTAGTTTTTATTCTAGAAAAAAAAAACTTAGTGAAAATGCTTTTTAAAATAAATTCTATATATTTACCAACTCCTCCATACGAGCAGGATGCGACTCAAGCTTAATTTTTTAAGCAGAGTTTAACGGGTTTAAATTCCCGCTCCTAGATTGGTTGCCATACCAAGGTTAAAGAGCCCAGTCTGCCCTACTATTTACCCATAGCTGGAGGGAGTATAGTTGGATGCATACCTTTCCAAGGGTGTTAGTGAAATGTAAATGGCCATGTCCAGGATTTGAACTCAAGTCGCCAAATCCATTTCCTATAATAATATCCATTACACCACAAGCACCCCCCCCCCAAAAAAAAACATAAGTTTGCTTTAAATTTCTGTTCTTTAGTCAATCATTGGATAGTTTGGGCCTCTGTGAGTATCCCATGGCAAGCCACTAGCGTGTGCCTGCCTACAAGGCATCCAAGTGTGTGTATGTAATCAGCCCTGACTGAATCCTCATCTATAGGATTGATGAACAGTTGCAGACAATGAGGCTAGATGGCAAGCCTCGACACTAACTTTTTTCATGACCATCCCAAATGGGTTTGGACCGTCCCGAAATCAAAATATTTTTGTTTAATTCATTAGCATCATCTATATTTGTCAGTCATCAGTAGCATAATAACATGTAATAAAACATTAAGAAAAGCTGAAGCAGTTGACAGAAACATTTATTTTTAATCAAGAATAATAAAATAAAAATGTTATAAACTAAAATTTATTCTATTTCCATCTTTATGCGGACATTTTCAAATTATAAAAATATATACTGTGTGACTGTGTCTATTTCTTCAGTGTTGTTGCCATTAGTAATTCTAAGTCTAGAACTAGACTGTTTTTTGAGGTCAGTATTCAGGCAATCACTGGACGGCCAATATTGGAATGTAGTACTAACTTTTAGGAAAAATTTTTACCGTCCCCGGCAAACTGTCCCGGATGACATTGATCGTTCCGGGTGTAATTTTTATCGACAACGGGACTACATTAATGTCAAGCCCTGCTAGATGACCAAGCCAAGAGAAATTTCACACTTGGAGCCAGCACAGTAAAAATACACACAGGTATTAACAACAAATGTTATTGGAATTAGTAGTTTTTTGGTTGTTTTTTTTTTTTAAGTGTCAACTGAAAACTTAAAATCAAATTACAAAGGAAATTAATAATTTTGATATTTTGGACAGTTTTCCTCAGTATTGCGTATAAACACAACATTCAGGCCACAGTAACCTCGATCTGAATGTTGTGTTTATACACAAAGATGAGGACAACAGTCTGAAAAAAATCAAAATTATTCATATCAAGTCTCATCTCATAATACATATAAGTATAAGTATTCAAAGGAAATGTTAAAAAGGAAATGTTAAAAAAAAACAACTATTGTTGGAATATCCTGTGTATAAGGTGTGCAAAAGACCATACCTTATATTTATAGACTGTTCCAAACAGAAGGAGCTGAATTAATCAAATTAAAAGCGCCCAAACATGTATTTCATTTACCTTTTAACAGTGTTGATAAATTGTCCTAAAATTACTTGCTTGATCGACTGCTTCAAAAGAAAGACCAACAGGATCAACAGACAAGGATTAAAACTGATACTACATCTTTCTACTTCAAGAAAGGATCAACACTTTATGCCACAAAGAATCTCCACTATAAAACTGCATTCAACTACAGGCCTAATATGGCAACTCAAATCATAACAATTATCTTGAGTAAACTAACTTCTCACAAATTAATGTAGATAGAACTGGATAAATTATTGAATTTAAACCTAAAAAGTGTATAAAATCTGTGATAAAAACTTTATTTCTCTCTTGACTTCAGAAAAATAGGTTAAAAAAATAAGTAATCACTTGGTATTGATTATCATGGAAAGTAATGCTAACAATTTTAATACTGTTTAAAGTGTGTGTGTATATATATATATATATATATATATATATATATATATATATATATATATATATATAAGCATTGCAGTCTCGGAAGACTATGATTTTTGTGCCCCTGAAGGTACAGCGCTTCCTGTGACTGAAGTCCAATGTTTGAAAAACAGCCTTGACCACACGCGCACACACACACATATATATATATATATACACACTTTCTTGCAAGCAAAATTCATATCTTGAAATTACCAAATCTTTTGATCAGTGGAGGTGCGTGGTGTAATGGTTAGAGTCGTAGGAAATGAACCAGAGTTCAAATCCTGGGTGAGGCTGTTTACATTTCATATAATGCTAATACTCTTGGGAAAGGTGTGCATCCAACTACTCTCCCTCCAGTTATGGGTAAATTGTAGGGAAGACTGGGCTCTTTAATCTTGGCTAGGTAACCAGTATAGAAGGAAAACTAAATTCAAACCAGTTAAACTGCTTAAGAAATTGACCTTGTGTCACATCCTGGTTGTGCAGAGGGGTTGGTAAATATAAATATATATATATATATATATATATATATATATATATATATATACATACATACATACATACATACAGGGTCATCAGCAACTAAACCCACACTCCCACCAGGAGTGTCTGGCGAGGAAGGTAGCTAGACACCCAGCAGGTTGAAAATCAAGACCTATCACAGAGGGAAGGAAGCTTTTTGCTCCACGGCCATCTAGCACATTACATGGAGACATAGAAATACCTAGGTTGGTATCCAGGTATGTAGCAAAATCACATGAGGTATCCTTGTCTTAACAAAAAAAAAAAAATTGTCATTTAGTTTTTGTATACACCTGAAGATGATATCAGATGATCTGAAACATGTGTTGCTAATTTAAAATAATACATATTTTTTTTTTTAAAACATAATCCATTTTGCGAACCTTCTTTTTTATAAAATATATTCATTAATCAAATTTAGCCTAAATTAATTGAAAGTTTTGTTGTAAACCTAGGAAATATTAATTGATTTTTATTATTACCTAATAAACAAGATCTCCTTTTAAACAAGAAAATGTTTGCTAATTGTGAAACAAAGAATGATTGAGTGAAGAGAGGGAAATTAAAAACATTTGCCAGTAAACATTACACAAAATTACAGATCAAAAATAAAATAATAAATAAAAATCTTCAACCTTTGTGGTCAGTTACAATTCAAAAGGTGTGAAAATACAAAAGTTTAAATTTGTTTCCTAAAACAAAATATAAAAATGGAAACCAGACAAGTTAAATTTGTTCTTAAAGAAATTTGAGGTGAACTGGCTTTAAAGGGGTTTTTGGGGGGGGGGGATAATTTGGTTATTTCTCCTTCCTTAAAATAATTTTTTTCTTCAACTGATGAAATCCATTAAATTAAAAAAAAAAAAATTCATTTAATGAATCCAGAAATTATTTCATAGATCATTGAAATTCATAAAATGATTTCCATAAATAAAAGTTTTAAGATTAATTTTTTTAATTTTTTTTTAAAATGGACAAAATTGAATTCTTTTAACTCTTGCTGGCTTGGTTGTTTTGTTTTGTTATGACATATTAACCTTTTTCAGGTTATTTAATGCCGAATCAAGTCATTTTGTAGGTTAGTCTCTAAATGGTCTCCCTGTGAAATAATTTTAGCCCCAATATCATGTAATGCATAATGGGCTCCCAAAAGGTAGGTACAGACCATGTTGGTTGGTTGGTTGTTTTCTTTTATGGCATATCAACCTTTTTTGGGTTATTTAATGCCAAATCAAATCATTTTGATGAACAAAAGACTCAATGTTGCTGTACTCAGATTACTGTACTCCATGCTTCACAATTGGCAGCATCACCTCTCACAATATCCAGCCATTGATGGGCACTATATAGATGGGTCTGGACACGAGCTCAATTTTTGGTTTGTTTTGTTTTACGGCATATCAACCTCAGTGGGTCATTTAATACTGACAAAGTTTTGAAATAAATTCATTCTTAATGGATAATCAATTTTGTTTATAAATTCACGTTTTTCTATTTAACTAAATAAATGAGACCCTAACAGGTACTACCACTCCGGGTCAGAGTGGACCAGGGAGCAATGGTGATGAAGGGGTGGTCCACATTCCCCAAACCTCAAAGTCCAATTTCAAAGTGGCTAGCCAGGTTCTTAGCTGACCGCCTTGGCATTTTCTCCATCTACAAAAAGGAGTGGGGTGGGTGGGATTGCTTTGTTGGTCATTTTAACAAAATAAGAGAGGATTGAAAAAAAAAAAAAAAAAATTATCTGTCCAAAAAGGGAATAATTTTAAAAACTTGAGAATCAAAATCCACTGAAAATGTTCAATTCCAGTCATTGGGGTGGCCTAAAATCAGTATCAGCCAGACAGCAAGGGAATCAAAATTGAACAGAATAGCATAACTGCAGTTTGAACTCATGTACTACATTGTCACAGTCCATTATGTTAACCACTGCATTTATACCACAGAGACTCCCTAGTACCATTTGTTCAAGATCTATTGGCTTACATTTTTAAGTTATATACATATATATAAAAAAAAAAAAAATTTTTTTAAAAAGTAAAATTTTAATTAGCAAATAAATCATTACAAAAGATACAAAAATATGTAAAGGTATTCTACTGTTATGTAATGTAGACTAAAATATTCAGCTACAGCTTCAAGTAAATATTTAACCAATTCATTTTGTGACAATGGAATCACAGAAGATTCTGCCTAGGGGCAAATAAGTAAAAAGTTGTCGGGTGGTCTAAAAGTCAGTATCAGCCAGACAGTGAGGGAGTCTATCCCCTTTTCACTAATGCTAAACCAAGGAGATTGTTTTGGTGTCTGAGGTGGAGCGCCAAACCTACAATCAGCTCCTCAACTTTACCACACAGGTCCTGTGCTACTCATATGCTGAGTTGGCGAGGGCCAGTATTGAACCTAGAACCTTGTGGCTCCTATTTCGACACTACCGACTGAGCTAAACCGTCCCTTTCATTGTTTAAAGTCATTACCTCCTTAGTAGGGCAGAGAACCTTTCAGCACATTTCATACAGAATTTGAAGATGATTAAAAAGTAGATTTATGATAGAAATAAATTGACAACACTACTATGTATCTATTTATACTAAAATTTTAGCTCAAAAAATTGCCCTGCGTCTTATACATTGTAGGTGAAGTTTGAGACCTCCCGTAGGCCTAGGCTAATCTTCTCTATGATGCTCACTAAGCCAGCTTACGCTCAGTACTTTTACCTACCCTAAACTGCCAAATTGCTTTTATACAGCTATGTTTCTGCTGGTCTAATGCACAGCTAGACAGTTTTCAACAATATATGCTTAAATATGCTAAAAACTTTTAGTGCGTCTTATATGCCCGTGTGTCTTATATGCCGTCAAATACGGTATATATCGATCTACCCAACCCCTTCATGAGTAGGATGAGACAAGATTAAAGTACAGATGGTTTGAATTCAGATTTCCCCTTCTCCAAGTCTGGTTGCCTAACCGAAATTAAAGAACCCAGTCTTTCCTACTATTTACCCATAGCTGTAGGGAGAATAGATGGATTCATGCTTTTCACCAAGGATATGCATAAGTGAAATGCAAACAGCCTTATCCAGGATTTGAACTTTGATAGCCGATTCTATTTCCTATGACGAGAACTATTAGTTATGCAAGTACATCCTCATCATGTCGCGCTAGCAGCACGGATATCCATGACAATCTCTTGCCAACTGCCCCTATCATTCATTACCTTCAGGAGATCCTCTGCACAGCATCCAGTATCAATTCAGAGCTGGTCAATGTAGGTCTTTGCTGGACGGCTCACACTGGCATGCCCATGTGCAGGTTTTTACAGGAGAACGTCACTTCTTTACCAGCAGTGTCCAGCATGTTTTATTTGTCTTGCTCAGATTGTTTGTGTGATGGGGAAAGTGACCATATAGATTCTTTCATGTGAAGTGTTGTTTCCACAATTTGTTTAAGATCACATGCAGTATTCTTGTCCAGCTCCCACCTAATTTATTCTCTAGGTGCTTTGTTAGGGTCCAAGTGGAGCAGCTGTACAGTAGCACTGATATAACTACAGCTGGGAAGAATTGTTGCTTTAACTTGTCAGTGGGATTGGATTTCCATACGACTGATAATTTGTCTATACGTGCATCAATATCACTTTCTGTTGAGATATTACTACCTAGGTATGTGAATTGTTCCATCAATTTTAAAGGCTTACCATCGAGTGTAGAGATGTCTCATTCATATTTTTAAAACATGGAACTCAGTTTTATGAGAATGTAAGTGTATACAGAAGAAATTAGAATTTTTTTTTTTTAACTTTGGAGGAGGAGGAGGAGTAGGAGGTGAATTAATCTGGTTTGAGACTCACCTACACAATCATCCTGTTTGTTTTCGGACTGACATCGCAAACAGGCATCTGAAAGAAAATGGGAGGAAAAAGATTAAGAAATTTATTAAAAAAAAATTTTTTTTTTGAGTAACTAAGAAATTTTTGAATAACCAAATTTAGGAAAATAAAACATTTTATACAATTTTTTCTTATAAAGATCATCTTTCATCTTTTTTAACTGACCTAGAGTTTGAAAATCTGCTTCAAAACAGATGAAGCATTGGTTTGGTGGTTGGTTTTCAAGGCTATCACAATGCAAGTGTAAAGAAAAAATAAGGTAACTATGGTGTTGTTCATTCATTCTTGATGGTTATTGAAAACTTTGTTTCTTTTTTTAAAAACTTTTTTTTATTTAACTCATGGATGGAACCGTAACAGGTACTAATACTCCAAAGCTCCAGAACTGGAACTTCACCATTAGATGCAGTTTAACCTGTGATTTATTCTTAATATTTCGAGATAAAAATCTCTTCTACAGAAGATTTCTGAAACTGAAGCTGTTGCTAGCGACTGTCCCTCTTCAGTTTCAGAAATCTTCTGTTAAAGAGATTTTTATCTCGAAATATTAATTTTCTTTACACTTTCATTGTGATAGCCTTGAAAACCAACCACAAAAAAAAAAAAAAAAAAAAAAAAAGAAAGTTTTAGTTATTATTTGTGTACATGACTTTGATGTGTGTGTGTGTGTGGGGGGGGTCAATTTCAGCCAATTAATTCAGTATTTGAATGTTCATGCATTGCAAAAAGTTAATCAGAAAGGGATAACTATGCAAAGAAATTAATGTTAGACAGAAATACTTGAAAATATTTAACTGTATGAACATTGTGTTAAGAATAGTTATTTTATTATTATCTATTTGAAATAATTAACCTTATAATTTTAGATTAATTATTAGTATTAGATAGGAATAGCATAAAACTGAAAATTATTTGTATTAAGAATTGCAAAAAATAATTATAGACAAAAAAATTAAAAATAAAGTGCTATTAAAAACAATAAATATAATACATTGAAAATATAATTATGATTGTAATAAAAAATATACAAATGAATCCCCATTCTAGCATTAAATAACTCCTGAGGAGTTGATATGCAATTAACTCTTAACGTCCATTCCACCTGGCTGGAAGTCACATTCATTTTCCTAATCTGCCCCAAATGATAGCCTTTGTTTAAATGTAATATTAAACATATTTAGAAGTCTTTGATTTAAGGGAAATAACAGGTAACTTTAAATGAAAAGGTCATTTTTAGCCATTTTTTGATAAACCCTTATAGGAATGGGGCTGTGGACTTAGAAAATTCTCAACAGGATGTTAAGAGTTAAAACAAATAAATCAAAACATCTCCCTCTCTTCTAGCTTTGAGTAGTAAAAACTAAAGTCTTTACAATATTCATTTTGGATTTTAGCAGAATGAACCATTTTGTTGCCGGATTAAATGGATTAGTTTTTAGTTTTAATTTTCTTCATGTAAAACAAATTCGATATTTCAAAGAGTTCCAGAATTCATCTTGCCTCGAAGACCTAAGACCGATTCCTGATTCATCTCAATGCTTTTTACATCATTTCATCAAAAATTCATTTGAAGAATTACATTTAACTTCTGTCACAGAGTTAGAATTCAGATATATTTCAATTGTCTTAGTGATTATATATATATATATATATATATATATATATACATACATACATACATACATACAAAGATGTTGATAGGTACACGTCCTGCTTCCCCGACGAACAAAAATCTGAAAGGATGCAGTACAATTGTATCCATGCATCCCAGTGTTTTTTTTTCTTCCCTCACCATTTCAAGCTAACTGTAAATACATTTCAATAGTTTCTTAGAATTGAATTACTCAGGATAGGTTACAAGGTAGGAGTTAGACAGCTTTAGTTGGGACTCATAAATTTTCCTGGGGACTCATTCAAAGCAAATATGTTTCCCAGGATGCACTAAATCAAAAAGCTATCAGTATATTATATATATATATATATATATATATATATATATATATATATACACATACATACACACACACCAACCCCTCGGCACGAGCACGATGCAATATAAGGTCAATTTCTTAAGCAGTGTTTAACAGGTTTGAATTCAGAGTTTTCTTTCTCCTAGACTGGCTACCCAGCCAAAGTTAAAGAGCCCAGTCTGCCCTACTATTTACCCATAGCTGGAGGAGAGTAGTTGGATTCATACCTTTCCCAAGGGTATTACCATACAAGGTAATAAAATTATGTATTTTAACATTATAATATATTGAATTCAGAGTTTTTCTTCTAGACCAATTGCCATACCAAGGTTATATAGCTGTCTGTGCTACTATTTACCCATAGCTGGAGGGAGAATAATTGGATTCATACCTTTAGCGCTATATGAAAGGCAAATAGTTTTGTTCAGGATTTGGACTTGTGCTGCTGTGTCCATTTCCTATGACAATAGCTGTTACACCATGGGCATCTCCATTTTAAAAGCATTGTCAACTCATTTAGGGTTATTTTATGCCTAATGGTTAAGGAATTGTACAAATTGCATATTCATATTAAACATTTTTGTATAGTTTGTATTTTGCAGTTATATAATATCAAGTATTCTTATCAAATACTATTATAATGGAGATTGTGTGTTTGTATGTAACCGAAACTATATTACTATACAAGTCACAATTCCCTTTGTTATTTACACCACATTCTCCATGATTTTATTTTTTATTTAAATCTCAATTATTAGTAAAATTGTTTTTACATCATTAAGACTGTTAACAATATCTACATACTAATAACATGCAATTGTATTTATATATACAACAAAATAGCGGTTCACAGTGTGAATGGGAAGGCTAATTTGCATATTGATCTTAAAAATTTGATTTTTAATAAATATATACTTAGTATTATTGATTTCTAATTGTTTGGTTTTATCTTATTGAATATGAGCAAACATTTCGGGGATAAATCTTAAGAGAAATCCATTAACAAGAAGAAATAACTGTAAAATTATTCTTTACTTCCTATTTTAACTAAATAGTTAAATTAGGAAAATTTACCACTGAAAAACGGGAGTAATGGAAAATGATGGAAGAGTTAGTTTCAAAGTTGTTCTATTTTTTGATTATACCCCCTCTGTTCCAAATATTTTTATCTGAATTCTTATTCAGTTTCATTAGCCTTTCTAATTTAACATGATATTTTATTATATTATATTTTAAATACTTGCACCCGGAGGGTGCATATATTTGCCAGTACAAATAATTTCTAAATAGATCTATTTGATCCATAGATGGACCCTAATAGGTACTACCATTTCAGGTTAGAATGAACTTGGATGGTTGGTTGGATTTTATGATATGTCAATCCTTATTGGGTTATTTTATGCCAAAGAAATTGTTTTATTCATTCTTGATGGTTATTGAAAACTTTTTTTTTTAAACTCATTTTTTAAAAACTTTTTTCTATTCCACTGATGGATGGAACCGTAACAGGTACTACTACTACTACTCCAAAGCTCCAGAACTGGAAATTCACCATTAGATGCAGTTTAACATCATACCCAAGACACGAAGACTCTGAGCCACCACCTTCTAGCACATATGATAAAAAGAGTTAGGGGTCTGCCATAAGGGCAATCCGGTCGGGACGATCCTACAGGTGTTAGGGCTTGACATGGCCAGCCAATTGATCCGTGGGGCCTTTCCGACCAACTATCTAGCCTAAGTATGAACCAAAGAGGAGTGTTGCATGTCATGGACTAGTCATCCACCAGGATTTTGTCCCCAGGGGAGGGGGCTTACGCCTCTGCCGAGTGCAGTCGGTGTATTCTAAAGCCCAAGCCGACAGGGCTAGAATGGATTTGGGAGTAGTGGCAATAACGTGGTACTTTACACCCCAGATCTCTAGAACTGGAGTCTTAACACCCGATGCAGTTTAGTGTCATACTCAGAGTCAACTTGGTCAGTGTATTCTAACCCCTTCCAATAGGGCGAGTTAAAAGTTACCAATGTATTAAATGAAGGAAAAAACTTTAAATATATTGCTCTGCCCATCCAATTTATTCAAAATTATTATAATGAAGCAATGTCAGTTTTTTTCCCCTTCATTTATTCAATATATATATATATATATATATTAAAAATAAATTATTCAATATATATAATATATATATATTAAAAATAAATTATTCAATATATATAAATATATATATATTAAAAATAAATTACATATGTAATATTATTATTAATTTTAATTTTAATTTTTTTTACTGATTCTCATTGTGTTAATACTTTTCGGTTAAAACAAAAATTTGACCTTAAATAATCGATTTAATTAATTCTAATTCGTTTTTAACATGAGCGCATATTTTGGTTGTACCTAGATATTTTTATAAATTTGTATTCGTCTTATATTTATCGTAGTATGAGTCTAGGGAAAAAAATCAATTAAAGGGAGATAAGTAGAATTTGGTAGAGCCGTTGTAATTATGCCCAATAAATCTACGGACCGAATTTATCAATAATGATCTTAAAAATTAATTTTAGTCATAAATTGCCCGAAAGAAACCGGTTTTAAAACTAAAGAAACATAATAGCATTTTGAAATTAGGCAGAGATTGAAGATAAGTTTTGTTTTTGTTTTGTTAATTTCTATTATTTAATAAGTATTATTAAGAAAAGAGAGGAAAAAGACAATGTTCAAATCAAATTTGTAGTTTTATCTTTGAAGTTTGAAAAAGACGAATAATCTTTTTTTTTATTTCTCGAGTGTGTGTTATTGATTTAAAATGGATATTTTGTTTTGAAATCAATTTCCTGATTTTGACTTTAAGAAAAATTGGAATATTTTGTTGAAAAAATAAAAAATAAATATATATAAAACGACTAATTGTAAATATCGATATATTTTGATTAAAATTTGCTCATAAAAAGAAAAAAAACAAAAGGGGGGGGGGGCAACAAGGGATGTTTTGACACGTGACTAATTTTTTTTTTTTTTAAAGGAAATATTAATATCCGAATTAAAGTTATTAATTTCAGGTTCGAGTTTGTCAAATTCTCGAAAGAAAGATGCCAAATATTTTGAAATACGAAAAATCGTAAAGGTAGAGTATTAGAATGGAGGAGAAAATCAAAAGCTAGCAGACAATAGATTTAAAAATAAAGTTTTTTTTTTTTAATTTAAATAAAAGATTGGCTTGTCATATAAGAGAAAATGAAGAGACGAATACGTAATATAAAAGCGATAAATATATATTGTTTGATTTATCTATCTGCAATATATAAGATTATTTATTTTTTTAAGGTTTAAAAAAAAACTTTCCTTTTTCTTTTTTCTTTTTGTTTAACTCGTTAACCATAACAAATAATTACTCGGCTATTTGTTCGGCAAATAGCCAAAAAGACGACCAAACACTTTCGTTATCGTCCATGTTCAGCGATTATTAATCAATGAACATAGGTCCCAAAAATAATAGGAATATATCAACAATTGTTTAATATTCATTTGAACAAGAAAAAGAAGACATTTGTTTCATAAACAAAAAAACTCAAAACCTTTTTTAACTACTACTACTACGTAGTAGTTAGTAAAAAGTGCAGAATCGTTACGGTGACGAAAAAAGTTTCAGACTAAAAACAGTTAAATTACCCATCACTTGAACTCGACAAATAGCACAAGTGTCGCATTCGACGTCCCAACTCCACATGGCAACCAGGTTCCATTTCTTGAGAGTGAACATTCGTTCTGGTTTCGGTCCATCCTTGTCTTGTTCACGACAAGAGTCAACTTCCATGTCTTCCGCCATTTTGACAATGCTTTCCAACCGCATCCGTTATGGTTATCTCCCCTTGGACACAAATGATGATCACGAGTTACCGGCCCTTTTTAATTTTTTATTTTTTTGCTGTATTTTTCTTTTGCTTCTCATCTAGAGCTATTTATAGCGTACAAGTCATCCCAAGTCAGGTAGTGACATTGGCATTCATAGCATAATTTTCAAAGTGTTTCGGGACCACTTAGATGATATTTTATTTGAATATTTTATACGTTCTCCATTTTGTGTAGAACAAAGAGACTTGTACAGTTTTTAGAGCAAATATACCGGATTTTATTTTTAAGAATTATTAATAATACTAATCAGTAATCATCTTTAAAAATAAAATCCGGTGTATATATGCTGTAAAAACTGTACAAGTCTCTTTGTTCTACACAAAACGGAGAACGTATAAAATATTCAAATAAAATATCATCTAATTTGTTCCAAAACACTTTGAAAATTATGCTAATATGGACTCTATACGAATTAAACTCAAATAAAAATAAAACACTTTGAAATGTTGTCAAGACTTTTGTGAACAGGTACTTTGCTTACTACTATGCCTACAAATATAACAGACATCTTTCGATTACTATTAATAGCATCTCTTGATTACTATTAATAATAGCAGGGTATCTCACAGGGGTGGGGGTGTACTCAAGGACTAAAAATCCGTCTCACCAGACCAGTTTCCTTTCTTATTCATATTGCTAGCAAACTTATTAAGAACTTAATCATTTGTAAGGCTGGGCTAAAATTTAATAGGTTCCTGGTATGATGAGGCCTCCAATGATATCTTTAAAGATAAAAAAGTTATAGTAATAATCTCAATAAAAATTTAAACATTGGCTTTGCGTCATTTCTTGGAAACAAATTTATCCGAAACATAAATTGTAAGTTATTGAAAAAATCGTTTTCAATTGCCATAAAAGTTGGAAAAAAACCCTCTAAGTCGTTCTTGTGCGATTGATTTGATCTAATGGCAAAGTTCCAATTCTGGAGTTCTGGGGAATGTGGAGTACCTCTTCATCACCATTACTCCCAGGTCCACTCTGGCCAGGAATAGTAGTACCTGTTAGGGTCCCATCTATGCGTGTCACTATAACGGACAAACTTAAGGAATAATTAATATAAACTAGTAGAACCTGTGGATATACCACACTATGTTGATTTAATTATTACAACATTTGATGTTTACTTAAGAGCTATTGAAATATAGTTCAATATGTAAAAAGTATAATGATCTTGATATAACTGTCTCTCACTCTTTTTTCTTCTTTCCTTCTTTTTATCTTTTCATTATATTCGATTGAAATAGATTATCTTTGAATGTATCTATGAACCTTGTATCATACGCAATATCTCTCCTTACTTGTTTCTTATCACCCCCCCTTTTTATGGCCTAGTAAAGAGTGTGGGGCAAAATCTTAACATTCTACACTTCCAGAAATTAGAGACCGTGTAAGTGTGTGTGCACGTGTATGTTTGCATATGTTTTCCTCACATCCTGCCGACGCATCCACCTGCTCCTCTTCTCCCCCTCCCTCCACCTTTTCAATATATAAAGACACTGTAGTTCTTGTCTCAAATAAATTCTGTCGAAACCTCATTAACATACCGAGTTAAAATATCAATTGAATGAATTCACTTGTGTTTTATCCGTTATTCATCAATTTTTAATCACTTTTTGTTGGATGTTACCCAATCTATTCCTCCTTATATATATATATATATATATATATATATATATATATATATATATATATATATCTCTCTCTCTCTCTCTCTCTCTCTCTCTCTCTCTCTCTCTCTCTCTCTCTGTAGTCTCTTCCTTTACCTTTTACTTCTTTCCATTCCATTGAAGCAGACGATAAGCCCTCCTCTCTCCCTCTCTCATTCCTTTTCTTTTTGATTGTATTCATTTTCTTTTTCTCTCCGACATGTAACGCATTCTCTTTCTCCCATTTCTTTCCTCACTATCAAAACGAAATAGTCCATTACTTATCTGAGGGGATGACAGAAAGTAATATTCGAACGGAAGAGTACATGTCTTAATCTATTAATATTGTAGAAAAAGAAAAGAAAGAAAAAAGAAAAAAAGAAAAAGAAAGAAAGAAAATCGAAGGATTTTAAAAAATTCGTCGCATCATTTTCTTTCACTCTTCGATTCATTTATGTATTAGAAGCGCATCGTGTATTGATTGGTTTACTTTAAGATTCACAAAACCTGGACATTTTTAAGTAGAATTCTAATGCTATTTCTATGTATATTTTGATTTTTAGATGATATCTTCGAATATAAATCAAATCTTCAAAATTTTTTACAAAAAGCAGGAACCGATGATATTTAATATGTATATATATTTACTTAGTCGTTAATTGTTTTATTTTCGCAGTTTCATCGGGACCTACATACATACATACATACATATCAACTGTCCTTTATATATGTATAGATTTCACATAAATATAATCTGTGATAAATCGTTGTAGATTTCTATTTGTATTTAACAATTTCGGATACTCGCCGCATAATTAATGGTTTGTCGTTGTTAGTCCATTGCTTTCTTTCACTCTTCTCTTCACTTTCTTTTTTTCGCGTTAATGTTGTTCTTTTTAATGGAATACCCCATTATCTATCTGAGGTGACGACATGGCGTGACACACGGAGGTACAAGCATATTAATATATAGATTATGATTGTTACCTTGTGAATCTAGCTGTTTTTCCCTTGTACCAAACACAACCCGAATCCCTCTGTATTAAGCTTCGTAGCCTTCGGCCTGAAAAGGTTGGGAACCCCTGATTGATATGATTAATTTTAGCCATTGCAGGCCCACTTACTTCCGGGTTCCTCGGCTTAACCCAATTCAGATTTACGTTTAATCATCACCGGGTTAAGACAATAATCTCGGCCACAAGAACACTCGTTCTGATGTGGTAGACAGGGAAGAAATTGCAAAATCTCGTAAGTAACAAGGGCTGTGTGTTTGCTGGTTGATGTTGCTAATTTCTTTTCTTAAACCCTATTCTGCACTCTGCTCTTTCGATGTACTTGTATGAACCCCAACGTTGTGAATTATGTGCTGGCCGAATTTAAGGCACGAGTAAAAAACAGGCTCACAAGGATTAAAAACAAAACAACAACTACAAGTGTAAACAAGACACGGATGGAAGAAGAGTGTGTGTGATGCTTTCGCTGTCTATCCAACTGGCTATTACTGCTATCCCTACAGGCGAACTTAACCCTTCGATCCCCGGGTTCTAACTGCTTAGTGCTCGAGTTTAGCTGTATTTATGTCAAATCCCCCTTCCCAAACCATCTTCTCCGGACCACACAAATGGCCAGCATTTAAATAAATCGCCGACTTCTAGTCGCCATTAACCCTTAAAATTAAAGTACTTAAATATTTTTTCAGACAATACGTCTTCAATACGTTGATCATTAATTTTTTTCAAAAGAGAATTTCTCCTAAAAATCCCTTTTGCTTTTAATACCTGGGTGCCTAAGATATTATCATCAAGTGGTCCCGTTTCATGGTGGGCATACAGGTCTCTTTAAACTTTACGACCTAATCTTTGGATTCGTAAAAAGGTCAACCACCCACCCCTTTTACTTATGCCTGGCTTTAACCTATTCACTTTCTTATTTATTTATTTATTTATTTATTCTGACCATGTTCGTCTTCAATCATAGTATCACACTTTCTTGTGGGTGTCGAGAGACACTTTTAAGGTTCAGACTTTATTTCTAGTTCATGGCTATTTCTTGGAGAGGAGATTTTCTCCTGAGCCAGTCAATAGCGACTGTTCCAAGTATGCCTATTCATCACGTAAAAAAAGTAGATAGTTCTCTCCACGTTGAAGGTTGAGGCCACACGATCTTTCTACCTCCACCCTTCCATCAACTTGAAAGAAAAATTAATAAATATTAATACAAGTAGCTCTCTAACTTGGAGGTTCTCAGTTGGCGCGACACAGTCTTACTAGTCTCGTTTCAACACCAACTTAGATTTATGTTGTAGTTGAGCTTAAGAAATATCAATATCTTTTAAAGGTAAATAAATGAATGTAGAAAATTTGAAGAACATTTTAATTTGAAATATCGTTAAAAGATTAAAAATAATTACATGTAAAATTTATAAAATTTATTCACATTTGATCGATCATTAATCTATCTATCTATCTATCTGTTGGTCTATCATAATATGTTCTTATCTATCTATCTATCTAGGTGGTATGAAGTCCACAAATGATGACACGGAGTGACGTCATCGTCGTCTGCGACGGAGTTCGAAAAGAAAGAAGAAAGAAAGAATCTATCTATCTATCAATCTATCTGTCTGTCTGTAGGTCTATCATAGTATTTTTTTTTATCTATCTATCTATCTATCTATGTGAAAATATAAAAATAAAGGTGGATAAACCAACACAAACGCTTCATTCAATTAATATTTTGTCTTTGTCTTTTAATAAATAAAGACGAAATATTAATTGAATCAATTGTTTGAGTTAGTTTATCTATCTATCTATCTATCTGTCTTGTCGGTATTAGCGCCGTGAAGCACCAATACCAACATGGGGATATCTTCTAGCTCCAGAGTACGGGTAAATTCACTTTTGTAAATATACCGGGGGAAAATATCCTAAGTTCCGATATACAAGTGACTAAACCTTTTCAAGTACAAAGGGAAGATAATTTCAAGGGGGCGAGAAATACGCAAATTCAAATCGGATACTGAATGAAAGAAAACACGATAGCAATTACTAAGTTTTAACAATTTTAATATAACAATAAAATAAAGGTAGGAGAAAGAAGAAAGAGTAAATGTCAATTTGATAGAGGGTGGCGTAGTAACTAATAGAGTTCGTAAGATAGAGAGTTGTAGTGGGTTGCAAAAACGATGTTCTGCAGGGAACTTATCTTTGATCCAGGTAACAATGTAGAGTTGAATGTCGAGAGTTCTTTGAATGTAGACTTCGTAGTGTTCTTGGTTGTAGATTTCGTATTACAATAAGGTAGCGTATGCTACAAATTTCCTTATTGTTGGGTATCGTAGAATTTCGAGTGAGTGCCGGCTTATTCTTTTTTCATTCTTTGAGGGAGATAGACTCTTAATTTCCTCAAAGACGTGTTGAATTCTCTCAACCTGTAAGGTAGCAAAAAGCTACGAAGTCCTCACAAGTGGCCGTCTTATTCGACACTGATGATTCCAAAACAAAATTCTCCCTTGCCCTAATCCGTGACGTCATGGGCTTCTCGGAAGATTCCTTATATTTTTATTTTATTTTCATTTTTAACATAAATTTTGATAATCTATCTATTTATCTATCTATCTCCTAGACTGATTGCAATACCAAGGTTAAAGAGCTTAATCTGCTTTACTACTTATCCATAAAGTAAAGTAGTAAAGTCGACGGGTGGCCTATAGTCGGTATCAGCCAAACAGTGAGGGAGTCTATCCTCTTTTCACTAGCGCAAGACCAGGGAGATTGTTTTTGCGTCCGAGGTGAAGCGCCATACCTACCTCAGCTCCCCACTTTACCGCACAGAATCCATGTGCTACTCATACGATGAGTGAGTGAGGGTCGGTATTAAACTCGGAACCTTGTGTTTCCGAGCCTGATGCTCTACCGACTGAGCTAACCGCTATATAAAATGCTAACAGCCTCGTCCAGGATTTGAACTCGGGTTGCCGGGTCTATTTCTTAGAATGATAAGCGTTACACATCAAGCGCACGCATGGGTGTGTATGTTTGAAAGTATGAATAATTTTATTTAAAAAAATTCAAATTTGATAATTGAACAAGGGAGACAACTAAAATTTCAAACCTGTAGATACGGTTTAAAAAGTTGATATATTTCTACCAACACACACACACACACACACACACACATACACACACACACACACACACACACACACACACACATATATATATATATATATATATATATATATATATATAGCGCGTGTATGTGTATGTACGAGTATGTACAAGTTTTAAAACATTTTCAATGATTCTATTGGTTATTTTAGGATCAAACGTGCAGATACGTTTTTTTTAAAACTTTAATAATAATAATAATAATAAATAATAATAATAATAATAATGTGTGTGTGTGTGTGTGTGTGTGTGTGTGTGTGTTGTGTGTGTGTGTGTGTGTTCGAGCAGGTGTGCGTGCGTATGCATGTTTTTGGTTGGTTGGATTTTACGGCATGTCAACCCTTGTGGGTTATTTTATGCCGAAGATATTTGTTTTTATTCATTCCTGATGGGTATTGAATTATTTTGTTAAAACTCATTTTGGTTATTTTCTGTAAGTTCAACATAAACAAAGGGGAACCACTCTTGACTGACAAATTATTTATCTATTTATTGATCTACTGGGAAAAAAGAAGACGGGATTAGGGTTAAGGTTTAGGGTTAGTGTTTAGGGTTAGGGTCAGTTTAATGGGAAAATAAATAAATAAATTATCAGTCAAGAGTGTGTCAAAAAAGTATCAACATTTTTTGTACTTTTTGACACACCTTGTATTCTGAAAAAAAATTTCCATTCATTAATTTTTTTCAGAATACAATGTGTGTCAAAAATGTACCAAGTTTAAAGCTGCATTTACCAATATAGAAATGAAGAATGAATGGAACGTTATTTTTTAAGAATACAAGGTGTGTCAAAAAGTACAAAAAATCTTGATACTTTTTTGACACACCTTATATATATAATATATATATATATATATATATATAATATACTATGGTTGTTTGTTGAAGCCGTATTACAAGAGGAAAAAATAAATTACTGATTTTCAGCCCCAAAATGGCCACATTATATTTGAGGTTACAATTTAATTGATGGAATTTAAAAAATATCTGTCTTGTTAAATACAACTTCAGCATTGATACTTTTGAAATATACCAAATACAGAATAATTGAATCTAGTAGAAGGTTAGAGCATAAGAAATATATTTGTCCTTCATTTTTAAACGCATTATCATCAAATCGCCAACATTTTGTACGTTTTCCTTAAAAAGGTTTTAAAAAGTCGTTTATGGTTTATTTTTTGAAACAAGGGGAGTAACTCTTAAGGATTATAAATCTGAATAGTGTCACTGATTTTTCCGTGTTTGAATTTCAATACAAATTTCAATATTCTTTTCTTTAAATTGATAAATACAAAACTTGGCGGACCTGAACTTTCAGAACCCCATCACCCCCCACCCGCATCTAAATTAAAAAAAAAAAAATTTTTTCTTCTTTCAATGGATTATTATCGATTGCACACAATCTATCAGACTGAAAAAAAAATCAAAAAAGTTATTTATTTTTCGAGTTTTCAGGGGTGCTCAGTTCCCAGCATAAGTTTATCGTAAATCGATCCCCCTTATCGGAACCGCTAAAAAAAAATTATTTATTTATTTATATATTTATTTTTCCTTCAATGGATTATTATCGATTACACACCAATCTATCAGATTTTTAAAAAAAATTCTTGAAAGTTCTTTATTTTTTGATTTTTCAGAGGTGCTCATTTCCCCGTATAAGTTTATAGTAAATCGACCCCCCATATTGGAACCCGATTTATTATCGATAATAATCCGTTGAAAAAAAATTAAAAACGAAAATTTTAGATGGGGGGGGGGGGGGTCTGAAAGTTCAGGTCCGCCCTAAACTTAAATGAGTGTGCAGTGCTAATCTTTCAAGTCGATACAGAATGCTGCCTTGAAATTATTGCTTTTGAATATATCTCAGTTATCAATTAGATTTTTTTTCTAAGCTTTGCTTAAACTAGTTTCTTTTGGTGCCTTGTCAATTCACTGGTGACTCGTGCGTTGCCAACATCTCAAAACGAGAAGTCTATGGTGTGGCAAGCGGTTTAACGTTTTAGGTTTAAAAGGTGGCTGTGGTTATTCCTGGTGTGTGTTCCTAGGGTTTGCTTTTAACCCCATCTTATTTGGTGGGCGTGCTGAAAAAGAAGGAATTGAAGCAGCGAAAAGGGAAGAGACAAAGACAAAAGGTAGTTTTATGATTTAGGCTTTATTTACCGGTCATAGCCACCACGTGACGAGGAAATATCTCCCTGGCCAGTAGTGACTAGACACAGTTAAGGCCTAAACTTGAATGGTCGAGAGATTCTCTTAGTGGTCGGAAGTGGGTCCTTTTTTCTGCGCATGCTCGGAGGGTTCTTCCGGTGAAGGCTCATGGATGTTTGTTATTTTTGAAAAACTTTGATTTTAATTTTATCCCCACAAGTCCATACTCTATAACTTTTACAATATAAATTCATGGGCTAAAATCATTCTCCAAGAGAAGAGAAACTCTTTATATAAAGGAAATGGAGAAATTTGCACGAAAGTAATTAAAATATTGGAGGAGGTTGGGCTAACAGAAATATAAGTAACACGGTTAGAAACAATATTATATCTGCTATTCAGGAAAGGTACAAGGGGCCGGTTTAGCTCAGTCAGTAGAGTGTTTGGCTAGAAACCATAAGGTTCCTAGTTCGATATCGGCCCCCGCCAACTCAGCGTATGAGTAGCATAGGAATCTGTGCGGTAAAGTAAGGAGCTGATGGTAGGTGTGGCGCTCCACCTCAGATGCTAAAATAATCTCCTTGGTCTAGCGCTATTGAAAAGGGGATAGACTCCCTCGCTGTCTGGCTGATACCGACATTAGGCCGCCCCGACGACTTTACTTTTTTACTTACTTTTACAAGGCAATTATAAGTGTATGTTCGGCAGGTGGAGAAATGTGTTATGCAAGTGACAAGAGTTACTTAGCTTTGTAGAATTGTATCGTAATGGTTTCTAGTTTGGAGAATATAGTCTACGCTGTCGTTGTTCGTTTCGGACTGCTGCCTCGTCCGTAGAATTTGTCTGGTCTTATCCCTGTGGGTGCCTAGATTGGTGTTAAAGCTGACCTTAATTCGGCCGCTGCTAAAACTGTTCTGTTGCTGTTGAGTTCCCCGTTGATCTCACGGGTGGCTGACTGTTCTCAGCGCCTGCCGAAACTGTTATCTTTACCTGCTGTTGAGTTCCCCGTGTCGACCTGCCGAAACTGTTCTGTGGATTTAGGGCTCTCTGCGCCCCTAGCGTCTGGACTTCCAGGAACTGATTAAGGGGCAGATAGCCCAAATTTCCAACAGTGCAGACCACCATTAATCGGTATTATCTTAACTATCACAGTTGAAGTCTAGCGCCAAATAAAGTTTACTAAATGTGGGAAGATAATAGATATTTGTCTCTATTGACGTTAACGGTCACGTGACATATGGGGCTAAGTTATGTTTGTTGGTGCTGGTTCTTGTCCCCAATAAAACTGGTTCTTTGTTCTTGTGGGCTGGTGAGCTGAAATGGAACTTAAGGAACGAGAAAGGAAAGAAACAAAGGCAGATGGTGGCTTCATGACTTAGGCTTTATTGAACGTGGCGAGGGGATAACCCCTGGCCAGGAAACGACCTACACTCAGTTGTGGCCTAAGTTCGAATGGCCGAGGTATAATTTGGGTGGTAAGGAGTCAGTCCCTTTTGTCGGACATGCGCAGATGGTATTTCCGGTGAAAGGCCCCATGGGAGTTTGTTGTTTATTTTATTTTATTTTTATTTTCGTATTTTTTAATCCCCACAGACATTCCGGGAAGCCCATGCTCGATCTCTTTTGCTTCTGTTGTTTGAACGGTATAGACGTTCTTACTTGCCTCCCAATTGAAAGGAAATGCCAAGGTGACTGTCACTATATTACTGTCATCAATCTCAAGTGAGTCGTTTTCTGTTTTTGTACCTCTTTCACATGCTGCTTGTTCATGAAACAAGATATACTGATTTTATATGTTGGTATACATTTGTGTATCATTTTCAATATTTTCTGTATTTCTGTATGTATATTAAGTATTCTAGCAAATATATGTACCCTCCGGGAGCAAGTATTTAAGTTTTCATGTAATATAATATTATATTAAATTAGAAAGTCTACTGAAACTAAATAAGAATGCAGATAAAAAGTTTTCAAACAGAAACACTCCCGTATTTCATTGCTAAATTTTTCTAATTTAATTATTTAGTTAAAATAGGAAGTAAAGAATGAAATTACAGCTATTTCTTCTTGTTAATGGATTTCTTTTAAGATTTATCTCCGAGATAAAACAAAACAATTATAAATCAATAATACTAAACACATTTATTAAGATCAAATTTTTAATATCAATATGCAAATTAGCCTTCGCGTTCACACTGTAATCTGCTATTTTGTTGTATATATAAATACAATTGCATGTTATGGGTAAGTACAGTATTAATGATGTAAAACAAATTTATCAATAATTGAGGTTTTGATAAAAAATAAATTCATGGAGAATGTGACGTAAATACCTAGGGGAAAAATAGTAAAATAGTTTTGGTTACAGACAGAAAAACACACAATCTCCATTATAATAAGATATTGGATGTTTCTGTATGTGTAAATACATTTGTCTTTCTTTTCGTTTATTCATTGTTAGTATATCACGGATATACTAATGTTAATATTGGTCTTTGGTGAATGTGAACTCGACTGAATATTTCCCTACACTCAAGCAACCCAATATAAACAAAACCAGAATACATTAATACATTAATTTATTGAATTTTATTATGAAGTGGAATAAATGAGATGAAAGATGAGATATTACTATAGATGAGATATTACTACCAAGGTATGTAAACTGGTCTACTAATTTCAAAAGGTTACCATTTCATGGGGAAATGACACCATCTTAATTAAAACACATCAACTCTGTTTTATCTGAATCTATGTAGTGACTAATGACTCTTATACATTAATTTACATTAATTTATTGAATTTCCATTATGAAGTGGAATAAATGAGATGAAATATGTTTCAGCATCTCTGGAATCTTCAAGGAATCCAACTTCTTGAATCCAATGTCATTGGAGTAGTCTCTAAAACATCTTCTGTACATGAAGAGACTGTATTTTCTGATTACACCATGAGTATTGGCACAGACACGGCATTGCTGGGAACAGGTCCAAATCTTCTGGAGTGAGAAAACCACAAGTTAGTGTGTCCAATGTTTTAAAATCGCAAACTAGACCGCCGATAAAAGTCACAACGAATAAAAAAAAATAATAGAATAGATTTCAGCAATCTGTCTGAGTGGTTCAAACAAATTAATAATTCGACTTAAGCGCCAATTTTAATGTGCTGCCGGGAAATGCTGCTTCTATGCCATCTATATATTAATGCTCGTGTTCCTTAATTGTACGACCGTTATCATCTTGCCATAACCTCTGGTTAAAAATGACCAATATCAAGAGTTAAAATATACCAAGAGAAAGAATCTATATATTAATACTCGTGTTCCTTAATTGTACGACCGTTATCATCTTGCAATACCTTCTGCTTAAAATGAGACCGTCCAAAACGTCTAAGATGAAATGTAAAAATGTAAATCCTGATCATATGGTGTTGCTTATCCACCAAATTCTTATTTCTCATGAGTTTCGTCACCTCAGCTAAATAATGGACCATTCTGTTTTTATTCTAAAGAAAGAAAGGGAAGAAAAGGGACAGGGTACACAGAAAAATATAACAAGAAAGAAAGAGAATAAAGAAAAGGTAGAAAAGGGGAGTGAGCGTGCGGAAGCGATAACGTTAATCTGTTTCAATCGAATATAATGAAAAAATGAAAAGAAGGAAAGAAAGAAAAAAAAGAGTGAGAGAAAGTTAAATCAAGATTATTATACATTTTACATATTGAACCATTTAGAAATTGCTCTTAAGTAAACATATCAAACGTTGTAATAATTAAATTATCATGTTGAGGTCCTGCTAGTAAGAATAATAACAAAATCAGTGACGTCATTTGACGAAGTTTTCATCATATAAACACGTTGGTCAGAGTGTAAAAAATATATCCGGTATAAAAAAACATGTATATCCTGGTTGGGTCATGTACGTCGGATGGATGATGGACGAATCCCGAAAGACATCCTGTATGGAGAGCTAACATTTGGTAAAAGACAGATTGGTCGCCCCCTACTGCGATTCAAGGATGTCTGCAAAAATCATCTCAGGTGCTTTGGCATTGTCCCTTCCAGCTGGGAAAATTTGGCTCAAGACCGCCATCGGTGGCGGCAGAATCTCCATAGAGGACTGTACATGTCAGAATTCACCCTGATACAACATCATGAAGCTAAGAGGTCCATAAGAAAGCAACGGCAACAAAGCATCGGAACATCATCATCTACAGGACAACCTACAAATGCAAAATCTGTGGTCGAGAATGTTTCTCAAACATCAGACTTCATAGTCACAGGAGGCGCTGCAACTTCAGGGCACACAAAAACTTTTATTATAGTCTTTCGAGACTGAATTGTCAATGAATATCCTGGTTGCACTTGGAGATATGTTTTATTGTAAGAAAAGAAGGAAGGAAAAAATGAAAAGTAACGAAAGAAAGAAAGAAAAGAAAGAAAGAAAGAAAGGAATGAAGAAAGAAAGAAATTTAAAAAATGAAAGAAAGAAAGCAAAGGCGCAAAAGAAAGAAAGAAAGAAAGAAAGAAAGAAAGAAAGAAAGAAAAAAGAAAGGAATGACGAAAGAAAGAAAATTTAAAACGAAAGAAAAAAGAACGCAAAGGCGCAAAAGAAAGAAAGAAAGAAAGAAAGAAAGAAAAAGAAAGAAAGAAAGAAAGAAAGAAGAAAAAGAAGAAAGAAAGAACGAAAGAAACGAAGAAACGAAGCAAGAAAGAAAGAAAGAAAGAAAAGAAAGAGAATAACAAAGAAAATAGAATTAGTATTAAATGTATCTTTATTAAGTGTTTCTAAATGTTTTATTGTAAGGGAAAAAAGGATTGATATGAGGAATACCATGTGTCCTGTCGACTGGGCTTATTCGTATATTCTTTTAACACCATTGCTATGCACATTATATATTTTAAATGCTAAATATCCTTGTGTGAATGATTTTATCTTGTCTTTCCTTCCATTTATTTAGTGTCAATGGCCAGTTAAGCTCAGTCAGTAGAGCATCCGCCTAGGAACCACAAGGTTCCGGGTTCGATACCGGCCCTCACTAACTCAACGCATGAGTAGCACAGCTTGGATCTGTGCTGTAAAGTGGGGAGGTGATGATAGGTGCGGCACTCCACCTCAGCAAAAACAATCTCCCTGTGCTAGTGAAAAGGGGATATATTATCTCGCTGTCCGGCTGATACCGACAATAGGCCACTCCGCCGACTTTACTTTTTTTATATCACGAACACAACGAAAGAAAAGACATGATAAATAAACTTGTACACAGGAGAACATTTAACATTTTATATACACTAGTAAGTATTTGTTTTAATGTAATGAAATATATTAAATTAGAAAGACTAACGAAATTAAATAAGAACGCATATAAAATGATTACACTTATTTCAATTATATTGGTTTCTATATAAAAGTATTCATATGATTGACTTTAATACATTGGAGAATAAAACAGTAATATTAGAGATCAATAACACTAAGTAATTATTCATCAAACCCGGTTTTGTTAAAACCAGTATGCAAATTAACCACATAATATATTATGTAAACCTTTATATTCTAGTGATATATAAGATACATTGCAGGATTTTAAACGCACTAACAACATGCGCTGTTTTGAAGCAAATCTAACTCAGATTTTCATAAAATAAATCTTATTCCTGAATATCGGAAATAATTTTTCTACTTTCAGAAAAATTCCGACCCTTGAACGTCGTCAAAGAAAAGGGTAGGGAAAAATGAAGTTAAGAACGGTCTTGCTTGATAGTGAAAAAGAATTTTATTTACAATTATCCCCGCAAAGGAGGCAAAAATGAACTATTACAATTCAAAAAATAAAAATTGCATGAAATTCCTCATACACGACGTTCGCTAAATAGAATTTATGCGCCGAGTACCAAAATACAAAAATATAATAAAACGTGTATAAAAAAGAGGAAAGTTCAACTCACAGTTACTGAAAGGGTGTAAACAATAAAAGAACAACCCTTATAAAAAATAATATAACCTTGCACAGTTACCTCCCTTTGACCATTGCCAAACACAGAGTCCGTGGATCTTTTAGCCATCACCTGATAAGAAACCTCGTGCGATTGGCTAAGAGTCTTTGTCAGCAACCAATCAGAGCACACGTTACTAGGCTTAGTTTGACCGCCAATTTCGAGGGTTGATATCATCAATCTTCCTCTTTCGCTGCGACTGCCGTCGAAGAACGACGTGCTTTTTTGAAGCCAACTTACAGAAGGACCGGTGACGCGTAACGTCAAACAAACAAAGCTAGCAAGACATTCCTACCAATGATTTTCCCAACCCTATTGCCTTTATGGCAAGCCCCAACCCCTTTTTATCATATGGGTGCTAGAAGGCGGTGGCTGCGGGTCTACATGTCCTGGGAATGACGTTAAACTCTATCTGATGGCGAGGTTCCAGTTTTGGAGGTTGGGGAATGTGGAGCACCCCTTCATCACCATTGCTCCCTGGTCACTCTGACCCGAAGTGGTAGTACCTGTTAGGGTCCCATCTATGGGTTAAATAGAAAAGTGTATTTATAAAAAAATTGTATTATCCATTAAGAATTGATTTAGTTCAAAACTTTATCGGCATTAAATGACCCACTGAGGTTGATATGCCGTAAAACAAAACAAACCAAACTAAACCAAACCAAAAATTCCTACCAGAGACAGTTATGTCACGCAAAGCATTATTTTGCAACCAAACTATACCCTCGTACACCTTACGCCTTCAATTGTAACACATTTGTAAACCTCACACATTTTGTATTTCACAAGTTACCTATTGTATATTGTATGTTGTATATGCAAGTTGTTTGATAAATGCATCGTTTTTTATAAAGCCTTGAAATTTGTTCGTTACCTGTTGACTTTATCTTTATCTGTCTCCACAATTAAGAGAACATTTTCTTACACCCTTTTAAAAATATTTCCTTTCTCACAGGAGAGGCAAAACAGTTCAACAGAACTCAAAGTCCCTTCAATATCTCTCGTTCTTTCTCGCCAAAAAAAAACAAAAAAAACGAGGCTCCCGGTTGAAAATCACGGATGGCCCCCGCTGGTATCTTCTTTTTCACGCGTTGTTGTCCGTTTTCATCAAAAGGGGTGGACACTCTACAACAATGGTTCTTCTGTCGTCAGAAGTAGATGTGATCAAAGAACAGCGACCTTTCTTGCCAAAGGAAATCAAAGAACCTCCGTGTTCGTTTTTCAAGGGATCTTGCTGGCTTCCCTAACAATAAGCCACCTTTCTCAATTAAGGTTTTCTCAGGAACCGGCCAATGTCTATATTCTAGCTGCTTAAGGGGTTTGTCAGCCAGCGCTAAGAATGGATAATCTACTGGCTGCAATGCCAGAATTATTGAGGCGTCCAGTCGCCTCGGTTTCCCTGACCCAAAGAGGAAGATTTAGGGGGCACGTGACCAAAGTCTAGGTTTCGGAGCCAGCCACATTTGTTTGTTTTCGTAGCAAGATACGAAACAAGAGATATTGAAAGACAGATAAAAAAAAAAAAAAAGGCATGAATTATCAGAAATTTGGGTTATCTGCCCCTATTAGTTCCTGGAATTAGACGCCAGGGGCTAGAGCCCTAAAAATCTTCAGAACAGATCCGGCAGGCACTGAGAACAGAACCCGTTAGCACAGGGCAGGCAGACCCTAAAATTCTTTAAAGAACAGAGCTAGCTGACACAGAGGTCGGACCCGTTTTAGTAGCGGCCGAAGCACACTGTCTTGGCACCTGAAGGATAAGACCAGACGAATTCAAAGAACAGACAAGCACCCGTGAGACGCACACGAGAATTTCGATAAACTAACATCCCAGAAGCGACAAATACAACACAAGATAAGTTTCCTTGTACTTTGCATAACAAAATATCCCCGCCGAGAGAATGTCTCTGGCAAATATATACGAATTCTCACACACACTTTTAACACATTTTGTAAACTCACACATTTCATATATGATATATATACATTATATTTGCCTTATCTCCTTTCCTTTGCGACAGAACTATTATTTCTCCCCAGTATTTCTGTTAGAATATACCACAAATGTTTTTTTAGAAAATAAAATTTCCAATGTCTTAACGCTGTCTTATTCATTAACGCTGTCTCTATGTATTATTAATTTCGACTCTAAATCAAATACTCATTGATAAACTTAGACAATTCCCGAAGGAAATATGACGTGAGCAGTGACGTAGTTTCGGTTACAGACAGACACCGAATCTACATTATAATAAGATAATATATACACCAATAGTATTAATCATGGTCAAGTCACACTGAAAGCACCGGTTCCCGCTAGATGACCGAAATTAGGTGATCTGCCGTAAAACAAAACAACCGATGGTATTGTAAGATTCAAGGTTATTATTGAAACATACAACTCCGACACGCTGTGTGGACATGACATTTTATATATTTAATAGCACAGAAATAAGACATAAAATACAGTAACAATGAAATACCTGTAAGGCATATGAATAAGACATACAGGTACAATAAGAATGTACACAATAGTAAAATTAAAGGACTGGAGAGTCCGTACATTCGAAATCACTTACTAGTGATGGGGGGCAGAAGCCCACACCGAGAAGGGTGTGACAATGTGTCTAACCCATGTGGGTACGTACGAGAAGAGGTCGGAAAAGAGGCAGGGAGTTTCAAAACCCGCGCTTAAATACCAGAGGTCCTGGTGGTTCGGTTCGGAAACCCAGCGGGAAGATAACTCTTCCAGTCAATGGGAAGATAATCCCAACAGTATTAATAAGAAAGAATACACACACGTGTCCCAACAGTTAAAAACTCTCTCTCTCTCTCTCCTCTCTCTCTCTCACACACACACACACACACACACACACATATATATATATATATATATATATATATATATATATATATATATATATACTAACCCCTGCACGGGCAGGATGCGACAGAAGGCCATTTTCTAAAGTGGAGCTTAACAGGTTTGAATTCAGAGTTTTCCTTCTCCTAGATTAGTTACCTGGCCAAGGTTAACGAGCCCAGTCTGTCGTACTATGTACCCATAGGTGGGGGGGAGTATCTAGATGCATACATTTCCCAAGGGTATTAGAGTTATGTGAAATGCCAACAGCCTCGTCCAGGATTTGAACACGTGTCGAGGAATTGATTTCCTAAGACTTTATCCATTACACGCCTCAAAACACACACATATAGTTCCATGAACAAGCTAGGGCTACAAAAATGAAAAAAAAAGGTTTTCTTGATGAGGGAAAGTAATAGTCACGTGGTATTATCGTTCCTTGGCAGGATTCGAGACACGTCTTTCCTGCTTAAAGAATACTGAAAAAAAGGTCGATAATGGTTTGCTGAAACTGCCATGTGACACCCCATGAAACACCCAACGGACACGCCAATTCTCTAAGGGTGATATATTTTTTCTCGACAAATCATCCTTCTCCTTTACTGGATGCCCATCAAGGCTACAGATCTATCTACTATTTTAGCCATAGCTAAGATATAGATTTATGATTGTCACCAAGTCATTAGGACGAAAGAAAAGAAAACAATATCGGACAAAAATTGAACTCCTTTTCTTTGATTACGTTTTCCTACGCACTTGTAGCCATTACGTCATCCACACTAAATAATTTTTGAAGATCTTTTTTTACTCTTTTCAATAATTGTTTAATTGACTATTATAAAAGAAAAAAATTATACATCGATATTTTTTCTGTTTAAAGGCGGGGGGGGGGGGGCTAAATCTTCAATAGAGTTTTCTACAAAAATTATTAGATAACAATAATAAACTAAAGTAGTTATTAAATAAATATCTTTTAGAATCTAAAAATATGAAATTTGAAACTTAAAATTAAGGCGTTTCATATTTTAAATGCATTTTATCTATTAATTAGGTATAATAAATCATTTCTGCTATGGTAGCCAGTAATGGTAATATTTATTTTAAAGAATTTCGATTTATTTCCATTGAATCAGTTTGATTGAAACAATTCAGTAATTGAAAAATAAAAGAATTCGTTGATTAATAAGTCAACACAGAAAATTTTATTAAAATCAGATAATTCCCTGATTTTTTATATTCTTTTTCATCAACGTAGGTCCTCCATAGAAGAAATGGCCACGTACATTTTTTCCGATCATTTTTTTGTAAACAAATGCGCAAGAATTTTTAGTGGTTTTTTTTTTTTTCCTGCGTGTTTCGACCAAAAAGAAGAAGATATTTCATTTAAAAGTTATCAATTCTTCTGAAATTGAGTGTATTTATTGTTTTTGTTATTGATTTATAAGAAGAGACTGTTATAAGCCTTAAAATCCTAAACGATGTTTTTTTTTTTAACTCCGGAAGTACATAAAAACAGCGGCCATGTTTACGATATATTTGAGCTTTTTTTAATTTTTTACTGATGCTCATTATGTTACTACTTTTCGACCTAGACAAGAATTTGACCATATATATATATATATATATATATATATATATATATATATTGAGAATTTTAGTGATATATTGATACTTCAGCATTTTGAATTTGTTTTCTTCTTCTTCTTCTTCTTCTTCTTCTTCTTCTTCTTCTTCTTCTTCTTCTTCTTCTTCTTCTTCTTTTAACGCCATCAAACCTATGACGTCCATTTAGTATGTGCATCTTTAAAAAAAATAATTTCTCGTTATTTATTTAATTTGTTATTGCTTTTCAAACATCGTTCTTTTTCCTTCTTTCTTTTTCTTCTTTTTGATGACGTCAGAAAACAAACAAGTAAACAAAATGAAAAGGGATTTTTTTTGTTTCTTTTTACAATCTTTGGGTGGTGGGAGAAGTTTAATAAAACGGTCTAAACACACCCCGATATTTCGCGGGAATGAGAATAAATTTGAAATGTGAGTAAAAATTAATCTTCTTCTTAGTCGTAAAATGATATTGTCGGCTTCATTCTTCCTCTTGAACGTGTCAAGATTTAAGTCAAAACTCCCACGTCAATAATATATGCTGACAATTTAGTTATTTCGCAATAATTAAGAAACTTGGGAAAAAAGAAAGAAAGAAAGAAGAAAGAAAGAAAGAACGAGAACAACAAAGAAACTAGAATTAGTTTCAAGTGTTGATAGATGAGACATCTCATAAAGTTTGGGAAAAAAAAGAAAGAAAGAAAGAAAGAAAGAAAGAAAAGAAAGAAAGGAAGGAAAGGAAGAGGAAGACAGACAGACAGACAGAGACTGAAAGAAAGGAAGGAGGGAAGAAGAAAGAAAGAAAAGAAAGAAGAAAGGAAGAACGGAACGAAGGAAGGAAGGGAAAAAAAAGAAAGAATAAAGAATGACAGAAAGAAAGAAAGAAAGAAAGAAGGAAGAAGGAAGGAAGGAAGGAAGGAAGGAAGGAAGGGTGGATGGAAGGAAGAAAGAAAGATAGACAGACAGAAAGAAAGGAAGGAAGGAAGAAAGAAAGAAGAAAAAAAGAAAGAAAGGGAGAAAGAAGAACGGAACGAGGAAGGAAAGAGAGAAAGAAAGAAAGAATGATAGAAAGAAAGGAAAAAGAAAGAAAGAAATAACGAGAACTACAAAGAATTAGTATCAAGTGTTGATAAATGAGACATCTCAGTACAAAAATTGTGAGTGGAATTTTCCCACGGTTAGAAAAACGTCACCCCCACTTTGTATATGGGATAGGTATTCCCACCCAGCTGGGGATATTAGTCGGAATAAAGAAATATGTAAAAACGCAAAAAGAAAAACATAGGCAGAATTTGGTTATGGACAGAAAAAGAAAGAAAGAAAAAAGTTAAAAGATGCCGAAGTAAAAAAAAAACAACAAATAAACGAAACAGTAAGAGACATAAAAAGATGAGGCAGATTTTTGGTGAAGAAACAAGAGGAACTAAAAGAGTAACGATTAAATCTTGATTCTATTTTTAGATTGCTAACGTTGTTATAGCTTGAAATCATTAAAGAGTCTTATTTATAATGAAAAAAAGGTTATTCTATGCCTATAAATCTATAGGCATAGAATAAACTTTTTTCATTATAAATTAGACTCTTTAATAACAGGGGTCACCAAACTACGGCCCGCGAAGGCATTTTATCAGGCCCGCCGACGGTACTTGAATTTGTTTGTTAAAACATTTTTTTTTGTGTTTTCTTTTTGAGCATCGTACGCCACCCATCTATGAATATAACATGGAAAGATAAATTTTGTTTTACATCTTTTTCTCAGAGCTTTTCGTTCTGACGAGCAAGTTTTGAACACAATAATAATGTGGCCCGCGCTCGATATATATATATATTTTTTCAATTATCCGGTCCACCGTGAAAAAAGTTTGGTGGTACCTGGGTTAGGGAATGGCGTTCATTGTAAACATATTTACATTTTTTTGTGTGTAGTTGTTTCACAAGAGTTTTTTTTTTTTGCACATCGAATACGAATAATTTATAGGGATGTACAAAACACGGTCTTTTAATACGTGCGAAGATTGTTAAAAGATATTTTAAAACGTCAATAAAAAATGGAAAATTAACTTTTTGATGTTTTCTTTTGCGTTTAATAAAAAGAACAATTCCAAGTTTATGTGTTATAAAAAAGAAAAAACAAATTTCTCTTACATAAAACCTAAATTTTTGCATTTTAAAGTAAATTACCCTAAATTGCCGGAAATTCCCAATCTTTGTTGACAGTTATCGCATCTTGATGTGTGCATCTTTTCTTAGTATGGAGGATTATACGTATAAAAAATTATTTTCTGAAGCAAAAACAAATTACTAATTTAGCATTTCCTTGATGCCTCACGATTTAACTCTTAATATTATTGAAAAAGAGAGTTGGGAAAATCAAAATTAGAATGCTAGAAATTATTTATAATAAAATTCTATCAAAGTTAACTTACCTTCAGAATTTTAACTGAACGGTAATATCTGCTTTCTGGATATAAACAGGAGAATTATTTGTTTCCAAATAAAATAATAAATTTCTTCAAACACTGTTTGAGTTTTCTTTAACAGAGTATAATTATACACGCGTCACGGATTTGAACTCCCCAGTGTTATAATATGAACATGGTGATGCAGAGAGAGAGAGAGAGAGAGAGAGAGAGAGAGAGAGAGAGAGAGAGAGAGAGAGAGAGAGAGAGAGATGTAACTGCCGCTGGTCTGCGTGAAAAAAAAAAACGCTAACGTCTTGAATGATGTCATCAAGTTTATTTAATAAATACCTTGAAAACTGTACAAACGACGAAATAGATAAAATTCAATAAAAGATAACAAATACATTTCAAGAGAAATGGAAACACAAGAAAGAAATGGACACACACTGTCTTATACAAATTCTTTTCTCTTTGACCAAAAGTAGTGAAACTAAGTAAGATTTGTATATGGTGTCTGATTCCCTTACTCCTCTTACCCATTTCCTATGAGTTACAATGAATTTAAGGGTTCAGCAGCAACTGATAAATTGGGATTTATAAAATCAACTAAGCTATTTTAAGACTAGATATTGTGGTGGTAGTTAAATTGTCAAATAAAAATAACTATATAAAAATAAAGTATAACAAGTCAAGTAACTGTTAAGGGTAAATAAATCAATGCCAAACAGCAAAGGTTAAACAACAGGAAAGGCGTATTCATGAATGTACGAAGTGTGTCTGAAAAGTAATGTGACTGTTGTCACAAACAATTCATTTAAAATCCAAACAACAAACCAAATGTTTTATCCCCCAAAATAGTTCCCTCTTGAATCTAATGCACTTTCCCATCCTTCTGTCACGCTTCTCTGTCCTACTGGAAGGATTCTTGTGGTATGTCTCTCAGCTTGTCGTTACGGACCTCTTGATGGCCTCAACGCCTTCAAAACGGATCGCCTTGATGAGCTCCTTCAGCTTGGGATGTGCGCGGGAATGGACGATAGTTGTGGCAGGACAAATGGTGACTTTTTTCTTTTTTCTAAGGGACATACCAGAAAAATCCTTTCAGCGGGGCAGAGAAGCGTGTCAAAGAAAGATGGGAAAGTGCATTAGATTCAAGAGGGTATTACTTTGGAGGAGAAAACATTTAGTTTGTTTGTGACAACAGTCTCATTACTTTTCAGACATAACTTGTAATATCATCAGAAAGGGAATACGTACATTCGGAATGTTCGTTCGACGATGTGTTTAAGTTGTCTGGACGAAAGTAGTTGACAGAAAAGGAAATTTAGCATATTTCCTTCTAGCTGCATGCGTACTCTTCGTTGGGCTTGCTGCTGATAGGATTGATGCGTTAGGAGAAGTCGATATATGGCACTGGTACAGTGGATAACAACGTAATTTCTCTTGCGTCGCACGTGGTTAAGCGGGAAGAGAGGGTATGGCTGTGTGTGACGGGATTGAACCGTTAGGAGAGGTCGATATACGGCACTTGTATGGTGGATAACGACAAAAGTTATTTTTATTGTGTGATGATTTATCTGTGAACAAGCCGCCAAGCTGAAAATAGCCGCGTGCGGGAATTGTTGTACTGCATGAGGACTTCTTAAGTGGTTTATGTAGTGTTATGTTCCTTAGGGTACATGGGTTAAGGGAACAGTTACGACCTCTGCCAAAGATTCGGCACTTAGTATTGTTTTGCAGCACACACACACACACACACACACACACACACACATATATATATATATATATATATATATATATATGTGTGTGTGTGTGTGTGTGTGTGTGTGTGTGTGGCTACAATCCTTGAAAATGAAGTTGATTACATTTTTGATGATGATTATATTTGAATAGATTTAATTTAGATATGTTTTGAGATCTTATCTAGTAAAACGTAATTACTTTCCGAAAATCCTAATATATCTTGTATTTAAACACATGTTCTCTCCCCACCCTCTCTCTCTCTCTCTCTCTCTCTCTCTCTCTCTCTCTCCCTCTCTCTCTCTATCACACACACACACATATATATATACACATATATATACACATACAGATATATAAACATGCACACACTTACACTCGCACTCACGACGCCTCAGTTTGAACACTAAGAATTAATATTGCTATATATATATATATATATATATATATATATATATATATATATGTGTGTGTGTGTGTGTGTGTGTGTGTGTGTGTGTGTGCGCGCGTGTGTGTTCTCAACTTTTCGTGTCAGTCTCATGATTCTAAATTTCATGTATTTGGGAAAAATGCAGTCCTCAGAAAAAACAAAAAACACAACGTGACCTTATGTCGCATGCTTTATCAGAGGATTGTATTTTTTTTACAAATACAAGAAAATTAGAGTCATGAGACTGATATGAGTTGTTGAGAAAACATTTATACACTTTAGGTTTAATCCTGCTTTACTGGTGAGTAATTGAGCACTTTTCAGATTTAAGAAAAAAACGTTTTTATAAATTGTACATTTCACTTACTTATATATATATATATATATATATATATATATATATATAGTGAAATGTACAAGTTATAAAAACGTACCGTTCAACCGATATTACACAATCATTATAATCAAAAAGTAAGTACAAAAACACACACAACCTATCAAATATTGGAGATATTCTGCCAAAATAATAATTCAATACCTGAAGAAGATAACAGATTTGAAACACGTGTCGCATATGTAAGTTAATAAAATAAAAAAAAAAGCATAATCCTTTTTGCAAACCTTCTTTTTTATAAAATATCTATTTTTCTCCCGTTGGACCCATAACAACACTTTATATATATATAAGTCATCCACAGACACCGTGTTTCGACGTTTCACGTCTCATCAGTGTGGCTAGACACCTCAACTACTATCCGACCAGGAGCGAATCCCGACTGACTTTTCATTAGCCCGATTCGTTAACCTCTCGGCCATCGACAGTTGCCAAAAAGGAGCGGTGTTTTGACTATTAAATACATACATCCGTGTACATATTTGACGATCACCAGAAAGATAAAATCTAAACAACAGATGATAATTGCTTTATGCTTGCGGTGAAAGTATATATATATATATATGGGCGTAAAATATGGAAATAAATCCGATAGTATGAAGAAAATAGAAAAAATGTATTCCAAAAAAAGAACTATTGGATACTTTTACACACACACACACACACACACACACACACACACACACACACACACACACATATATATATATATATATATATATATATATAATATATCATATATATATAATATATATATATAATACTTTGTGCATGGTTGTCCTGCTTATTAATTATATTATTATTATTATTATTATTGATTTTTTTTGCACCTGTCGTAGTCGGTGGTTCACTGGAGGCCGAGTGACAGCAATCCTCCTCTGGTCTCCAGGACTCTTCTGGGTTTTCTAGCTTAGTAGTAGTAGTAGTAGTAGTAGTAGTAGTAGTAAATAAGCTGAATGATAAGTGTAGAATTTATGTATCACTCTAAATGAAATCATACTTCATAAAGCGGTAATTTTTCAATTTATACAAATTATTTTGTCAGAGTTATCTACCTTGTTACTGTTTCGTTCTCGGATTACAAGTTTGTCAAAAATCACAAGTCATCAAAAAAAAAAAATAAATAAAAAAAAAATAAATAAAATAAATAAATAATAATAAATAAATAAATAAATAAATAAAAAATAAAATAAAAATAAATGTGAAATAATGAATAGTAACTCTATATAGTAGGGACTGGAAAAAATCAGCTTCTACGAGTTTTAAAAGCGAATTAAATGTAATTAAATCTATTATTTAAGGTCAAACTTTGTCTAAATCGATAAGTAGTAACATAATGACCATCATAAAAAAAAGAAAAATATCATTACATATGCAGTTTATTTTTAAAAGATTTAAAACCATTTGTTTTGGTCAATTTCGACGCGATCCGCCATTCTGTCTCTTTTTCAAGGGTTTTAAGCGCTTGTTTACAATTTTAATATAACATTCACGATTGCAAAATTTTTTTACCAAAAATCAGGTAATTATCCGATTTTAATGAAATTTTCAGTATTGATTTATCAATTAATGAATTTTATAATGCATCAGTTATTTTATTTCAAAACTTTAATTCAGTATCTTTGCTATGAAAAATTAATATATAAAATTCGTTTAAAATAAAAATATTCGGATTTTAAGTTTAATATGTTATATCTTTAGATTCTAGAAATAAATATCTATTCAATGCAAACCTTAGATACATTAAGTAATAAGTTTTGAAGAAAAACTCGATTGAAAATGTACCCCCTCCCATTTTTAAGCAGGAAAAATATCGATGTATAATTTTTTATTTTATAAGATAATAGCCAATTAAATAATTATCGAAATGAGTAAAAAAAATCTCCAAAAAATTAATTATTTATTATTTTTTTACATTTTATTTTTCGATTTTCGGTACTTATTTTCTCATAGAACAGCAACCGTAATTTTTTGGTTTTGTTTCTATTCATAACTTCGGTCTTTTATCTCTTTATTTATACTGTAATTAGTACAATATAAGACCAACTCGAAACAATTTTACGCCCCCAGCATAAGGGGGGTCAAATTAAGTGACCTGAAAAAAATTAGAAAGTTTTGAAATAAAATAAATAATGCATTATAAAGATCATTCATTAATAAATAAACACTGAAAATTTCATTAAAATCCGATAATTCTCTGATTTTTGGTAAATTATTTTCTGTAAGTGGGGCTAAAGTCATTTTGTCAAAAACGCATTTTAGGTTTAGTTTGTCAGTCCCTACTATATAGCGATAAGATTTTCATGATTTTATTTCATATTTTATGATATCCTTTAAGAAGTACTAGAAGCGGCTACCCAGCATCAGCTGGATAGAATGGTGGAGGAGGCAACCCCCACCCCTGGTGTATTGATTTGATTACTTTTGAGATTTACAAATGCCGGACATTTTTTAGTGAAATTTGATGCTATTTCTATGTATATATTGCTTTTTAAATATCTTCAAATATAAATCAAATCTTCATAATTTTTGCACAAAAAGCAAGAACCGGTGATATTTAATGTGTATAATATTTACTTTGTCGTTAATTGTTTTATTTTCACAGTTTCATGCGGACATACATACATACATACATACATACATACCAACTGCCCTTGGATTTATCGTCAGCAAAATAATGGTGGTATTTCTAACGAACATTCTTCCAAGTTCAGTGACGTAGATCGAAAAGGGTTTGGGAGTTGATAAGTATCAGCTACTCCACTTGACTACATTCTTAAAGAGTTGCGCCTTTTAAATATTAAAAAGAAAAAGAAATTATTCCGGAATCAAGACCCTGACGTCATAACCTCCTTGCTGACACGGTACGATACTGTTTTTTTTGTTTTTTTCACGTCCCAAATCACAATCGCAGTTATATGGAAATTGAAATGCGACCCCCGACACAATAATTGTTAGTAGTAAGAAAAAATATTCGTAGAACCAGAAATTTACAAGATTTAAATTTTTTTTTTTTTTTTTTTATTTAAAACTTTCAATTTTCTAAGCTAAAAAAATATTACGTTTTAAAAATGAAGCTTTTTTTTTCTGTCTATCAAAAATAGATTTTTCTGTCGTACTGTCTAAGAGATTATCTGTCGTACTGGCTAAGATTTCTACGTATGTCTAAAGCTGACATCAGCTGACGTAGTTCGCCGTACCGGATCGAATAAGCGTACAGCCGTACCAAAAAAGTACAACCGCTATTACCACCATTAGTCGCCGGGATGGCCTAAAGTCGGTGTCAGCCAGACAGCGAGGGAGTCTATCCCCTTTTCACTTGCGCTAGACCAAGGAGATTGTTTTTTTAGCATCTGACGTGGAGCGCCACACCTACCACCAGCTACTCACAGATCCCTGTGCTACTCATACGCTGAGTTGGCGAGGGCCGGTATCGAACCAGGAACCTTGCGATTCCTAGTCAAGTACTCTACCGACTGAGCTAAACCGACCCTTAGCACCAAAACCAATTGAATTGTAAAGAAGAAGAAGAAGAAGAAGAAGAAGAAGAAGAAGAAGAAGAAGAAGAAGAAGAAGAACCCCAAAACATTTTTAACATAAAACTGAATAGTAGTATCGCCCTATCGGCAGGGCTAAGAATGCTGACTGCATCCACACCAGAAGCGTGATACCCCCCCCCAACACACAAATAAATAGGGTATCTCGAATATGACAATAAACTGCATCTCGTGGTGAGGCTCCAATTCTGGAGATCTGAAGATTGTAGAGTACCTCATCTATGGGTTGGTTGGTTGGTTGGCTGGCTGGTTGGTTGGATTTTACGGCATGTCAATCCATTGAATTATTTTATGCCGAAGATGTTTTTTTTATTCATTCTTGATGAGCACTCAATCTTTTAAACACATTTTTAAAACTCTTTTTTTTCTCTATTTAACGCATAGGTGGGACCCTTACAGGTACTACCATTACGGGTCAGAGTGGACCTGGGAGTAATGATGATGAAGGGGTTCCCCACATTCCCCGGAGTTCCAGACTTCATCATCAGATAGGGTTTAACGTCATACCCAGGACACTAAAGACCCTCAGCCACTGCCTTGTTTTTCCTTTGCTACCATACGCTTACTCCTACCTACGTGATATTACAAACTCGTATCGCCGTGTCCATTTCCTATAACGATAACCATTGCACACGAGTTCCAGTTTACATATGTTATATAATCTTTCATTTAAAACGCCTCCTAAATATTTTGAATTGAGTGTTTTGTAATACATCTTGAAGTCCGAAGCACAGAAGATAAAGTACATTCAAGCAAATTATAAAGATATCAAGACAAAGCCCGAAGCACAGAAGATAAAGTACATTCAATATAATTATAAAGATATCAAGACAAAGCCCGAAGCACAGAAGATAAAGTACATTCAATATAATTATAAAGATATCAAGACAAAGCCCGAAGCACAGAAGATAAAGTACATTCAATATAATTATAAAGATATCAAGACAAAGCCCGAAGCACAGAAGATAAAGTACATTCAATATAATTATAAAGATATCAAGACAAAGCCCGAAGCACAGAAGATAAAGTACATTCAATATAATTATAAAGATATCAAGACAAAGCCGAAGCACAGAAGATAAAGTACATTTAATTAACTCCATAACAATACAGTTGTCTCTTGATACCTTTTGAAAAATGTTGGGGGCATATTAATTTGTGTCCATGTAGAGCAGGGGTTTTAAACTAAAGGACTAGGGGTGAAGCACAACAGCCAGAAAATGATATGTGGGCTGTGCGATTTCAACCAGTTCTAATGTTAGCCTACAATACAACTGATTGGCTGCATTTTTTCTCCATCAAAATGAATATGCAAATGATAGTAACTGGAATATATGAATTAATACAAAATGCATCAAGGTATTCAGCAACATGGTTCGTAACTTGCTCTATGCAGATGATTGTGATTTTGTGGCTCATAAACGGACTGATATGCAGCGCCTCATAGACGCCTTTAAAGCTGCTTATTGTTCATTGGGACTTACAATTAGTTTGAAAAAGACTGTCCTAATGTATCAACCGGCACCATGTGAATCATACTATGAACCGGCTATCTATGTCTATGGGCAGAAGTTAGCGGTTGTAGATAAGTTTGTATACCTGGGTAGCACGCTAAATATGACTGGCACCCTTAGTGACGAGGTCTGCTTAAGGATCAGCAAGGCAAGTGATGCCTTTGGAAAATTAGACAGAAGATTGTGGAGTTGTCGTGGAATATCAGTTGCAACTAAAGTCAAGGTCTATGTTGCATGTGTTTTATCTGTTCTCCTTCTATGCTTGCGAAACCTAGACCACGTACAGGAAACATCTGAAACGTCTCGAACGCTTTCACCAGCAGTGCCTACGACAAATATTGGGGGAACGTTAGCAAATGTTCGTCAGTGATATTGAGGTTCTAGAACGAGCCAAATGTCAAAGTATAGAATCTATTATAACCAAGCATAGATTGAGGTGGGGTGGACATTTGGTAAGGATGGACGATGGGCGACTTCCTAAACAACTGTTCTATGGGGAACTTGTGAACGGGAAGCGTTTAGCTCAAAAGCCTAAGAAGAGGTATAAGGATTGCCTGAAGTCGAGCTTGAAATAGTCTAGCATTGATGCGAAAACCTGGGAGGCCAAAGCTTTGGACCGTTGGCAGTGGAGAAAAACTTTGCTGGAAGGCACAAGAAATTTGAAACCAACCGTAGGTAACATGAACGATTAAAGCGAGATGTTCGCAAGGGAAACGTTAATAAAACAGACAACCAAGGGCTTCAAATCAGTCTACTATGTGAACAGTGCGGAAGGCCGTGTCTGAGCAGAGCTGGCCTGATAAGTCACCAAACTGTGACCAATAAAATACCCTGTGCTTCCTGGAATAACTTGTGAATGTGGGAAGATGTGCAACACTTTAGCTGGACTAAAAAGCCACATTCGCGCAGCTCACCGTTGAACTTGTTTAACTTTTTGAGCTCATCATTGTATTCTTTGAACTTCTGAACTTATTTTATTTTATTTATTAGTTTCTAACTATCCTGCTGAGGTCCCGGTTTCAATTTCTGTCGGAGGGAAGTCGTTAGTATATATCGCTGATGAGACTTAATAAAGTTGATATTCTACACACCGAGTAATTCTTTGCGAGATTCACTTGTCATTATTATCTTCTATAATTATCGAATGTATGCGATATTCGCATTGTAATTGCCTTCAAGCAAAAATATAAAATATTAATATATATACTTTATTCAACAATGCTTCTAAAAAATAAACTAACATCCAAGAAAATCTTATTTTATTATATTTTTTATCAAGCAATGGCAATACTCGAACACGAGTTTATTTCCATCATATAACCCCAACAAATAAGGCACAATTCATAATTTTTGTTTATTTATAACCCGTCGGTCGCTCCCGAGCTAAAGGGCTCACAGAATCTCCGAAATTGGCCGTCAAGATCGGATTTTCTGCATCAACTAAGGATTGCAGAGTATCTATATTTGCTGGAAGTCTAGCCGAATGCCCCACGTTGTGCTAAGATCTCAAATGACTAGAAATCTACTATAGAAACTGATTTCCGAGGTTAAGGGCGGCCGATTGGCCACACACAAAAAAGAATAACGACTCTTTTTCCTTTTCAAAAATCAACAACATTTATATTCAAAAATACAAGAATACAAATAATTACTTTCAAGGTTTGTGGGAGTGATGTGCCCGTAATTAAATACTTCTGGTCTTCTGCAAAGTATTGTGCAAAACAGTTCGTAAGTTGACTAAGTTTTCAAAATGGTCTTAGCTGAAGTCAGTTACTCTCGGCTCTCAGTATTGCGTTAATCTTGTCAGCTAGCCCGGTTCTCAAGCGATCACAACTTCATCTGCCCGTTTGGCCTCATCTGTCCATTCGGCCTCTTCTGCTTCTCAAGCCAAAAACATCTGAGTTAAATAATATTTCAATCGGAACAATTTTACTTCCGGTCGGCATGAAGATATTGGGAATTTTTCTGCTCCTCCCACTCAAGCAGGGTAACCGCCTCCCTCTTGTTTCAACCAGCCAATCAAATTTACTTCCGCTCACCAATCTGGGTGCCATCTCTTCCGGCCACTTGAATGTTTTTTTAAATACATTCGACTTTCTTTGATTTCGATTTTCAACAAGAGTTATCTCCATTCTCAAGTAGTAAGGAAACATAAAAACAATAGATTCTCTTTAATTCCGGTTTCTTCATTTTCTGGTAATCTATAAAACAGGATTTATCTTTTCCGCGCGACCAAAGTCTGATTACATCAAAGACTTGTCTATGACGCTACCTCTCGCTTCTGGGAGTTCCGACCTACTTGAGATTTTACTACCGGCCACCATCCGCCTCGACTACCCGGTCGAGGTCATTGCCGGATCGCCCATCTGTTTTGAATCTACGGCCGAAGTCGGCCAGCGAATTATATTTCCGTTTTTTTTTTCTTTCTTTCTTTCTTCTAATTTCAAAACCTAAATCAGGTCACATATTTGACTTCAACATTCTGCTCTCAATCATTTACTATAATTTTCTATTTGTGTATGTTCTCAGTCATCTCAACCACCTCTTCCCCATGCCAATAGGAGTTGACAAATCTATTTCTTCTTACGTCATGAAACAACAAATTTCCTCATATTGTTGTGCGTGTTCGTTGTCTATAATCTTAAGTACTTCCTCAACTCCAATACGAGTTGTATAATCTAACACTTCTCATATTATAAAACAAAACAAAAAATACTCATGTTCTGTTTTGTGAGTTCATTTTGTACAATTTCAGTCACCCCCGCCCCCAACAATAGATGTATATCATTTGAAACTTGCTGGTGTATATTTCACTCACGTTCTTATTATGTTTTTAGTAACAGAAAAAAAAGTTCAGTAATAAGAAAGGAATAAAGACAAGACAAGTATTGTGTTTAAAAGGAGGTTTATTGTGGCGCGAAGGGTTTGCTAAAACTTAATGTTTTAGCGGTCTTAAGTCGTATATATATATATATATATATATATATATATATATATATATATATGTGTGTGTGTGTGTGTGTGTGTGAAGAGAAAAATGGAAGTGAATCCGACGGTATGTAAAATAGTGGACAAACTTTGAAAAAACACAGGATCAAATAAAATGAGTGGTATTTATTCAGTCAACACTGCAGTGTTTCAATCTGTTTAGTAGATCTTCTTCAGGGCTTTTGCTGATATAAGGAAAAGTAATATATATATATATATATATATATAATATATATATATATATATATATAAAGTAACAAGTCTGAACACATCTGTTGTTGAATTCTTTTGGGGTGAAGAATTCTAGTCATAGGCTCATTCATTGTCGTGTCTGCTGCTATATTCATTCACCCAAAGTTGTGTGTGCAGGGGTAGTCTGTGTCGGTCGTTGAAGTTGTCAACGGTCTCTGTTGCTAAGGATTTCGGCCGTGTAGTCTTTCTGACTATTGATACTGTGGTCCCTCTCTGAATACCTTTACTGTTCTCTCAGTAAGGATGTCTGCCTTCATCCACTACTTTTACTATTCTGATTATTTCTAGGGTCTTCACCCCCACCCCCGGTCCCTTACTTCCGGTACCGAGTCAGGAGAGGGTAACCCATATTTTTCATATTAGACGTAAATAACATTTATTGAATAATTTTGATTTTTCGGACTGTTGTTCTCATCTTTATTGTGGTATGTATAAACGCAACGTTTCGGCCGCTGTACTCTCCGGCCTTCCCCAGGTGTTCCCTGTGTGTCCGAGTATAGTAATGATCCAACCTGGGAAATCATTTTTAATAGTTTGACACTTGATCAAACAGTTGTCGAAGAACTTTTGAAGATTTCATTCAAATACTGACGTCGTTGTCTTTGCACGCCTATCACTCCGGCATGTGTCACGAGAAGAATCACGATCATTTAAAATGATTCACATCAAGTTTCATCTAAAAAATTCAGACAAATAAAATCGGATAGTTTCTACTTTGCAGCTTTTGATCTTTTTGTGTCGTGAGTAAGGCGGTCAATTTACTCCAACACAAAGAGAAGTAAGAGATATATAAAGGGAATAAGACGCAAGTCAAGGGTTTCGTTGTAATATCTTTATTCGCTCATATATATAAATACTAACTAACTAACACCTCGTCTCGTCGTCTCGTCTGTCTAACAGCTATTTATCGGACAGACTCAACCATTATTTTATGGTATAGAGGGGAGGTTGTTAAATATCTGGCCACCATCCCTGGCCAGCCGTAAAGAACCTGAAGTAAACAAGCAAGCAAGTCCCGAGCCATAGAATCCCTTGCAAGTGAACAAGTCCTGTGATATAGAATCCTCTGGTCCGTCGTCCAAGAAGATCCAAGTAGTAATGAGCTAAGATTAGAATCAGCCAGTATAAATAATAACAACAGCAGCAGAGCACTGCCAGCGACTGGACAATAGGTTGGCCACGTGCCTATCGGCGAGTCCACAAGTAGAAGTGACCATTTATCACACGCCTTATATCTTAAAATTCTCAATAGCTAATCCTATAGTTATTTACTAAGCATAGCTTAGATGCAGCACAAGGCCAGAAGTATGGGGCACCCGGTGAGAAACGAACTCACTAACAATGGTCTGCTAATCTAGCTTGCTAACCATTCCACCACAGGAGGTGCCCAATAGCTAATCCTATACAACAGATCTTAAAGTGAAAGCGGCTGAAATACAAGTCCTCTGGGGGAAAACATGGCCGGGGTGGGGGTGAGGTACAAATGATAAAACTTTAGGAAAATATTAGTCACGAAAATTGTTTTGTTGCTTGTTATAGAAAAGTAGTTTGTGGACCATCCCGGATCGGATGTTAGAAACTCTATGAAAATTTCCTTTAAAAAATCAAATCAAAAATGACTAAAGTATATGTCAAAAAAAGAAAACGCGAATTTAAATGTATATGAAAATTTCCTTTAAAAATCACAATAAAACTTGATTAAAGATGACGTGTCTATTAAAAATATGTCCCATTTCTTAACCCGAAAGCCTTGGGACTCTAAGGCGCCAGATTCCAGTGCCCTTCTGCTACGTCATCGATCCCCACTGTTAACGAGAAAACAGTCAGTGGTCGGTTCGGCTTAAACCTGTAAGGACCTGAATGAGTTAACTCCCTCAGACTGAATTGGTAAATAAGTTGCCACTCGCTTCCAGGAGCAAACCTTGAAATTCGACAAATTCAACTTGAAAGAATTATACTACAGAAATCATCTCAACTCAATTAGGGTTTGCAACTCAAAGACAGCTTCCCTAAAAGCAACCTCTAAAATTCATCACCAACAAAACATACGAAATTTCAACCTGCCTCTGCCGATAGGTTGGCGGGTCATTCTTCACTTCAAAGAACTTTGTTAACCGGACTCTGAGTTAAGTTCTCCGCAAATCACACCAAAATTTGCAAAAACTATCCTTAAATCTATCTTTCCCCTTTTTTTTGTTTATACATATTAAATTTGTTGTTAAATATACTTGTCTTGTCTTTTCATTCAGTGTCCGAACTTGAAAGTTGCGGTAATTCCCCCCACAAGTGAGAGTTAATCCTTTTACAGTTTTAATTCCCATAACTCATAATCTGATATGGTTATGAATATTGGTTTAAGGAAACTTGTGGAATTTAACAAAGAATCGTCAGTGTAAAATTAAGTATTTGTTTATTTATTTATTTGTGTTATAACTGCCGTTGGTCTGCGTACAAAGAAAACACTAGACGCTTCATACTGATATTATCAAGTTTATTAAGACTAATCAAGGACATAAAACTCATTGAGAGAGTTCAGAGGAGAGGAGATCATTCACTACCTTAGGTAGTGAATGATTTAAAAACCCGTTCATATGAAGAAAGACTTAAGAACATTGACTTACCAAGAGAGGATATGATTGAAGTCTACAAATATACACACGTATACTCTACGTCTTGTCAGAACGGCGACTTGATTTGAAAGCACGATAATTACGCGCCTAACGGTGAAAAACGGTATATGGGCTGTAATTCCCTTACCCAATTCCGCTTAATCTCAATTCAGTAGTGAATTAATGGCTCAGTAGCAACTGATAAAATGGGATTAATAAAAATCAAAATTTGTTTTCTAATGGACACGGCTATACGAGCTCAAATCCTGGACGAGGCTTTTTGCATTTTGCATAGCGGTAATATCTTAGGGAAATGTATGAATCCAACTATTCCCCCTCCTGCTATGGGAAAATAGTTGGGCAGACTGGGCTTTTTAACCTTGGTTAGGCAACCAGTATAGGAGAATGAAAACTCGGAATTCAAACCCGTTCAAACTCCGCTTAAGACATTGACTTGTGTCACATTCTGCTCGTGCGTAAAGCTTGGTCACACACATACACACACACACACACACACACACACACACACATATATATATATATATATATATATATATATATATATTGTTCTTTTACTAGAACATAAATTTGCGTCATCAAATTTCTGACCTATTGTTTGTTGTTGAGAACCCCGCTGCGATGTTCAGTCAACGAATCTGTTTCTATTTCCTTTATACGCAAAAACACATTGTTACATGGATTTGGTTGAAGCAGCAGCAGCAGCAGTTCAGGGCACCATTTCTAAGAATTTCATAGTTTAACGTTTAAACTTCATAGTTTTGTGCATATACGAATAAATTGAGTTACGAGCGGAACGAATTACACTCGTAAGTCAAGGTACCACTATATATATATGTTTGGTAAAGAAGAGGGCTTAAAAATCGGTCATTTTGCCGTTATATATCTATTTCTACTCACAGGTATCTGTGTATACCTATGAGTTTCATCAGACTGTTAACTTTATTGAAAATGGTAAACAGAAAATTAATGAGGCTTTATATACAATTTTTCTGGAAACTCCTGAAAGGTTTCGGTTTCAGTTCTTCTCGTCCTCTCTCTCTCTCTCTCTCTCTCACTCTCTCTCTCTCTCTCTCTCTCTATATATATATATATATATATATATATATCGAACGTTTATACCCCCCCCCCAATCTTAAGGATAGTTTGACCTCCCACCACAAAAGCCACTTAATTTACAAATTCAATTGCAAATGTGAAATTTGCTATATTGGTCGAACTACCCAAAGATTGGAGTCAAGAATCAAACAACATATACCCTCTAATGTTCGCTTCGGCAATTTGGACTGTTCCACCACAGCCGACAACAACTCCTCCTCCACCATCGCGCGACATTTATTGAGTAACCCAACATGCGCTCGTGCTTAACACCCAGCCATGTTTTCCATCCTAGGAATATCTAATAACGTTCTACAACTCCAAATACTTGAGTCCTTGTACATTTCCATACTCTAACCAGTCCTATGCACACAAAAGACCTTCCACAAACTATTATTGTTTGATACTTCCAGCTTAAACCTTTCGTGTGGTGGAACAATAATTTTTCGACCCCACCCCCGCATGGTTCGTAATTTCAAATAATCTTTTTTTTCCTCCTCTTTTCTGAAATTTTTTACATTACAATCCCATTCGTAACTCCAAACATCTATCAATTGAATTTATCTGATGAGATTGATTGAAAAAAGGATAAAAAATAAACTAAGAATGAAATATCTAATTATAATGGTTCTCTAGTTTTCTGTTTAGAAATTCCTTAAAATGTATACGCTTTTTCGTAGTATAATAAAATTCTGTACCTATAACAAACTTATATATATATATATATATATATATATATATATATATATATATATGTTAGGGTAGCGTGGACAAGGAGACAACGACGCTTGGTTACTGACTGTTTCTGGCCTATTCGGTCCACGCTAATCTAAGATATAAATGCTCGATCTACGATATTGAGCACTGATTACTTATAAATATAACACATTCTCTCTCTCTCTCTCTCTCTCTCTCTCTCTCTCTCTCTCCATATATATATATTTATTTATATATATGTGTATATATATGTATGTGTGTGTGTGTGCGTCTCTCTCTCTCTCTCTCTCTCTCTCTCTCTCTCTCTCTCTATATATATATATATATATATATATATATATATATATATTGATCAAACCAGGAACAGAACAAGAATTGAATATTAAAATTCTGATTTTTGTTCTTGTTTTTTTCCCAATGCTTCAAAAGACCCCCCCCCCCAAAAAAAAAAACAACGTTCACAAGAACAAAGTTTATACATATATATATATATATATATGTGTGTTTATATGTTTCGACGTTTCACGTCTCTTCAGTGTGGTTAGGCACAGCAATTACCTCGGTGTCTGTATATACTATATATATATATACACATATGTGCCTCTGTTTATCCCCCCTCTCTCTCTCTCTCTCTATATATATATATATATATATATATATATATATATATATGTTGAATTAAACAAAAGACACATATCCTGTTTAACAATTTTATTTGTGATTTTTTCAAGTTTTCTGGCCAACTTTTTAATATTTGGGTGGAATTCGTGGATTAGTCCACCAAAGTTAAACGGGAGATGTGTCTTTTGTTTAATTTGACATGCATAAATGAAAGAATGCTGCCCAAATACACACACACACACACACACACACACACACACACACACGCATATATATATATATATATATATATATATATATATATATATATATTATTATTATTATACTAAAGCTGAGTTTATCAACCTTCGCCAGCTAAAGGATTTTTTTCTATTAATGTTATGAACACAATATTTATACTTAGATATTCCTTGGTTTTAGCACTAACCAGTGTTTGAAAAAAAAATTCAGTTTAATTGGTTTTAATTAGGCGTAATTAGCAATTGAGTCAACAACCGACCAATCCCTGTCTAAATTAGACCTGCCTCTCTTACACTCTCCCTCTATATAAAGTTACCGTGGGTGGGAGAGTTAATGTGAGTAGTCGAGTTATACGGAGTGGGAGTGCCCACTGCCTGTAAAAATCAGCACGCAAAACACCCTCCCAGCACCTCCTATCTCTAGGTAGATTCGCCCCTCCCTTTCTCCAGACCACAGAGAAATTTCGCCCCTCCCTTTCTCCAGACCACAGAGAAATTTCGCCCCTCCCTTTCCTCAGACCACAGAGAAATTTTAAAACAAAACAAAAGTATCTTTTTACGGCATGATTTCAATTTTAGCTGAGCGTAAATTTTACGAAATTGAAATCATGCTTTAAAATAGATTTTTTAAATTACTTTAATTATTAATTCATAGAGTATTAAACTTACTTTAAAAAATATTTCATGTTGGGTAAAAAAAAAATTATATATTTAAATATTATGGAATTCAAATGAGCAAACATTGACTACCCCCACTGTTTAAGTGAAAGTTTTCTTCGGGCTTAAAAGTTTGTTTTAGTTAAAACTAAAACAAACTAGACTGACTTCTGATTTAGGTCGGTAAAATTAAAACGGAAAGTTTTTTGCTGGTACCAAATGACAGTTTAACTGCAGTCTACGAATTAACATTTTGCGAATTTGGTTACGGTTTTAGGGGATTAAGGTTGTTTTTAATTACGTATTGCTTAAAAAAATAAACAACAAAAAACACAAATTACTATACATTTAATGTTGAAAAATATTATTTAAACTAAGTTTAATTGAAATTATACATTGCTATATTAACACAAACAACTGTCTCAATAATAGATTCAATAAGTAATTTCAATGGTTAATTAAATGTATAGTAATTTGGGTTTTTTGTTGTTTACTTTTTAAAGCAATACGTAATTAAAAACAACCTTAATCCCCTAAAACCGTAACCCAATTCGCAAAATGTTAATTCATAGAATGTAGGACTGACTTCTGACTTAGGTTGGAAAATTAAAACGGAAATTTTTTTGCTGGTACCCAATGACAGTTTAACTACAGTCTATGAATTAACATTTTGCGAATTGGGTTACGGTTTTAGGGGATTAAGGTTGTTTTTAATTACGTATGGCTTAAAAAAAAACTCTGTCTTTAGTCTTTTTATTTATGCAGAAAATAATATCAATCAAATATATACCACTTCGATATTGCAGTCTGAATAATACAAATAATTGTAATCTTTGCGGAGTTCCGTCATGGCCTCTTGCCTCAAAACATGCTTGCCGGTGACTGCTGAAAAAAAAAAAAAAAAAAAAAAACACCAGCTACGATTGAAGTCCGTAGCGGAAGCGGCGTAAAAAACAAAAACAACTAGGGTTTAGGGTTTAGGATTTGGGGTTGGGGTTTAGGTTTAGTTTAATGGAAAATAAATAAATAATTTGGGCTCTGTATTTTCTGAGTCACCCTGTATACAGGGTGACCCAGAAAAAAACAGAACTTTGTAATAAAACAGTTAATTTTAACTAGGTGGGTTTAGGGTTAGGGTTGGGTTTTCAGTGGAAAATGTCCTGAGTTGGTTCTTTTTTTTTTTTTTCAAGTGATACCGCTTCGGATGCAGGAAGCCAGGACGGAACTCCGCAAAGATTACCATTATTTGTATTATTCAGTCTATTGTCCTCGTCTTCATTGTTATCTGTACAAAGTTTCGGCTGATGTGCCCTCCGGCCTTCTTTAGGTATTTCTTGTCGGACTCGGGAACCTTCTTGTAATTGGGAGCCATCACGGAACTTTGAACCCAACCCTTTATTAGGTCCACGGGGGTATCCTGTTCTCATTCCACCAACCATAGCTGGGGTACAGGTGTTAAGCTGTGTTAATTATTATTCTATGTTACTGCTGTCCCTGACCAGGATTGAACCTGCAGTCTAGAGATAACTGGCATTTAGAACTGTCTTAATCTAACTCCTTTATCTACTAGGATATGTGTTCAATTGGACAATCCAGTGTGAATTTTTTCAATTGCAAAAGTTACAATTTATTTTGTAAAAACGGATTTTAAGTAGCCTCTTGGCAGGCATCTTGATCAAAATGGACGAAAAAAACGTTTTAAATATATCAAAAATAAATTATATGTGTAATATTATTTTGCTTTTTTACTGATGCTCATTATGTTACTACTTTTCGACTTAGACAAAAATTTGACCTTAAATAATCAATTTAATAAATTTTAGTTCGTTTTTAAAAATGCAAAGCAAATGATAATTTGGCAGATCCTACTCTTTTCCCTAATCATCTAGAGAGAGCTTAATGGGTGACCCAACGGGTCACGTTTTGTCTAGATATATATATATATATATATATATATATATATATATATATATATATATATAAACAAAAATTGGACAGTAAATGTTTCAGACTCAAAAGTCATTGAATGTGAATCACTGTCCTATAAATTTACCTTCCTTTTGTTTTACATAAATAACATAAATAAAACAAACACACTTTACCGTCATTGTTTTGCTTGCCCTTTGACCTTCTGTTTTATTCATTAATAAAGTTAATTAATCCGGACTGTATGAACTGTCCTTTTGTGATACTTCAACGTTCACAGAATTATTTTTACGCTGCCAGAACCATTGCACATTGGTCATACAACATTTACACACTCCTTTGTATTCAAAAAAAGTGCAGCAACCATATTTCAAACTTCAACGTTGTCTAACATTTTCTCGTAAAACGCAGAGACAACATTTTTTGAATGCAAGCAATCTGAACGACCTATTCGAAAATGACGACATAGGTGACATTTTGTCATTTTTTTTAGAACAATAAAATTATACCAAAAATTATAAACATAAACGTGATCAGTACCATACAAAGGAATTATTAGAAAACTATCCCCAAAAATGTTGATATATCGTTAAAACGAAATATTTTGAAAATTAAAACAGGAGGAAAAATTAACTTTCACAGACGGGGGTAAATTAACATATTGAGGAAATAATTCCTAATTCCAATATTCTTATTATAATGGAGATTGTGTGTGTGTCTGTCTGTAACCCAAACTATATCACTACTCAAGTCACAATTCCCTTAGTTGTTTATGTCACATTTTCCATGATTTTATTTTTGTTTAAACCTAAATTATTAATACAATTGTTTTATGTTACTAATACTGTTGACCTTATCTACATATCAATAACATGCAATTGTATATATATATATACAGCAAAATAGCGGTTTACAGTGTTAACGGGAAATATAATTTGCATATTGATATTAAAAAATTGATTTTAATTAATATGTGCTTAGTATTATTGATTTCTAATTGGTTCTATCTTAATAAATATGAGCAAGAATTGGATAAATCTTAAAAGAAATCCATTAACAAGAAGAAATAACTGTAATTTTATTCTTTACTTCTTATTTTAACTAAATAGTTAAATTAGGAAAATTTAGCAATGAAAGACAGGAGTGATGGAAAGAGTAAGTTTCAGTTGTTCTATTTTTCGATTATACCCGCCACTGTTTCAAATCTTTTTATCTGCAATTCTTATTTAGTTTCATTTCTAATTTATTATAATAAGTAAGTCGTCGGGGCGGCCTAATGTCGGTATAAGCCAGACAACGAGGGAGTCTATCCCTTTTCAATAGCGCTAGACCAAGGAGATTCTCCTCATTTTACCACATAGATCCCTGTGCTACTCATACGCTGAGTTGGCGAGGGCCGGTATCGAACTAGGAACCTTGTGGTTTCTAGCCGAACGCTCTACCGACTGAGACTTGCACCCGGGGTTGCATAGATTTGCTAGTATGTGTAAAATACCGTATTTCATGTATATTGGGAAATGTTTTAAGGGGCTTTAGAGGGTGAAATTTAAGGGGGCTTTGGAGGGTAAATTTCCAAGATAATTTTCCGTAGCTTTCTACTTCGGATTCTGGATGAAAAGATAAGACAGAACAAAGGCAAAAATCCTCAGGTGTGCGAACCCTTAGATGTTTGCCTCACTCACCATTTTTAGTTTGTGCCAAAAGGAATTGCCAGATTCTTTAGATTTTTCCAAATCCAATTCTAATTCGCATTTACTGTTTCAACAAGTTTTTTGTTTCCGTTTCTAGAACAAATTTTGATAATATCAAACTAATAAATAAATGAATAAGTAAACAACTTCACAAAAATATAAATATAAACATACAATGTACGCTATACCCTAACATGTAGGCATAGAATAACCCCAAATGGATTGACATGCCGTTAAAAGCAATCAATCAATCAATCATATTTCACACTATTTTAAGAAATATATTCATACAATCCTCCGTCACGAGCAGGATGTAACACAAGATCAATTTTTAAGCAGAGTAGAGTTGGTTTGAATTCAAAGATTTCCTTCTCCTAGACCGGTTCTAGTCTGCCCTACTATTTACACTCTATGACTTATTAACAGCTATAAAAGCGTTGATTTTTGAGAAAAATTACAAATAAATGAATAAAAAATGTACCGAAAATCTGTTACCTTTCTTGTGGATGAATTTGTTACACTGGACATAATTTTTTCCAAGCCGTAGTTGTATCAGCGCTACTGTATGACTGTACCACCTGGACCCTAAAAAAACGCCAAGCGAATAAGCTAGATGGGAGCTGTTCAAGAATGTTGCATGCGATCTTAAACAAATCGTGGAAACATCACCCCACAAGAAAGCAGCTGTACGGTCACTTGCCCCCTATCACACAAACTATCTGAGTGAGACGAACAAACAGGGACGAACTCATGAGCGATGTTCTCCTGTGGAACCCAGCACGTGATAACGCCAGTGTGAACCGTCCAGCAAAGACTTAGATTAACCAGCTCTGAACGCGGATACTGGACCTACCGGGGGCAATGAATGATAGGGTCGGTTGGCGAGAAATTGTCATGGATATTCGTGCTGCTAGAACAACATGATGATGATCATCATCATCATCATCACTGTCCCGACACGTAACGATGTAAAATCAAGTTTGGTTTGGTTTGTTTTGTTTTACGGCATATCAACCTCAGTGGGTCATTTAATGCCGATAAAGTTTTGAAATAAATCAATTCTTAATGGATAATACAATTTTTTTATAAATACATTTTCTATTTAACCCATAGATGGGACCCTAACAGGTACTACCACTCCGGGTCAGAGTGGACCAGGGAGCAATGGTGATGAAGGGGTGCTCCACATTCCCCAAACCTCCAAAACTGGAACCTCACCATCAGATAGAGTTTAACGTCATTCCCAGGACATGTAGACCCGCCGCCACCGCCTTCTAGCATCCATATGATAAAAAGGGGTTGGGGCTTGTCATAAGGGCAATAAGGTTGGAAAATCATATAGGTGCTAGGGCTTGACGTGACAGCCGATTGATCGGATGGGGCCTCTCCGACCGCCCGTCTAGCCTAAGTAAGGCTCCAAGTAGAGTGATGCAAGTCATGGACTGCTCATCCACCTGGGTTCTATCCTTAAGCATCACGGGTCGCCACCCACGGCCAACAGGTGGCCCCATTGGGGGTGTCTTACCCCTCTGCAGAGGTGCAGTCGGTGCATTCTAACGCCCCAGCCGACAGGGCGGTGTAAAATCAAGGCTTCAAACAGTTACTTTCATTCCTTCTAGGTTCCGAGCTAAACTTGTAAATTATCAGATAGATAATATCTTTTTTTTACTTCTTTGGTACCGAGAAATTTTTCTATCGTCTTATCTCTTTTCAATTTGAAATAAGTTCAATTTCATGTTCTAACCTTTGAGATACACATGCAAGTGTCATCTGGTTTTTGCATGTGTTTTTTTATTTTTTTTTATTACTTGGCGTTTTTTATTCTCGGTCAAAAACTAAGACATTTTTAAATCTCACCACCATTGAAATAAAATAACACATTGACACAAATATCCGTTAGGAAAAACAACGCAGGAATTGGGTTTAAAATCTAGTACGTATTTACTAATTTTATTAGCAATGTGTAGCCCCAACAATCGTGTAACTTTATCTACACTATAAAAAACGTATATGACATCTATAATATAACAGCTGACCTCTACAAAGCCCTCGAGGCACTTAATCGTAACAGACGCTAATAAAATCAATTACAAACAGAATGTAAAATTTTAAGGGTCTCTACAGCAGAGCGATGGATGGAAAGCTCATTCTCTGAGAGAGAGAGAGAGAGAGAGAGAGAGAGAGAGAGAGAGAGAGAGAGAGAGAGAGAGAGAGAGAGAAAACGATCATACTTGATGACCTTATAGACTTCAGTCAGATTAAGCAAGATCCGTGATGTTTAAGGATGGAACCCCGGTAGCTGAGCAGTCAATGACATGCAACACTCCACTTTATCCCTTACTTGGGCTAGACGGGAGGCCCCCTCCGATCAATCAACTGGTCTTGTCAAGCCCTAGCACCTGTATGACTGTCCTGCTCCTATTGTCCTTATGGCACGCCCCAGCCCTTTTTATCTTATATGTGCTAGAAGGCGGTTGCTGAGGGATTTGGTGTCCTGGGTATGACGTTAAATTCTGTCTGATGGTGAAGTTTTAATTCTGGAGCTCTGTGAAATATGAGGTACCACGTCATCACCATTACTCCCAGGACCACTCTGACCCGGAGTGGTAATACCTGTTAGGGTCCATATATGGGTTTAAATAGAAGAAAGAAATGAGTTTAAAAATGTTTAAAAAATGAAGTTTAAAAAAATTGCTTACTTATCAAGCAATAATAAAACAAAACGTATTCGGCATAAAATAACCCAACAAGGGTTGCCATGCCGTAAAATCTAACCAACCAAACCAGATTAAGCAAAGTTTAGTAACAATCTGAATAAAATTTTAAATTTTGTCGTCTTCTGAAGGAGACATCGATAGCAATCTTTCCTTTTCTACCAGAATTTGATTTTTGTTTTTGTTCATGCAATTTTACTTGGTTAAAAATGAGGACTAAATATTCATGGCAACCTCCTCCAAAAAAACAAAAAACAAAAAAAAATCTAACCTCCAAAAAAAAACGCTTCACTTATTTTAAAACAATCTAAGTTTGAAATATTAGCATTTATATTAGGGGTAGGGTGGGTTTCGTGTATGCTTTTCACTGTTTAGACTAGCTTGCTAAGGTCTGTTGTTTCGGCCAGTAGGGTTCATATACTAAGGTCTTTTTCGCAGGGCACCATATATTTTCCCACATTAACAGATAGGCGTTCAAATTCGGATGAAGAAGACTCAACAAACAATTTGAAATTACAAACATATATTTAAAAATCACAAGAGTTGCAAACTTAATGGCGTTATGGCCAGACTTATCTGTCGAAGTCCATTTACGTTTGGGAAGTGACAGAATAAAACGTCTTGATGCAGGAATGTTTAGCACTACAAGTGATTCTAAAACGAGTAAAATTGGACGCCAATGCGTTGATTGACATTTTGCTGCCAAGGGCAGATAATTAATCCCCTACTTTCCAATAATACTCACTGTCTCTATAGGCACTTTGGCCATAGGGCGACAAAGCAGGTTGTTATCCATGAAATTTAGACAGTGGCAGCACTTCACATATCGAAATAGTAATAGATATTCGGGACTCTTAAAATCTCCCGGTAGTAAACAATTAATTTTGGATGAAAGAAGACGGTAACAACAATTGAAATTACAGAAACACATATTGCAAATTTAGTGGCATTTGCTAACCAGACTTAGCTTGTTGAGGTGAGGTAAAGGTAAAGATTGCACTGGATGAAACCACTCGCTGGTTGATAAGGTAATAGTGAGCGCTGGAATTATTATTCCACTCACTGGTTGACTGTCAACACGATTAAAATAAAAAATTCCCTGAGATAAATTACAAGACACCAATTACAATATTTAAATTTTCTTTTTTCGCCCCTAAAGTGGGTGAAAAAAAGAGGTGAGGCAGGGTGGGGACAATATACAAAAAAGAACAAACCCAGAAAATAAAACGAAAAGCAAGTAGAGGGAAAGGGGAAAAAATTCTGGGGGGCACTAAAACTATCATTGTTTGCTTTGTTTTCTTAGTTTAATGGCATATCAACCTTGGTGGGTTTCTTAATGAAGATGAAGGTTAAAGAGCCCAGTCTGTCCTACTATTTACCCATAGCTGGAAGGAGAGTAGGATTCATACCTTTCACAAGGTTGAAGGGAGCTCTTGATAAAGCGACTCGCCTGGTTGACGACCCCTTGATAAATGACTTTCGTCAAGAGATTTAATTTCGGCGCCAATATCGTATATTGGCGATTCGCCCCCTGGCGACAGGAGCAGATAATTTAACTATATTTTTTCTGATAATAGCCGCGACGGAGATTTGTCGATTTCTACCTTTCGGAGTTTGGATATTTTCCAGGATATCGATTGCCTCGTTTGCGGTCACTTCCGGTTACTATTTGGGCGTATATGCAAATTTCTCTTTCTTGTTAGAAACGAGGCTTGAAGTTGAAGTCCTAGGGTAATTCTTGTTGAACGGAGGAAGCTGGGCGCGCAAGATGGTGATGGGCTGTATTATTATCTTCTTCTGATGATATATTGAGAGAATAAATTGTACCTTATTTGTTGGGGTTATATATGTAGCTATAATTAACACTAGTGAAGATTCGCCCTCTCGGCTGGGCCTGTAGAATACACCGACTGTACCTCTGTAGAAGGGTAAAATCGCCGTAAACTTTTTAACTCCTATTGGCATGGGGAAGAGGTGTCTGAGATGTCCGAAGAAAGTAAAATATTATTAGTAATAGATAGGAATACTTAATATCATATATACTGTGTGAAAAACAACAACCACACACACACACACACACACACACACACACACACAAAACAACTTAAGGAACAGATGCGTAAAAATATGTAAATATGAATATAAAGGAACGCAATTCCCGAACCTCTAAATAATCCTTGAGGAGTTGAATTGCCGTTAAAACCAATCAATCAATCTTCATAATAGGAAAGTACTAACACACACACACACACACACACACACACACACACACACATATATATATATATATATATATTTACCAACCCCACCGCACGAGCAGAATGTGACACAAGGTCAATTTCTAAAGCGGAGTTCAACAGGTTTGAATTCAGTGTTTTCCTTCTCTTAGACCGATTGCCTAACCAGGGTTAAAGAGCCCAGTCTGTCCTACTATTTACCCATAGCTGGAAGGAGAGTAGGATTCATACCTTTCACAAGGGTATTAACGCTAAGCGAAATGCAATTACCACGTCCAGGATTTGAACTCGGGGCGACAAGTCCATTTCTCATGACTTTAACCATTACACCACGGGCTTCCTACAGACACACATATGGACACACAGACACAGACACATACATACACACAAACAAACAAACAAATTAACAAACAAAAGAAGTAGTTTCTTAACTATGTACAACAGCACACAACATAAAAAACATAAAATCAATCAATCAATATATCAGTCAATCAATTAACCAATCAATATTAGTATTAAGAAAGAAAAAAAACACATTTTTCATCGTAAAAACTTGTCCTTTTTTTATCCATTTTCAAATTCAGTCTATTATCAGCCGATAGAATCCCATCGACATTAACGACCCTTCCCTAATGACAATTGCTATATCAGCACTTTGGGGTTTTTTGATGGGATTGTCTGCGCTTCCAGATTCCATTCGACTGGTCATGTCGTACTTCCTGTTTTGTTACGTTTTATTTTTAATGTTTACTTTTATTACTCATAAGAAGAAAAAATAAAGATCTTTCGTCTGTATCTTGATAATGGCGTCTGTAAAGAATAATTTCAAGGTTGGTTGGTTGGTTGGTTGGTTGGGTTTTACGGTATGTCAATCCATTTGGGTTATTTTATGTCGAGGACGTTTTGTTTTATTACTAATTTTTTAAAACACATTTTAACTCATTTTTTAAACTATAGATGGGACCCTAACAGGTGCTACCACTCCGGGTCAGAGCAGTGCTGGGAGTAATGATGAAGGGATACTCCACATTCCTCAGAGCTCTATAACTTGAACTTCCCCATCAGATAGAGTTTAACGTCATACCCATCACACCAAGTCCCTCAGTCACCGCCTTCTAGCAGATATATGATAAAACATGTATCAAACATAACCCAAATTCCCTCTGACTACTCCCACACGACCCAATTCATACTGTCCTAACAGCCTCTCCTAATCAACTTTTCCCTCCTCTTACACATCCACCCCAAGTTAGCAGCAACTACACTGGACAACCATGAGTATTACCCTCCACCCATATGCGAATGACGATACTCATAACTGACATAAAGAGAACTCGAAGTCTCCGACACAAGACCTTATCTCATGTCCTGAAGGAGGTCATAAAGACTGAAACTTTATAGCGTCGACATTACCACCAAGAATAAATATTCATCCTTTGAAACATCCCGTGTTTGTATACATACCCCCATCATGCCTTTACCTAATCCCTCTTCAACGGACAGAATTCGACACAATGTCAATTTTTAATCGGAGTACAATTGGTTTGAATTAAAGTTTTCCTTCTCCTAGGCCGGTTGTTAAAGAGCGAAGTCTGTCCTATTATTTACCCATAGCCAGGACAGGGAAAACAAATTGATTCGTACTTTTCACGAAGGGAATTAGTGCGAAGGGAAATGTGTAACGGTTATTATTGGCGTGTATCACCAAATCTAAAAAAAGAAAAAGAAGAAAAAAAGAAAGAAGAAAGGCGCATTTGCGTCATAGATTCCAGAACAAAAATTCCCCTATTTTACCGCCAAAAAGCTGGTGAGCATAAATAGATCATATAACGGTCACTAAATTGACATGTCAGCTATACTTTATTTTCATATATGTATTTTTTGTTTATCAATTTAACTACCACTACAATATCTAGTCTTAAAATAATTTAGTTGATTTTTATAAATCCCATCTTATCAGTTGCCTTACATTCACTGTCGAATGTAAGATTAAGCGGAAATGGGTAAGGGAAGCAGAGCCCCTATAATAATCTTACGGTTAGTTTTACTACTGCTGGTCAAAGAGACAACATTTCTTTTTGTTGTGCTTCCACTTCTATTGAAATGTCTTTATTGTTATCTTTTATTGAATGATATCTATTTCTTCTTTGTTCACGGTGTTTATTATATAAATTTGATAACATCATGAGGCGTCGAGCGTTTTTTTCTCTCACTAAGACCATCGGTAATTATAGATCAAAATCACCATCGCTGGTCTGTAGCATCTCCAACTATCTTCGACTACCGACGAAACAAAAGCATCAGCCCCAAATCACAACACGACAGTAAATAAGTTTTTTCCTCTAATGAATTTCAGGACTGACAAGCAAGTAAGCATTTTAAAAATAATACTAAAGCATTTACGTACACTGTACACATACAAAGATTAATACTTACAAACTATCTTTTAGCCCTGTCGGCTGGGGCTTTAGAATACACCGACTGCACCTCTGCAGAGGGTAAGACTCCCCCAATGGGCCACCTGTTGGCCAGGTGGCGCCGTGATGCTTAAGGATGAGCAGTTCATGACATGCAATACTCCACTTTGGCCTATCTTGGGCTAGACGGCGGTCGGAGAGGCCCCATCCGATCAATCGGCTGGTCACGTCAAGCCCTAGCACCTATATTTTTCCCAACCCTATTGCCCTTATGGCAAGCCCCAACCCCTTTTTATCATATGGGTGCTAGAAGGCGGTGGCTGCGGGTCTCATGTCCTGGGAATGACGTTAAACTCTATCTGATGGTGAGGTTCCAGTTTTGGAGTTTGGGAATGTGGAGCACCCCTTGATCACCATTACTCCCTGGTCCACTCTGACCCGGAGTGGTAGTACCTGTTAGGGTCCCATCTATGGGTTAAATAGAAAAATGTATTTATAAAAAATTGTATTATCCATTAAGAATTGATTTATTTCAAAACTTTATCGGCATTAAATGACCCTTTGAGGTTGATATGCCGTAAAAACAAACAAACCAAACCAAACTATCTTTTGTAAGCTGTTGATCATTACCAAAATTAAGATATAAAATGAAAACGTCTGTTTCAACTCAATCTTCCGTTGTATATCTGGCTGATGGCTTGTTTTATCTAATACCAGCAAGATTTGTGGATATATCACAGTATGGTAATTTAATTATTTTATGTTTACTTAAGAGCTATTGCTAAATTTCAATATGTAAAAAAATATAATAATCTCTCTCTCTCTCTCTCTCTCTCTCTCTCTCTCTCTCACTTTTTCTTTCTTTCCTTCTTTTCATCTTTTCATTAAATTTAATTGAACCAGATGAGCGTTATCGCTTCCGTGCGCTTACCTCTCTCTCTATCTTCATATCACTTTCTTTCTTTCTTTCTTTTTATATTTTTCTGTGTAGCATGTCCTTTTTCTTCCCTTTCTTTCCTCATAATAAAAACGGAATGATCCATTATTTAGTGCAATGGCGACACTCATAGAAACAAAATTCGACGGATAAGCAACACCCGATAATCATGATTTACATTTTAAAAATTTCATCTTGGACGATTTGGACGGTCTCATTTTAACCAGAGTGTATTGCAAGAGGATAACGGTCGTACTTTTAAGGAATACGAATATTGATATATAGATTTCTCTTTCGTATTTTCCATTTTGGGATTGGTAAATAATATTGTGCTCACCCAATATTGGAAATCTGGGAGTGTTCTTTAAACAATAGAGGTACCAATTATGGAAATTTGTCAATGTTAGGTTTCTAATGTAGATGGGCAATTAAATGTTACCAATTATTCAATGTTATTAACCATTTTCGTTAGGAAGGAATTCCAAAATGACGTTGATGAAAAGAAATATAAATTATAAGTGATATTCAGTTTCGATAACAACTAATTTATTACAATACTACGTCGCCTGGGTAGAGGGTTTTTTTAAGTTAGTCCCGCAGATCCATTATTACTGAATCGTGAGTTGATCTCCTCGTGGAATGCCCCATTTAAATCCCCATGTAAAAAAAATAGACCTTGCATTGATCGAGCTACTCTGAAAAGAAATGTTAATGTCTACTATCTAAAATATTAAATGAAAAAAAAAATCCATGCTGTTATCATTTAAATTTTATTTTTAAAAATATCTTCGAAGATAAATCAAATCTCTATTATTTTTGCTCCAAAACCAAGTCCTGGTGATATTTAATGTGAATATATTTACTTTGTCGTTAATTGTTTATTTTCGAAGTTTCCTCCGGACATACATATACACAAAACTGCCCTTTATATATGTATAGATATACAGGCACGACAATGTATGCTTCTCTACTACTAAAAATTGGTTTCATGAAAGCATTTTGGCCCAAGGAACCCAAAAAATGCTATCAAATTATTGATGATTTAAAAAAAAATTCATAGCAGAATCAATATCCCGATGTGGCATGCCTCTATGACAAATTTTTTTTATTATTATTTCGCATTAAACATTGAACATTATTTGTACGAAAAAGATAGTTTGGTTTTTGCTCAGAATCGAAGCTACAACATCAGTACAAATTTTGCAAATCAGAAATTATGTTGAAATAGAATATGTTAAATAAGTGAACGAAAGTATTGTTCTTACTTATATGGTCTAGAAGCGGATCTATTTCGAAAGTAAGGAAGTTTGGCCTCTAATTCCAGAGGTCCCGAAAAGTGACTCGTCTGACTACTATATGAAAAATGGTTTATTTAATAATAATAATAATAATAATAAATAATAATAATAATTGCTGCAATCGGCTAGAATACTCAGAAGAGTCCTGGAGACCTGAGGAGACTTGTTGTTACTCAGACTCCAGTGAAATACCATCAGCTAACGCGTGTGGAAAAACTCTCAATGAGTGAAATAATAATAATAATAATAATAATAATAATAATAATATTAATAATAATAATAATTAATGACCATGCACAAGGCTCTCCATCCTAGAAATGATAGAGATAGATTATATGTGTCAAGAAAGGAAGGGGGAAGATGTCTTGCCAACATAGAGGAATGCGTAGAAACCACAATCCAACAACTTGAAAATACACAAGAAAGAGCAAAGACAAAACTACTTATGGCGGCCAACAATAGTAATGTGACAGATGGACAATCAGAAAAAACAATAAGACTAGAAAACAAAAATGGGAAGAAAAACAATTATATGGACGCTTCAAACGACAAATTGAAGAGGTTCCACATGAAAAAACTTGACATGGTTAAGAAAAGGAAATCTCAAAGAGAAACGGAATCACTTATAATTGCTGCACAAAATAATGCCATAAGGACAAACTACATCAAAGCGAAAATGATTGGACTCAACAAAATAGTAAATGTAGCGCGTATATGATAAAAGGGGTTGGGGGCTTTCCATAAAGAACAATCAATTCAAACCTGGTAAACTCCACTTAAGAAATTGACGAAACCAGCCGATTCATCGGAGGGTCCTCTCCGACTGCCCATCTAGCCTAAGTAAGGCTCAAAGTGGAGTGTTGCATGTCATGACTGCTTAGCTAGCAGGATTCCGTCCTTAAGCATCACGGTCGCACCCACGACCAACAAGTGGCCTTATTGCTTTTTTTTCTTCCTCGCAGAGCTGCAGTCGGTGTATTATAACACTTCAGCCGTAGGCTCACACATTTATGTCGTACACGAAAACGTTCATGATTAGTGTTATAAATCCATATATTTTTCACATAACAGTTTCGTTACTGAGTTAATAATGTGAGTTTAAAGAGGTATTATGAAATGAAATGAAAATAAACAAATAAAAAGGCAGATTGGAGGTGCGTTTATGTAGTGGTTACCTCGTAGGAAATGGACACATCTATACGAATTTAAACCCATACTCAACGCAAACTCTCGACAACACGTAAAATCGAAGCGGGCGTATATTTGATTCCTTGTATGGACTGCGACAAATACAGGGTGCCCACAAAGTCTCTTTACCTCATTCTCCAGATATCACTCCCCTGCACTTCTTTCTGTGGTGTTATGCTAAAGATATCGTATATCGAACAAAGATGCAGGACATCACTGACCTTAAGGAAAACATCATTAATTCCACTGTGTGATCATGATATGACAAGAAATCGATTACCATCTTAATATGCTTAATGCAACTAATAGTGTCCATGTAAGGTGTGTTAAAGAGGCAATAAACTTCAATATCTACTCTTTATTTTGTAATAATTGATAATTTCCACGTATTTTTCGGTTCATTTGCTTTTATAATATTTTAAAATTGTAAAGAGACTTTATGGACCCTTTAAACTAATTGATGCATTGAGACCAACCGAAAGAATGTGACCTGTTTTATTAGCGCCTTGGGCTTTCGAGCAACGCTTGATTGGTCGGTCATTCATATCCCCCTGCCACTGAATATGACATGTAAGACAATCCAATGCAGCAATTTTAATAGAAATCTGAGATAAATGGTTAAATTCATAAAATATTTGTGATCTGTTGTGAATAACTCTATGGAAGAAGATAACATTGGTTACCCAGACTTCGTTGCTGCTGCGAAGAATCCCCATAACAGTTCAAGCTTTAAGGTTGTGGGGTATGGAGTAGCAAGAGGTTTGGGGGTTTAAAAGGTTTAAAGGTAGCTGGATATTCTCGTGCGTGTTCGTAGGGTTTCGCTTTTAATCCCATCTTATTTGGTGGTCGCGCTGAAAAGGAAGGAATTCTAGGAACGAAAAAAAAGAGACAAAAGCAGAAAGGTGGTTTTATGATTTAGCTTTATTCCGGTCATAGTCACCTGTGGTAAGGAATATATCCCTGTCTAGTAGGAGCGACTAGACCCAGTTATGGCCTAAACTCGAATGGCCGAGATATTCTCTCTGGGTCGGAGGTCGGTCCCTTTTCTCGCACCACGGAGGTTCCTCCGGTGAAGGCCCATGGGAGTTTGTTGTTGTTTTTTTTAATTTTAAATTTTATTTTTTAATTTTAATCTCCACAGGGTGACGAGAGTTAGTATTTTAGTTTCAAAGGTAATAGTTATCTTGTTGCGTGTTCCTAGGGTTGCTTTAACCCTATCATATGGTGTCGCACTGAAAAGAATTCAAGAAAACAAAGGAAGAGACGAAGACAAAAAGTAGTTTAGGATTTAGGCTATCTCGTCAAGCACGATGTAGTAAGAAATCTTTCCTGACCAGTAGTCGTGTCTCGCCCCAGTTCAGGCCTAAGTTCGAATGGCCGTAGAGACTTCTTGGGAGTCGGAATGGATCCTTTTTCCATACATGCTCGGGGAGTTTTCTTCCGGTGTGAAAGCTCATGTGAGTTTGTTATTTTTATATTTTCAAATCAATTCATTTTTTCCCTACAGCTCCCCCAAATAAAAGAAAAATCTTAAGAGTAAAAAGTGTTATTTGTAAATATAATATAAACTTAAAAAAGCATTTTAAAATTAAGCTACTAGAAAGTTTGTCGAGTATACAACTATCTTAGTATACATTTATTCTAAACAACAACAACAAATAAAGAATAAAATACTTAGTTCACAATTCTAAGTGATTAAACAACAAAACAATGAGCAACAATATAAACGTCCTTCCTATATATAGAATCACGTTTGATTAAACTAAGTTTGATGGAGAGGTAATTTGATATCTAGTATCTCTATATTTGAGTCAATCTCTTGGAAATAATTTCTGCGATTGTCATGAACTGGTCTGTGGATTGTATATCTGCGCAAAAGCTTCTGGCGCACGCGAGATCTAGTTCATCGCGAAAAGACTCTTACTCACTTTAACTCCATACATAGAAGTAGAATATTTACTGACCCAACACAATTTTGTACTCAAATTAGAAACAGTAATATTTGAGTGGCTATCATACAAGGTAAAATGAAACACCCCAAAAAACAGTAGAGGTTGTAAAAACCCCTTTCAATGGTGCCACCTGTTGGCCTATAGTGGCGACCCATATCATAGATGAAATCCTGGGCTGAGCAGTCCATGACATCAAACACTCACTTTTTCACCTTACTGCTAAGACGAGCCGTCGGAGGGCCCACCAATTAATCGCCAGTCACGTCAGCCTAGATCTAACCAATTATTTCCAACCCTATTGCCATAGCAAGACCAATGTTTTTATCATATATATGCAGGAGCGGTGAGGCGTCTTAATGTCCTGTGAGGCGTAAACTCTATCTGAGGGTGAATTCCAATCTGGAACTCTGGGAATGTGATACCCCTCACCACCAGTCCCCACGCTCTGATCTGATGTAGTACCTGCTAGAGTCCGATCTAGGGTTAAAATAAAAAATGAGTTTTAAAAGTTTTTAAAAAATGAGTACCATTAAAATGAAAAAACAAAACATCTTTATATAAACCAACGAGATTACATGCCGTAAAATCAAACCAAACCAGCCTAAGAGATCATGTGCACTGTGGTGTGTGTTGGCATGTGTGATTGCACGACAAAATAAATAAAAATGCGCCATACACACTCTGGAGCGAATTTACGAACGGAAAAAAAGTAGCCTCAGCAGTTTAGAGTGTCCACCTTGAAACCACAATCCCTGTTCGTACCCCCCTCGCCAACTCAGCGTCATGAGTAGCACAGGATCTGTACGTAAAGTGGAGCTGATAGTAGGTGCATCCCACCTCAGACGCAAAAAACAATCTCCTTGTTAGGCTAGTGAAAAGGGGTTAGACTTCCGCGTCTGGCTGATACTAACTTTAGCCACCCAACACTACTTATTTGTGTTTCGTACCTCCAATTTGCTATAAGATTATCTCT
>CM042146.1:114459068-114514414 GCA_023376005.1 Doryteuthis pealeii | reverse complement strand
TCGAAGGAGATCGATCAGCTGCGGACCATGTTTCGAAGCCTCATGGCCCCCATACATGAACTTACAACAAACCATTCACATGGACAGAAGAGGCGGATCGGGCCTTCAAAAACATCAAGAGCCGACTTTCATCACCGCCCATCATATCATTTCCGGACTTCTCTCGGTCTTCCACGCTTACCACGGATGCCAGCGACGTAGCGTGTGGAGCCATCTTAATGCAGGAGACCGACAAGGGGAAAAAGACCATAATAAGCGGTCGCCTCACACACATTAACCCCACGGAGCAAAACTGGTCCACCACTGAACGGGAAGCCTACGCCATAAAATGGGCGATAGCAAAATTTTGATTACTTCTTACGCGGCCGCCCGTTCGTCATCTTCACCGATCACAGATCATTGACTTATTCTGGACCAGCGCGAATTCAACAACGCTAAGATACGACGGGTGGCAGGAAGAAATCTCATGCTACAAATTCATCTTGGAATATGTCGAGGGAGAATCAAACGTCTGGGCGGACATGCTCAGCAGAGGCTGTGGAAAGAAAAAACAGGAAAATCCTGAGCGATCCTACCCCAGCGGGCAGGACATTTAAGCTGGACGGATCCGACCTTCGCATATACGTTCCATCGTGGTGCCTCGATGAGGTGAAACAGTTTACGACTCATCCCAGGACCCACACGACACAGAAACCCGCCGCCACAAACGCATCGGCGGACGCTTTCTTCGCGTACCACCTCAATTCCACCATTCCTATCAAAAGAAACTGTGATCACTCGGGCATCGCGGCAAGAACAGCTGATCGATAGTGCCTCTCGAACATAATCAGAGTTCTCCAATCACCTAAATCAGGTGAAACACATACGGATCCAAGAGACCACAGAATGTCAATACTGAAAAAACATATGAGTCAGTTCTTTCTAGAACAGGCACCTCCGTGCTAATGATAAGAGGACAGGACACATTATCCAAAATTGGTAGTGGCCGTATAGGCTCCGGACCAAATACCTCCATCAAGCACATGAAGGCACCAACCACTCCAGGTGTAACCCGTATGCGTGAACTCCTATCCAGCTACTGGTGGGAATTCAAAAACCGGGACATTATGGCCTATGTTAAATCATGCAACACATGCGCAAAGTGTAAAAGGGAAACTACGGGCAAAGCGTGTACACCAGCCATGGGTCACTGCAAGCGAGGCAAAAGACCATTCGAGATAGTCTTCATAGAATTTCGTTATGATGCCCAAACTCTAAGGGAAAACGCTATATCTAAAACAATCTAAGTTTGAAATATTAGCATTTATAGGGGTAGGGTGGGTTTCGTGTATGCTTTTCACTGTTTAGACTAGCTTGCTAAGGTCTGTTGTTTCGGCCAGTAGGGTTCAATATACTAAGGTCTTTTTCGCAGGGCACCATATATTTTCCCACATTAACAGATAGGCGTTCAAATTCGGATGAAGAAGACTCAACAAACAATTTTAAATTTAAACATATATTTAAAAATCACAAGAGTTGCAAACTTAATGGCGTTATGGCCAGACTTATCTGTCGAAGTCCATTTACGTTTGGGAAGTGACAGAATAAAACGTCTTGATGCAGGAATATTTAGCACTACAAGTGATTCTAAAACGAGTAAAATTGGACGCCAATGCGTTGATTGACATTTTGCTGCCAAGGGCAGATAATTAATCCCTACTTTCCAATAATACTCACTGTCTCTATAGGCACTTTGGCCATAGGGCGACAAAGCAGGTTGTTATCCATGAAATTTAGACAGTGGCAGCACTTCACATATCGAAATAGTAATAGATATTCGGGACTCTTAAAATCTCCCGGTAGTAAGCAATTAATTTTGGATGAAAGAAGACGGTAACAACAATTGAAATTACAGAAACACATATTGCAAATTTAGTGGCATTTGCTAACCAGACTTAGCTTGTTGAGGTGAGGTAAAGGTAAAGATTGCACTGGATGAAACCACTCGCTGGTTGATAAGGTAATAGTGAGCGCTGGAATTATTATTCCACTCACTGGTTGACTGTCAACACGATTAAAATAAAAACCAAAAATTCCCTGAGATAAATAATAAACACTGGAACAAATTACCAACACCATTACAAGACACCAGGGTATTTAAAATTTCTTTTTTTCGCCCCTAAAGTGGGTGAAAAAAAGAGGTGAGGCAGGGTGGGGACAATATACAAAAAAGAACAAACCCAGAAAATAAAACGAAAAGCAAGTAGAGGGAAAGGGGAAAAAATTCTGGGGGGCACTAAAACTATCATTGTTTGCTTTGTTTTCTTAGTTTAATGGCATATCAACCTTGGTGGGTTTCTTAATGAAGATGAAGGTTAAAGAGCCCAGTCTGTCCTACTATTTACCCATAGCTGGAAGGAGAGTAGGATTCATACCTTTCACAAGGTTGAAGGGAGCTCTTGATAAAGCGACTTGCCTGGTTGACGACCCCTTGATAAATGACTTTCGTCAAGAGATTTAATTTCGGCGCCAATATCGTATATTGGCGATTCGCCCCCTGGCGACAGGAGCAGATAATTTAACTATATTTTTTCTGATAATAGCCGCGACGGAGATTTGTCGATTTCTACCTTTCGGAGTTTGGATATTTTCCAGGATATCGATTGCCTCGTTTGCGGTCACTTCCGGTTACTATTTGGGCGTATATGCAAATTTCTCTTTCTTGTTTGAAACGAGGCTTGAAGTTGAAGTCCTAGGGTAATTCTTGTTGAACGGAGGAAGCTGGGCGCGCAAGATGGTGATGGGCTGTATTATTATCTTCCTCTGATGATATATTGAGAGAATAAATTGTACCTTATTTGTTGGGGTTATATATGTAGCTATGATTAACACTAGTGAAGATTCGCCCTCTCGGCTGGGCCTGTAGAATATGCCGACTGTACCTCTGTAGAAGGGTAAAATCGCCGTAAATTTTTTAACTCCTATTGGCATGGGGAAGAGGTGTCTGAGATGTCCGAAGAAAGTAAAATATTATTAGTAATAGATAGGAATACTTAATATCATATATACTGTGTGAAAAACAACAACCACACACACACACACACACACACACACACACACACACACAAAACAACTTAAGGAACAGATGCGTAAAAATATGTAAATATGAATATAAAGGAACGCAATTCCCGAACCTCTAAATAATCCTTGAGGAGTTGAATTGCCGTTAAAACCAATCAATCAATCTTCATAATAGGAAAGTACTAACACACACACACACACACACACACACACACACACACACATATATATATATATATATATATATATATATTTACCAACCCCACCGCACGAGCAGAATGTGACACAAGGTCAATTTCTAAAGCGGAGTTCAACAGGTTTGAATTCAGTGTTTTCCTTCTCTTAGGCCGATTGCCTAACCAAGGTTAAAGAGCCCAGTCTGTCCTACTATTTACCCATAGCTGGAAGGAGAGTAGGATTCATACCTTTCACAAGGGTATTAACGCTAAGCGAAATGCAATTACCACGTCCAGGATTTGAACTCGGGGCGACAAGTCCATTTCTCATGACTTTAACCATTACACCACGGGCTTCCTACAGACACACATATGGACACACAGACACAGACACATACATACACACAGACAAACAAACAAATAAACAAACAAAAGAAGTAGTTTCTTAACTATGTACAATAGCACCCAACATAAAAAGTATAAAATCAATCAATCAATATATCAGTCAATCAATTAACCAATCAATATTAGTATTAAGAAAGAAAAAAAACACATTTTTCATCGTAAAAACTTGTCCTTTTTTTATCCATTTTCAAATTCAGTCTATTATCAGCCGATAGAATCCCATTGACATTAACGACCCTTCCCTAACGACAATTGCTATATCAGCACTTTGGGGTTTTTTGATGGGATTGTCTGCGCTTCCAGATTCCATTCGACTGGTCATGTCGTACTTCCTGTTTTATTTCGTTTCTTTTTTTAATGTTTACTTTTATTACTCATAAGAAGAAAAAAATAAAGATCTTTCGTCTGTATCTTGATAATGGCGTCTGTAAAGAATAATTTCAAGGTTGGTTGGTTGGTTGGTTGGGTTTTACGGTATGTCAATCCATTTGGGTTATTTTATGTCGAGGACGTTTTGTTTTATTACTAATTTTTTAAAACACATTTTAACTCATTTTTTAACCTATAGATGCGACTCTAACAAGTGCTACCACTCCGGGTCAGAGCAGTGCTGGGAGTAATGATGAAGGGATACTTCACATTCCTCAGAGCTCTATAACTTGAACTTCCCCATCAGATAGAGTTTAACGTCATACCCATCACACCAAGTCCCTCAGTCACCGCCTTCTAGCACATATATGATAAAACTTGTATCAAACATAACCCAAATTCCCCCTGACTACTCCCACGGGACCCAATTCATACTGTCCTAACAGCCTCTCCTAATCAACTTTTCCCTCCTCTTATACACCCACCCCAAGTTAGCAGCAACTACACTGGACAACCATGAGTATTACCCTCCACCCATATGCGAATGGCGATACTCATAACTGACATAAAGAGAACTCGAAGTCTCCGACACAAGACCTCATCTCACGTCCTGAAGGAGGTCATAAAGACTGAAACTTTATAGCGTCGACATTACCACCAAGAATAAATATTCATCCTTTGAAACATCCCGTGTTTGTATACATACCCCCATCATGCCTTTACCCAACCCTTCTTCAACGGGCAGAATGCGACACAAGGTCAATTTTTAATCGGGGTACAATTGGTTTGAATTAAAAGTTTTCCTTCTCCTAGGCCGGTTGTTAAAGAGCGAAGTCATTTACCCATAGCTAGGACAGGGAAAACAAATTGATTCGTACGAAAATAAGAAGAAAAAGAAGAAAAGAAAAAAAGAAAGAAAAAAAGGCGTATTTGCGTCATAGATTCCAGAACAAAAATTCCCCTATTTTACCGCCAAAAACCTGGTGAGCATAAATAGATCATATAACGGTCACTAAATTGACATGTCAGCTGTACTTTATTTTCATATATGTATTTTTTGTTTATCAATTTAACTACCACTACAATATCTAGTCTTAAAATAATTTAGTTGATTTTTATAAATCCAATTTTATCAGTTGCTGCCGACCCTTACATTCACTGTCGAATGTAAGATTAAGCGGAAATGGGTAAGGGAAGCAGAGCCCCTATAATAATCCTACGGTTAGTTTTACTACTGCTGGTCAAAGAGGCAACATTTCTTTTTGTTGTGCTTCCATTTCTCTTAAAATGTCTTTATTGTTATCTTTTATTGAATGTTATCTATTTCTTCTTTGTTCACGGTGTTTATTATATAAATTTGATAACATCATGAGGCGTCGAGCGTTTTTTTCTCTCACTAAGACCATCGGTAATTATAGATCAAAATCACCATCGCTGGTCTGTAGCAGCTCCAACTATCTACCGACGAAACAAAAGCATCAGCCCCAAATCACAACACGACAGTAAATAAGTTTTTTCCTCTAATGAATTTCAGGACTGACAAGCAAGTAAGCATTTTAAAAATAATACTAAAGCATTTACGTACACTGTACACATACAAAGATTAATACTTACACAAACTATCTTTTAGCCCTGTCGGCTGGGGCTTTAGAATACACCGACTGCACCTCTGCAGAGGGATAAGACTCCCCCAATGGGGCCACCTGTTGGCCGTGGTGGCGCCCGTGATGCTTAAGGTGGATGAGCAGTTCATGACATGCAATACTCCACTTTGGCCCTATCTTGGGCTAGACGGGCGGTCGGAGAGGCCCCATCCGATCAATCGGCTGGTCACGTCAAGCCCTAGCGCCTATATGTTTTTCCCAACCCTATTGCCCTTATGGCAAGCCCCAACCCCTTTTTATCATATGGGTGCTAGAAGGCGGTGGCTGCGGGTCTTCATGTCCTGGGAATGACGTTAAACTCTATCTGATGGTGAGGTTCCAGTTTTGGAGGTTTGGGGAATGTGGAGCACCCCTTCATCACCATTGCTCCCTGGTCCACTCTGACCCGGAGTGGTAGTACCTGTTAGGGTCCCATCTATGGGTTAAATAGAAAAATGTATTTATAAAAAATTGTATTATCCATTAAGAATTGATTTATTTCAAAACTTTATCGGCATTAAATGACCCTGAGGTTGATATGCCGTAAAACAAAACAAACCAAACCAAACTATCTTTTGTAAGCTGTTGATCATTACCAAAAATAAGATATAAAATGAAAACGTCTGTTTCAACTCAATCTTCCGTTGTATATCTGGCTGATGGCTTGTTTTATCTAATACCAGCAAGATTTGTGGATATATCACAGTATGGTAATTTAATTATTTTATGTTTACTTAAGAGCTATTGCTAAATAGTTCAATATGTAAAAAATATAATAATCTTAATTTCAACTCTCTCTCTCTCTCTCTCTCTCTCACTCTTTTTCTTTCTTTCCTTCTTTTCATCTTTTCATTAAATTTAATTGAACCAGATGAGCGTTATCGCTTCCCTGCGCTTACCTCCTCTCTCTATCTTCATATCACTTTCTTTCTTTCTTTCTTTTTATATTTTTCTGTGTAGCATGTCCTTTTTCTTCCCTTTCTTTCCTCATAATAAAAACGGAATGATCCATTATTTAGTGCAATGGCGACACTCATAAGAAACAAGAATTCGACGGATAAGCAACACCCGATAATCAGGATTTACATTTTTAAAATTTCATCTTGGACGATTTGGACGGTCTCATTTTTAACCAGAGTGTGTTGCAAGAGGATAACGGTCGTACTTTTAAGGAATACGAATATTGATATATAGATTTCTCTTTCGTATTTTCCATTTTGGGGATTGGTAAATAATATTGTGCTCACCCAATTATTGGAAATCTGGGAGTGTTCTTTTAAACAATAGAGGTACCAATTATGGAAATTTGTCAATGTTAGGTTTCTAATGTAGATGGGCAATTATAAATGTTACCAATTATTCAATGTTATTAACCATTTTCGTTAGGAAGGAATTCCAAAATGACGTTGATGAAAGAAATATAAATTATAAGTGATATTCAGTTTCGATAACAACTAATTTATTACAATACTACGTCGCCTGGGTAGAGGGTTTTTTTTAAGTTAGTCCCGCAGATCCATTATTACTGAATCGTGAGTTGATCTCCTCGTGGATGCCCCATTTAAATCCCTATGTAAAAAAAATAGACCTTGTATTGATCGAGCTACTCTGAAAAGAAATGTTAATGTCTACTATCTAAAATATTAAATGAAAAAAAAATCCATGCTGTTATCATTTAAATTTTATTTTTAATATCTTCACGAATATAAATCAAATCTCTATTATTTTTGCTCAAAAACAAAGTCCTGGTGATATTTAATGTGAATATATTTACTTTGTCGTTAATTGTTTTATTTTCGAAGTTTCCTCCGGACATACATATACACACAACTGCCCTTTATATATGTATAGATATACAGGCACGACAATGTATGCTTCTCTACTACTAAAAATTGGTTTATGAAAGCATTTTGGCCCAAGGAACCCAAAAATGCTATCAAATTATTGATGATTTTAAAAAAAATTTTCATAGCAGAAGCAATATCCCGATGTGGCATGCCTCTATAACAAATTTTTTTATTTATTATTTCGCATTAAACATTGAACATTATTTGTACGAAAAAGATAGTTTGGTTTTTGCTCAGAATCGAAGCTACAACATCAGTACAAATTTTGCAAATCAGAAATTATGTTGAAATAGAATATGTTGAAATAAGTGAACGAAAGTATTGTTCAGTACTTATATGGTCTAGAAGCGGATCTATTTCGAAAGTAAGGAAGTTTGGTCTTAAGAGGGTCCCGAAAAGTGACTCGTCTGATGTACTATATGAAAAATGGTTTATTTAATAATAATAATAATAATAATAATAATAATAATAATTGCTGCAATCGGCTAGAATACTCAGAAGAGTCCTGGAGACCTGAGAGACTTGTTGTTACTCAGACTCCAGTGAAATACCATCAGCTAACGCTGGTGTGAAAAACTCTCAATGAGTGAAATAATAATAATAATAATAATAATAATATAATAATAATAATATTAATAATAATAATAATTAATGACCATGCACAAGGCTCTCCATCCTAGAAATGATAGAGATAGATTATATGTGTCAAGAAAGGAAGGGGGGAAGATGTCTTGCCAACATAGAGGAATGCGTAGAAACCACAATCCAACAACTTGAAAATTACACAAGAAAGAGCAAAGACAAACTACTTATGGCGGCCAACAATAGTAGATGTGACAGATGGACAATCAGAAAAAACAATAAAGACTAGAAAACAAAAATGGGAAGAAAAACAATTATATGGACGCTTCAAACGACAAATTGAAGAGGTTCCACATGAAAAAACTTGGACATGGTTAAGAAAAGGAAATCTCAAAAGAGAAACGGAATCACTTATAATTGCTGCACAAAATAATGCCATAAGGACAAACTACATCAAAGCGAAAATTGATTGGACTCAACAAAATAGTAAATGTAGCGCGTATATGATAAAAGGGGTTGGGGCTTTCCATAAAGAACAATCAATTCAAACCTGGTAAACTCCACTTAAGAAATTGACGAAACCAGCCGATTCATCGGAGGGGTCCTCTCCGACTGCCCATCTAGCTTAAGTAAGGCTCAAAGTGGAGTGTTGCATGTCATGAACTGCTTAGCTAGCAGGATTCCGTCCTTAAGCATCACGGGTCGCCACCCACGACCAACAAGTGGCCTTATTGCTTTTTTTTTCTTCCTCTGCAGAGCTGCAGTCAGTGTATTATAACACTTCAGCCGTAGGGCTCATACATTTATGTCGGTACACGAAAACGTTCATGATTAGTGTTATAAATCCATATATTTTTCACAATAACAGTTTCGTTACTGAGTTAATAATGTGAGTTTAAAGAGGTATTATGAAAATGAAATGAAGAATAAACAAATAAAAGGCAGATTGGAGGTGCGTTTATGTAGTGGTTACCGTCGTAGGAAATGGACACATCTATACGAATTTAAACCCATACTCAACGCAAACTCTCGACAACACGTAAAATCGGAAGCGGGCGTATATTTGATTCCTTGTATGGACTGCGACAAATACAGGGTGCCCATAAAGTCTCTTTACCTCATTCTCCAGATATCACTCCCCTGCACTTCTTTCTGTGGTGTTATGCTAAAGATATCGTATATCGAACAAAGATGCAGGACATCACTGACCTTAAGGAAAACATCATTAATTCCACTGTGATCATTGACAAGAAATCGATTACCATCTTAATATGCTTAATGCAACTAATAGTGTCCATGTAAAGGTGTGTTAAATGAGGCCAATAAACTTCAATATCTACTCTTTATTTTGTAATAATGTGATAATTTCCACGTATTTTTCGGTTCATTTGCTTTTATAATATTTTTAAAAGTTGTAAAGAGACTTTATGGACACCCTGTATAACTAATTGATCCATTTGAGACCAACCGAAAGAATGTGACCTGGTTTTATTAGCGCCTTGGGCTTTCGAGCAACGCTTGATTGGTCGGTCATTCATATCCGCCCCTGCCACTGAATATGACATGTAAGACAATCCAATGCAGCAATTTTAATAGAAATCTGAGATATAATGGTTAAATTCATAAAATATTTGTGGTGATCTGTTGTGGAATAACTCTATGGAAGAAGATAACATTGGTTACCCAGACTTCGTTGCTGGCTGCGAAGAGATCCCCATAACAGTTCAAGCTTTAAGGTTGTGGGGTATGGAGTAGCAAGAGGTTTGGGGGTTTAAAAGGTTTAAAGGTAGCTGGATATTCTCGGTGCGTGTTCGTAGGGGTTTCGCTTTTAATCCCATCTTATTTGGTGGTCGCGCTGAAAAGGAAGGAATTCTAGGAACGAAAAAGAAAGAGACAAAAGCAGAAGGTGGTTTTATGATTTAGGCTTTATTCCCGGTCATAGTCGCCTGTGGTAAGGGAATATATCCCTGTCTAGTAGGAGCGACTAGACCCAGTTATGGCCTAAACTCGAATGGCCGAGATATTCTCTCTGGGGTCGGAGGTCGGTCCCTTTTCTCGCACGCACGGAGGGTTCCTCCGGTGAAGGCCCATGGGAGTTTGTTGTTGTTTTTTTTTAATTTTAAATTTTATTTTATTTTAATTTTAATCTCCACAGGGGTGACGAGAGGTTTAGTATTTTAGTTTCAAAGGTAGATAGTTATTCTTGTTGCGTGTTCCTAGGGTTTGCTTTTAACCCTATCATATTTGGTGGTCGCACTGAAAAGGAATTCAAGGAAATACAAAGGAAGAGACGAAGACAAAAGGTAGTTTAGGATTTAGGCTTTATTCTCGGGTCATAGCCACGATGTAGTAAGGAAATTCTTTCCTGACCAGTAGTCGTGTCTCGCCCCAGTTCAGGCCTAAGTTCGAATGGCCGAGAGACTCTCTTGGGAGTCGGAAGTGGATCCTTTTTTCCATACATGCTCGGAGGGTTCTTCCGGTGTGAAGGCTCATGTGAGTTTGTTATTTTTTATTATTTTCAAAAATTTCAATTTCATTTTTATCCCTACAAGGTCCCCCAAATATAAATTTGAAAATCTTTAAGAGTAGATAAATTGTTATTTTGTAAATATAATTATAACTTAAAAGCAGTTTTAAATTAAGCTTACTAGAAATGTTTGTGCGAGGTATACAACTATCGTGTTAGTATAGCATTTATTCTAAGACTAACAACAACAAATAAATGAATTAAAACTTAGTTCAATTCTAACGGGTGATTAAACAACAAAACAATGAGCAACAATATAAACGTCCTTCCTATATATAGAATCACGTTTGATAGAACTAAGTTTGATGGAGAGGGTAATTTGGAATATCTAGTATCTTATATTTGAGTCAATCTTCTTGGAAATAATTTCTGGTCGACTTGTCATGGAACTGGTCTGTGGATGTTTATATCTGCGCCAAAGCTTCTGGGCGCACCGCGAGATTGCTATGTTCAATCGCAGAAAGACTCTTACTCACTTAACTCCATACATAGAAGTAGACATATTTTACTGACCCAACACAATTTTGTACCTCAAATTAGAAACAGTAATATTTAGTAGTTGGCTATCATTTACAAGGGTAAAATGACCAAAGACAGTAGAGGTGTAAAAACCCCTTTCAATGGTGCCACCTGTTGGCCATGAGTGGCGACCCATGATTCATAAGAATGAAATCCTGGTGGCTGAGCAGTCCATGACATCAAACACTCCACTTTTTCCCTTACTTAGGCTAGACGAGCGGTCGGAGAGGCCCCCACCAATTAATCGGCTAGTCACGTCAAGGCCTAGCATCTATACAATATTTCCAACCCTATTGCCATTATCGCAAGTACCAATGTTTTTTTATCATATATATGCTAGGAGGCGGTGGTTGAGGGTCTTAATGTCCTGTGTATGAGGTTAAACTCTATCTGATGGTGAAGTTCCAATTCTGGAACTCTGGGGAATGTGGAGTACCCCTTCACCACCATTACTCCCAGATCGACTCTGATCTGGAGTGGTAGTACCTGCTAGAGTCCGATCTATGGGTTAAATAGAAAAAATGAGTTTAAAAATGTTTTTAAAAAATTGAGTACCATTTAAGAATGAATAAAACAAAACATCTTTGGTATATAATAACCCAACGAGAGTTGACATGCCGTAAAATCAAACCAAACCAAGCCTAAGAGATCAGTGTGCATGTGTGTGTGTGTGCATGTGTGTTTGCACACAAAATAAATAAAAATGCGCATACACACTCTGGAGCGAATTTTACGAACGGAAAAAAAGTTAGCTCAGTCAGTAGAGTGTCCGACTTGAAACCACAAGGTTCCTGGTTCGATACCGCCCCTCGCCAACTCAGCGTATGAGTAGCACAGGGATCTGTACGATAAAGTGAGGAGCTGATAGTAGGTGTGGCATCCCACCTCAGACGCAAAAACAATCTCCTTGGTTTAAGGCTAGTGAAAAGGGGGTAGACTTCTTCGCTGTCTGGCTGATACTAACTTTAGGCCACCCCAACGACTTTACTTATTTGTGTGTCGTACCTCCAATTTGCTATAAGATTGTCCCATAGCATATCTTGACACTATGATTTCCGCATGACTTAAGAGATTGTAAATTTTGTAGGTTGCATAAGATAAACTATTTTTTCTGTATAAAAAAATTAATTGTTCTTCACAATTATTGTGAGGTGAAATTTTAAGATTAAGGTTGTTTTTGATTATGTATTGCTTAAAAACAACAACAACAACAAAAAAAACCCCAAAAATTACTATACATTTAATTAATTATTGAATCCAACGGTAGACACATTAGTCTCAGTTGTTTGTGTTAGTATTGCAATGTATAATTTCAATTAAAACTTGGTTTTAAAAAATCCAACATTAAATATATAGTAATTTGTTTTTTTTTTTGTTGTTTTTTAAGCAATACATAATTAAAAACAACCTTAATCCCCAAACCGTAACTCAATTCGCAAAAAGGTTCATTCATACACTGTAGTTAAACTGTCACGGATCACCACCAAATAAGTTTCCGTTTTAATTTTGACGACGAATTGCAAAAAAAACACCGATTATATCAAACACGGAAATCAAAAAAAGAAAGAAAAGGGAAAAGGTTGTCTGATTTTCAATGTTTCATTTTGCCTGTTTAAAAAAATATTCATCTTTTTTTTCAATAATTCGTTAAAATTTATTAATCAGCGATTAGTTTAATTAAATTTCGAAAATAATTTAATAAATGAAGGAATTGGATATAGGATGTGTTTGTACACTTTTTAAATTATTTTTTTCTTTAAAAAACATACATCCAATAATATTCAACACACCTTATAAGACTATTAGCTGAACTCATGATTATTGAATATTCAACTACAACCGGTGAATAAGGATATAGCATTAGAATGTATTAGTAGTATGAATCTAAAGTTTTGTCCTTCACAAAAAACGGTCTTTTTATTTTCATTTTAAATTTTATGACTTAGAAAATTTTGAAAATCATTATCATTTTTGAAAAAAAAACCCCCAACTATTTAATAACACAGAAACAGTAGAAAACAATGAATAACTTGAATATACACAATTTTCAAAAATGATATTTACCCTATAATAATAATAATAATAATAATAATAATAAAATAGTTTTAGAAATATGCATATACACAAATGCATAATTTCATTATTCAATATTAAAGAAGAAAAGGTCAGTTAGAAATCCCGCTTTTTTGGCCTTGATCTTAATTGCCGGCAAATATTTTGATTGGTTGTTGGGGGTCGGCCTATCATTCTGATTGGTCAATTATACTTCCCACCTCACTTCATGAAAGACGTCTCTCCGTTGCCCTTAGAAAAGATCAGAGTTATCGTTCTTGACTTTAGTCCCCCGCGCGCTCGCGCTAGCAGTCTCTATAGTCCTTTTCCCTTTCCCTCGCTTTCTCCTCACCCGTAACCGCATACACAGTCAGCGTGCAGTGACGTCATCACCAACCTGACTATTTTCTGTAACTGAAAAAGGGAAGCAGATGGCTAACCACTATGAAAAAGCTTACAATACTATTTAGATGAAAAGGCGACCGTTGATCTCTTTTAAAAGGCAGCTCTGGGATAAAAACAATCATTTGTTTAGAGGATCATAAAATAATAAGAACGAAAGATAAAGCATAAGTATTTAAAAAAAATATTTTAAATCTACGACTACTGGTAATAATAAAAATCAGTTGAGTAGTGCCTTCTTTTTACTTACTACTACGATAAATAGTAGTAGTAAAATATAGTAAAGTACTTATAAGAATACGACATATATACTGACACTCTGGTTTTTTGATTATTACTACCTCTGCTGTTAATACTACAACTAGTAATAGTTGTACTACTACTGTATTAATTAAGCAAGAAGGAAAATAATCTGTTGGAAAAAATTAATAAAAGGAAGATCACTCGGAAACAGAAGTGGATTTCCCCTTTTTGAAATTTTTAACTTAAACTTCGGTTTAAAAAAAAAAAAAGGAAAAAAATTAAAAAGGTAGGTAAAAACAGAAAAAAAGAAGATTTTATGCGGATTACCGGCTATTTCGATTTGTTTTAAAATGTTAATTTCAATATCTTTTTTTTATATTACTAGTTTCTTCTATCATATTTTTAATTTGTTTATATAATTTAAAAAATTATTTTTGATTCATAATTTATTTACAATTTTCAAAAGTCTTTTTGTATTTATTTTTTAAAAAAAGAAAATAACTGCAGTGATTTCATCATTCATTTTTTTTTTTTACTCATACGACGAAATATGTTTAACTTGTGTACACATTACACAGAAAAATGTATTGTTTGATTACGTAGTTAATGTCCTGTTTTTCTTGTGATTTTGTTTTTAACGATAATGGTTCTTTTAAAATTTATCAAATCAAATAATTAATTCAAGAAAAAAAACAACCCTGAATGTATAGTAATGGTATTTGCATCATAAGGTTTAATAAAACAGTAAACACTGGGGATTAAATTTTGACTCTTTCATTCACTGTTTTATTATTGGGGGAAAATGTGTATTTTAGATATTACACATTTATTTCCTAAACGCAAATTCAATTTTGGCCTTTTTATGCAAAATGATTTAAGGAATTTAATCCATAGATTTGAAAATGAAAGTACTCTTGTATATATATTTCTCATTGAAAACTGGTTATATTATATATTTTTCTCTAAAAAAGTCTTCAATTTCTTTAAGAACCTGAATTAGAATTATGAATGCAAAGAAATGATTTTGTATTTCTTTTTTTTTTTTTACCAGTAAGCAGTTATTGACGTACTTTTTTCTTCTTTTCACTTGAAAGGAAAAATCTTGTTTTAATAAGAACAAAATAACTGTTTGTTCTTCATGTAGGAATTGGTGAGTTATTATTTACCTTTACACACAAAAAAGAAGGAAATGCGTCTTTTTTTTTTATTCCACAAGATCTTTATTACGAAATATTTAAGGTTAAAATATGAACAATTAATTACTTTAAAAAAAATTAATTCTTTTTATGCTAAATTTTGGTCCATATTCTACACACAATTATAGATTTTTTTTATTCAAAAAAAATTTTTTTTTTATAAGCAGTTTTCGAAATTTTACTACAAAATGTCTCTCTCTTTCAAAACTAAACAAAGTCCTCGACAAAAACATTTTTTTTTATTTTTGTTTAAATAAATTAATTAAAATAAATAATCCTTCCAGCTTGTCTTCAGTATGGCACACGATAAGGTGATCACGTGACCAGACGCACCTCTTGGCCCGTGTTTTTTTGAGAGCATTGTAATGTTCTGATTATTTTTTATGTATTTAAAAATTATATCTATATCTATATATTATATATTTTTTTTTTCTTTTGCAATCTCAAATCCCCACCAAAAAAACTGTCCAAAAGAATGTCCTTGTATAAGGTGTATATTAAATCCAGTATTAAACAACTTTTTTCCCCTTAAGTAGGGACAAACATGATTATTTTCACAACCGTGGGATTTCGATATACATATATTTTTATTTTACAGTGAAAGGTATAAATAAAATATTATCTAGATGTTAGGAGTAGTGTTATAGGGTATATAGATATTAAATTAGCCTTTTGTTATTGAAATATTTGTTGTATTGTTTAAGAGAAATCGAACTAAACTATTTCACTTTTGTATGTTATTGACAAAAAAAGGTCACAAAGAACTTGCTCGTATTTAATTGGGTAAAGACTGATTAATCGTATTTTTGTTAATATCTTCGACAGAATAATGATCACCTAGGTGTATATATATATATATATATATATATATATATATATATATATATCCTAGTTGCCCATTATCAAAGATAATTATAACACATTTTGTTATTCAAAATTAGAAGTGACTTCTGTTTAAGCAAATAAAAAGACCTTGTAACTTAATTTAATTAAGTTAAGATATTTTTTATAAAAAAAAAAGTAAATGATTTAAATATTTCTTAATTAATAATTAAATTAATTATTAATACAAAAATGTCAATCATTTTATTTCTGAAATTAGAAGTAGACAAACACGCTGGTAGGTATTTTTGTTCGTGGTGCTGTGTAAACTAGTACGTAAGGGGAAAAAACAATTTTTTTTTTGTTACTTAATTATTACACAGAAGTGATCACACCACATTTTCAGGTGACATTTTTTTCTGTTTCATATTGTGAATTACCTAAATTTTAAACTGTGTATATATATATATACACATAGGACTTTTAATTCAAGAGCGTAAATTTTACCATAGTCTACTGGACAGATGTTAGTGGAATATGAAATGATGTCCAATGTATATTTTTAATTTCTGAACTGGGATTAATACTTTTAATAAAAATGAAACAATAAGGAAAACGTAACTTAATACGTTAATTCATTTTATAATTAAAAAAAAAATGTTAAAGGACACTCATTAATTGATGTATCACTACGCAACAACTTTAAATCTATACAACATCAATTAATGTTGTCGTTTCATATTCCCCTAATATCTGTCCAGTAGATTATAATAAAAATTTACGTCCCTGAATTCAAAGTCTACCTTACACACACGCATACAATATCACTAGTCAATCTGACATCAACACTTATAGAAATTTCCCTTGTAGTAATGAAAAAAAAAGCACAATTTCATTTAGGTATTTTTGTGGTGAATTAAGTTCTTTGTATGTAAAAAGAAAAAGTGAGAGATTTTAAAGAATAGGCAAATTAATGGAATAACTTTGCGAAGATCATTTTATTTTTCTTCAAAAGTTACTATACTTGTTTTTAAATTCTATCTCTTTTTAATCGCAATATGAGACCTGGTAAATACATGTATTTTTACTCAAAAGAAACAATTGAACATTTTTATTTACCTTTTTATTTTTAAACTAGTAAAGTTGCATGAAAAGTCTTTGTAAATTGCTTGAATGAATGAATGAACGATTTTATTTATTCATTTATTTTTTTGCCCTATCTCGTATTGCGAATACCGTAAGAATTATTTCATGTTAGTTGAAAACCAACAGGAACCCGAGTTGCTCTAAAATTTATTTAAAAAATGTGACCGTACATTTATTTTAAAGAAATGGTCTGGTCACATTAAAAATTAAAAAAAAAACTTAAATGCTCTGAGGATTTTAAAAAGATTGTATTCACGATAAATACATTAATCTAGCATTTACGTTAGGTGATTTGGTATTTTTAATTCTTAAATCCTGGAATTATTTTAATTAGATATTATTTTAAAAAGATTTAAACATTTTTTATTAATTGAAATAGTTAAGGTTAAATGCAAAACTATTCGGTCATTGTAAAAAGACGTCACATTTCAATGACGTCAGCACAAAACGTCATTACAATCGTTTTGGGACCATCTCTATTTAATAGTACCGGATTCTTTTGCTTTAAATTCTGATTTTCTGTGAATTTCATTGAAAATTCATTCGTATTTTTTAATTTTTTTTTTTTTACTTAATCCCAATTTTGGGTTAAGTAAAAAAAACATACGAATGAATTTATGTAACTTAAAGTTGATTTGATGTAAAAAAAAAAAAAAAAAACAAAAACAAAGTATCATTTTCATTGCAATTTTTTTTTCTGATCACAAATAGAATTTTAAATGTAATTTAAGTCGAACTTATTTAGTTTCTAATTTAGAAACAAGATGCTTTTTAGTTCTGCGTCAGGATTGACCAAAATATCAGATTTCATTTTCTGTGTGGCGTGATTTGAAAATATTTAATTTAAATTTTAATTCCAACTTTTTTTTTTTCAAGTTTTTGCGGTGGGGGATGTTTTTGGTTAAATGTTGCTGACAATGTAAGTCGGTCAAATTAAATATCACAAACTTTTTGAAGAAATTATTTTCCAAAAATGTTAAGTTTATTAAATTCTCTTAGAACTTGATAGGAAATATTTTTCTTAAATATTTGTTACTGTATTATTGTACAAAGAAATATAACATGCAATCTATTTCTTAAAAAAGAAGATAAATGAATAATAATTTTCATTATTCATTTAATCTTTTTTGTAAGAAATAAATTGCTTGTTCAAAATTTAAAAAGAAAACACTTTCCTGGTATTGAATACCAAGAAAGTAATTTTTAATTAAAAAAAAAAAAATTACTGTTAAAATTAAGTAATCAATAATCATAAAATGTAAAGAAAGTCTATGGCTTGTTTTGTATATCCAAAAAAATCTTTAAAATTTATTAACCGAATCGTTTTGTCTGTTATGTCATAATATTCCCTTAAAAAAAAATTATTTACCAGTTAAACAAAAAAGGGAGTGGTTTTAACTACCAAAGTAGAGGGAGTGGAGAAAGAAAAAAACAACGTATAAACAAGTTTAACTCCAATTTGTTGAAAGCAAAAGAGATGTATTTATTTATTTTGATATATATCACTAATTAATCAAACCAGTCATTCGTTGAAAAATAAAACGTTTATTTAATTATCCTTTTTCTTCTGTCGGATATTTTTTAACCCTAGTGTTGGGGGGGGGGGGTTAAATGGTTTCCCTTAACAACCTACAACTGCTGGTTTAAAAGTAGCAGTAAATGTTTGGTCGGTAATGATAATAAAAACGAGGTGGATTGAAAATTTCCAGATCAATTCTGTCATAAATTTTATGAGATTAATGAGTGAAAGTAGGGTTGTTTGTAGTGAGTATAGTGTGTGTGTGTGTGTGTATTTATATACACACACATGAATATGTTCATTAACACGTGCACACACACAAAAGTTTTTTTAGTATCTTTTTTATGGACAAATTTACTGGTATGGTTTGATGGAGAAAATGAACAACAACAAAAATGTTTCATTCTCTCTCCTCATAGAGCAACACGTGACCCACACAACGTCCATTTAATTGTGTAGTACGCATATATTTTACAACTTGCTTCTTGTTGTTGTTCAATGTCTATCAGAACGTTAATGAAACTTAGTAGTAAATATATGCAATACTTTTTACTGCTTTGATATTTGTAGGTGTTGTTCGTGTATAAATCTTGCATAATTCTTCGCAACTTTTGACGCAATATGTCAGAAAATGCAAACAAGACTTCTAAGATCTCTATTTTTGTCTGCATGGATTGGATAAATAATTTAAATACAAGTTCCTTTTTGATACTATTAATGTTTGCAAAAAAAAAACATGAAATTCTGAAATGTATTTAATGAAAATATTACTTTAAAAATATTTGGGTATATATGGTAACGTGGGTTTATTAATGAAAATATTACTTTAAAAAATATTTGGGTCTATAACGTGGGTTTCCAAAATGTGTAGAGAATGTTACCCAAGTAAGTATTTGACCCTGGATGTTGTCTAGAAAGTCGACTTTAAAAAATAAATAAATATAAATTCGTAGGATGAGGCAAAAAAAAGGATTGTTGGTGAAACAGATCTATATTGTAGTAAAACACAACACATCTTGCTCTTAGTGTGGCGTAAATAACACTTCATATTTTGTAACCACGCCTTTCATTTTTTTTAACATTGCACGCCACATACACACGCAAAAAACCAAAAATAAAACATGTGGATATTTTTGCGTCTCACAGCTTCCTCAAAGAAAAATTCCGTGCTCTAAGAATCTATTTATACCAAAGATTTTCATTTGTTACTTAGAGAAAAGCATTTCTGTGAGTGTGTGTAGTGTACACATGGTACCAAACTCAACCATAGATTGTATTCTGCCGAATTCTTTGGAATAAAACCAAAGTTATTTTTTAAGGATTAGCAGTGATATATATAAAAAAGTTAATTGTATTATTATAGAGATATTTAAAATTATTTTTAACATTGTTTATTAGAGGACAAAAAGTTAAGTTGTGAATTGTTTGATTTTAAGTACAATTGGTACATGAGTTTTTTGTTTATGTAGGTAGAACAAACGATTTCTTTCACCACTCTTTTTTATTTATTTATTTTAGGTATACATCTAATTTTATTTAATCTGGGTGTTAAAAAATACTCTACATAGTTTTTGCTTTTAGAACATATTTAATTTAGCCATTAAAAATTAGCATGTTTTGTAATCGCTTTATTTACGACACTAGAGTTGGTTTGTATTAATGACTAGTGCTAATTTTAGTTACTACGACTTTAAAAAAAATAGTTGGTAATTATTACCACATTTAAGTGGGGTGACTCTAAATGTTTCTTGTTTTAACAAGTTGGCTGTTACTTTGTGTGTTCATGAGTAAAATCATTTCCATCCAGTAAATTAATTTTTATGCTTGATTACTTGTAAAATCAACGATACATTATGGTTATGTGCATTTTTGTGGATTTTGGAAGACCAGCAGTATTTTTTTTTATATGGCTAACTCAACCTTTAGTGTTTGAAAATAATAAATAGTTCGTCCTATTAACTCATCTAAATCGCTAATAATAGTCTTGCTTTGTTTGCAAAAAAGGCAGACACAAAATCAGATTACAAAATTGATTGTTATATAACATTTATTCAGGGTGGAAAATTTGAATATTTATACCTTTTAGTTGACAAAAACAACTTTTATTTAGATGTAATAATTGTTTGTCAATAATACCGTAAGCAATTTTTAAAATGTCATTAAAGTTTGATAACATTAGAAAAAAATTAACTATTAAATTAACAAAAAACAAAAACATTATGATTAAATGTTATCAGAGGTTAATAACATTAAAAAAAATTGTTTACAGTAGTTAAGTACTGACATAAACGATTATTGCAATTAACTAATAAAAATAACCATTAGTAAACAGTTTACTTAGGGTTATTTTTTATTACTTGAAACCATATTGTAAATTATTGGTGTTAGATAGGAATACTTGGAACCATATAACTGTGCAAGCAAATGATTATTATTAAATAAGTGTTACTTTGAACCATATAATTGTGTATAAATCATTAGTATTAGGGATATTTTCATACCATATAAGTGTAAGCAAATGATTGGAGGCAAATAAAAAACGAAATAAACAACAAAATATGAATTCAGTGCATTGTTTTTGTTAATGGGCTAAAAACCAACATGGTCACACAATTGAGGATCTGATTTTTAAAAATTTGCCCATGAAATTAAAGTAAAAAGTCGACATTGTTTATTAAACATTATTTAAAATTCACTTGTTATTTAAAACATTAAACAATGTTTAATGTGTTTGAGATAACAAATGAATTTTAAATGTCTTTATTATGTTTGAGTGATGACAGACTTTTTGTCCTTGAAATTGAAAAAAAAAAAAATAAATAAATAAAAAAGGATGGGATAGTAAAAAATATCTTGGCAATTTTTACCAGTTTAAGAAAAAAGTGAAATTTGAACTGTCTTGTTGATTCAAATGTGATTTTTATCTACTTTTGAATTTATTAATCTATACACAGTAATTTCAGACGTTTTAGATTAAATAATGGTATTTCCTATTGAGTTTTTTTTTTTAATTATGTGATGGAGTGTTCATAAAGTCTTGCAACAGTTTAAAAATTTTAATAACTCACCTTGTACAAATGATAGAATAATTTAGTAAAAACCACATAAATGTTCAACACTTCTACTTTGATTTTTTAAATGAGCATTTTGATTATTATTGCATTTTAACTAGAATATCTTTGTTACATTTTAAATCGGTTGCAGAACTTTATAGACTCTCTGTGTATCCCCCTTGAAAAACAATTTTATTTGTCTGAATTAATTGAAATATTTGTCGTCTGTTCATTCTGTTTTTTAAAAATTATTTAAATTTTTTTTATTTATTATTATTTAAGCAGAATAAATATCTCAATACATAATTATACTTATGTATTTATGAGGCCAGATATGCATAATTTTGATATATCGGACTGTTGTCCTCATCTTTATTGTGTACTAACATAACTTTCAGGACACAGTAACCTCGGGCACTGTTCAGATGTTTTTTTTAAAAAAAATTAATTAATTACCTTAAAATAAGTCATCTTCAGACAAGTTCCCAAACCACGTCTGAATTCTTGGAAAATCGTTTGAAGATGATTTATTTTAAGGTAATTAATTAATTAAAAAAACATCTGAACAGTGCCTGAGGTTACTGTGTCCTGAACGTTGTGTTTATAGACAATAAAGATGAGAACAACAGTCCGAAATATCAAAATTATTCATTTCAGAACATGTTCACCGGATTTCAAAAGATTACGAAACTGTCAGAGTAGCCGATTTTGAATGGATCAGTTCCTTCCCCTTGATGTCTAGAAATTTTGGTAAAAAAGAAACATTTTCGTTTCGCATCATCAGGTGCACAAAAAAAAAAAAAAAAATTGGAACGAAAGACTTCTGCTCTCTTTTAGGGGTAAAGTTCAATGTCTAGTTCCAGGGGATCTGTTTCTTCGGTCTGCATCTCCCCGTTGTGCTAAGAATGGTAAGGGTCAGGAGAGTTCCTGATACCTGTAGCATGCTAAGATGCCGGTGAAGTTGGTCTATTTTTGTCTCTACCTTTTCATTAGACTCGACCTTGGCACATTTTATTCCCTTGCAGAGGTGAATAAATTTCCGAAGAGAGAAACATACACATACATGCTTTTTTTTCTTTCTCTCTCTCTTTTCAAAGGACACCTTCAACAACCATTAAACTTGAATTTGAGTCACATTCGATTTATAGAATTTGTTGTAACTAATTGCAAATAAGGTGAATATCTTATAATTAACAATTGATAGTTATCTCCCTTGAAAAATTGATTGAGATAACTACAGACGCAGACCCCATACTATTGGATTGTGAATTCCTTTTTTCAAATTTAAAAAATTTATTTTTTTAAGCATTTTAAAGTGTTGCATTATTGTTATGGTAAAATACTAAGAAAATTCAGGTCCTTATATATTTATCGATTCTATATCTATCTATCTATCTTATATGGTAAGAAATAGGACTTAAAAACATGATGTTGGTGTTACAATTGTTTTAGTGTCCTGAGTAGGACACTAAACTACATCCGGTGGTGAGGTTCCAGTTCTGGAGCTGTGTAGAGTACCCCTTCCTTGCCAGTTGCTACTGACAGTTCGATCCTTGCTGGATGCCCTATAATTGCAACCTTGTGTCATATCGTACCCATGGCAAATGGGTTGGGTAAATACATACCCTTAATTGCCATTACTCTCAGTTCAATTCTGGAGTGGTAGTACCCATTAAGTTCTGTTATAAAATTATTAATGTTATAAATATTTGATCTATATATTAATACACTTGTTCCTAAATCTTCCGGATGTTATCATCCTGTAACACCCTCTGGTTAAAAATGAGACCGTCCAAATTGTTCAAGATGCAATGCAAAAATGTAAATCCAGATTATCTAGTGTTGCTTAATCACAGACTTCCTTATTTGTCCCATTTTATTCCAGCAATTTTAAAAATGAAACCTTCCAAATGGTCTTGCGTCGTAAACATAAAATTCAAATGAATTTTAAAAAAAGAAATTACATGTTTGTTTTATTTGTAATATTGAAATTGTAAATTACCGAATATATTTTTATATATTCTGATCTTATGTCATCCTGGCCTTCTGCCCTAATTTATGCTATGTTTTAGCGATCAGCGTCAGGTGTGAATTTCTGACCCAACTTAGATATATTCCAAGTTGTGTTTTTGTCACTTTTTTTATCGGCAAATCAATGTAAATATTTTACAACATTCCTATTAAGAAAGAGTGAGAGTTGAATGAATATACTTTTTACATATTGAACTATTTTGCAATAGCTCTTGAGTAAACATATCAAACATTGTAATAATCACATTCTCATACTGTGGTATAGCTACAGGTCCTGCTAGTACTATATAACTGTAAATCATTAGGGTCAAGAATAGTTACTTGAAACCATATAATTGCTTGCAAATTATTGGTGTTATATAGGAATAATTGGGACCATATTAATATGCTCAAACAAATTATTATTGAATAGGAAGAGTTATTTGAGACCATATAATTATGTATTATTAGTATTGGGTAGGAATACTTGATACCATATAATTGCAAACAAATGATTATAGGTAATTAAAAATGAATGCTATTGAAAATAGTTATGATTATAATCAAATATTTAGAAATCAAATTTTGGCATTAAACAATGTTAAGTTTTTAAGGGCCATTCTTTGGCCTTAAAGCAGAGCGCTTATCTGGTGAATTGGATCCTTGATAAAGGTCCCTGATAATGAATCCTTTGGTTACTCTGGTAAAGAGTTCTCATTACTGGTATAGAGTCCTTCTAAAGAGTTCTCATATACTGGCATAGAGTCCTTCGATAATGAATGCTTTTTACTCTGGTAAAGAGTACCATAGTCCTTTATAAGAATCCTTTGGTTACTCTGGTAAAGAGTTCTCATATACTGGCATAGTCCTTTGATAATGAACCTTTGGTTACTCTGGTAAAGAGTTCTCATATACTGGCATAGTCCTTTGATAATGAATCCTTTGGTTACTCTAGTAATCGTATAAGTCCGTCCTCAATGAGTACAGTTAGAATTATGTCCAATGTGGGAGGTTTAAGTATTCTATCAGCCACGCAGTATTGCTAGTGATTGGCTGCAAGAATAACTCCTGTGACCTTGGCTAGTCTATAAATCTAGATGAAGAATTAGAGTACACCTTATATCCACAAAATATTCCAACAAACAACCCCTAAGAAGTTGATATACCATTAAATAAAGTAGCAAAAATATGTCCCTCTGGGTGTAATATTTAAGTTTTAAAGTAATGAAATATATTGAATTAAAAAGACTAACAAAATTAAATAAGAATGCATATAAAAAGATTACACTAATTTTAATATTTTTAATTGGTTTCTATATAAAACCATTTGTAGGATTGATTTTAATGTTGGAGAATAAAATATTAGTGATCAATAACACCACATAATTATTTATTAAACCTGGTTTTGTTAGAACCAGTATGCAAATTAACCACATTATACATTATGAAGATGGGAGGGTTGGAGTAAATCCAACAGTATGAGGTAAGGAAAAGTGGACAAAAAATAACTCAAACAAGTAGATGTAGGAGAGATATATTTTGTTCCGCTTTAAGCGGGAACTTCATCAGTCTGTTTATTCGAAACAAGGTACATACATTTGTATTTATAGAAGAGAAAGTGAGTTTGGTGATGAATTCAAGGGAAGGGAAAGTCTGAAGATTTTGTTCGGGGAGATAAGATGAGGAGGTTGCTAGGTGCTTGTTAGGAAAGGGGGGGGGTGGTAGGTAGAAGTGGGTTATGTAGACCTTTATTTGTTAGTGATTTATAAGATACATTGCTGGATTTTAAACACTAAAAACATGGCTGTTTTAAGGCAAATCTAACTTGGTTTTTCATAGACATCGTTAATAAATAAACAGCAACCTTGAGCACCTTTTTGATTTCCATGTTTCTCACACACGTGGGCATGCCTACAAAGTCAGAAAACAGCATAGCTCACATGACTTTCGGAAACATTTTTTCAAACTCAGAGTTGCCGAGGAATGGAATAAACTGTCTGCATCTGTTGTAGGCTTCCAAAACACTGCATCTTTCAAAGCCTCCATGCTTCCTGTAATCCGCCAACACTATACCTGATACACCCCTCCACATACATATGCACACACACACACATACATGTATATTATTACTGTATGCTATTCATGTTCCTGACACTATTTTCTTTACTTCCGTTTGTGGTCCTGGGGTGGGGTCGGGACGTCACTTCCACTTCCACTCCTCCGCAGAAACTGGGTCTTCCGTTTTTATTTTTAAATCTAGTTCAGAGGTCATTGGTCGGTCAGTTGAGTATTTACCCTTCCAAACTTTAACCTCTTTTTGTTCATATTTCTTCTCTTTCTCCAGAAATCCGATCACCATTTTCTTTTCAATCCCCAAATTCTCCAGTAGACCATAATAATTATGCTAAAAAATGATTGGAACACATTTCCAAATGTAGGCATGAAAACAAATTTTTATTAAGCCTCCTGAAACCTAACAAGTCCAAAAGACTAAGATCAATATTTAAAAACTGGTACATGAAAGTGAAGGTCATAGTCACATTGTTTCAAATTGTCTCCATTTCACCTTTCTTCAGGTGTCTATTATATTTAGTAATCAAAGAATTTTGAACTTAACTCGTTATTCACGCTGTGGGAGGAGGAGTAGTTTGTTCTTATTCTAATGTCTATGATTAGCTGATACTTTATATCAGTTGATTTGTCCTTGTGATGTTGCTCATGTCTTTTAGTGAACCAGAATATGGCATTTTGCACTACCCAGCTCAGGGATTGAACTTCTGACCACTAGGTAACTAGATACTCTTTAAAGCAATGCTTTTATCTACTAAGCTGTATTTCCTTCATGTGGTGTAATGGTTAGTTATAGGAAATGGACTTGTTGACCAGAATTCAAATCCTGGACAAAGCTACAGTTCACAGTACTAATACCCTTGGGAAAGGTAGGCATACAAGTATTCTCCCTCTAGCTATGGGTAAATAGTAGGGTAGACTGGGCTCTTTAACCTTGGTTAGGCAACCAGTCTAGAGAAGGAAAACTCTGAATTCAAACCTGTTAAACTCTGCTTGGGGTGGTCACTACTAGAATAGGCTCAGTCCTAATTAGTGATCTATTTCACTAATTTTGAATTTTTATTTAATTTTAATTCCTTCAAGACAACCTGGTGATAATTCTGAGCCTAAACTAAATGTCATTTCTCTCTTCATTTGAACTGGGACCAAACTGCCGTAAAATCAGATGGTGGAATTTTTGGTTCAGGGGTGATGTCTCTGCTTGGTAGAACATTTTTTTTCTTTTTTTCTTTAAATTTCCTTTTTTTTTGGTCTGCGATAGACAGATTATCAGTCATATGAAAATCCAAAGTCACTGACAAGTTAAAGCGACAATTTTTCCAAGCTGTAGTTGTATCAGTGCTACTGTATGGCTGCACCAATTTCAACCCTAACAAAGTGCCTAGAGACTTAGCTAGATGGGAGCTGCACAAGAATGCTGTATGCGATATTAAACAAATTGTGGAGGCAACACAAGAAAGCATCTGTATGGCTACATGCTCCTATCACAAAAAGCACCCGAATGAGACAAACAAGACATACTGGGCACTGCTGGGGAAGAACATATAAGTGACGTTTCTATGGAAATCAACTGGGCTGTCCAGCAAAAATTGACGGTCTCCTATGGAAATCAACATATGGGCTGTCCAGCAAAAAGTGACGTTCTCCTATGGAAATCAACATGTGGGCTGTCCAGCAAAAAGTGACGTTCTCCTATAGAAATCAACATGTGGGCTGTCCAGCAAAGACCTACATTAAGTGACGTTCTCCTATAGAAATCAACATGTGGGCTGTCCAGCAAAGACCTACATTAATTGACCAGCTCTGCGTGGATGCTGTGCAGAGGACCTCCAGAGAGCAACGGATGATAGGGACAGTTGGTGAGAGATTGTTATGTATATCCGTGCTACTAGCATGACTGATGATGAATACTGTTCTAATGTATAAATAACATATCTCTTGAATCTTTTTCACACAGGCCTCTGGTGTAAGGTTGATGGACTCTGGCAGATTTTCAATGATTGTTCTTGATTCTTTTATTGTTGCTTTGAGGATTGCTGGTGTCATTAAACTTTCTGAAGGGTGGTTTTGATATTGATCATTTTCTCTTGTAATGTGTCTGGGTCACCGCTTTTGATTCATCTGGACTTCTTCAGGTATTTCTTGTCAGATCTGGAGCTTTCTGTTTGGACTCTGGAGCTTTCTGTTTGGACTCGGGAGCCTTCTCTTTGAATACGGGAGCCTTCATGAAACGTTGTGTAGATAACAATAAAAATGGTTTGGTTTGGTTTTACGGCATATCAACCTCGGTGGGTCATTTAATGCTGATAAAGTTTTGAAATAAATCAATTCTTAATGGATAATACAATTTTGTTTATCAACTCAGGTTTTTCTGTTTAACCCATAGATGGGACCCTAACAGGTACTACCACTCCGGGTCAGTGGACCAGGGAGCAATGGTGATGAAGGGGTGCTCCACATTCCCCAAACCTCCAAAACTGGAACCTCACCATCAGATAGTTTAACGTCATTCCCAGGACATGTAGACCCTCAGTAACCACCTTCTAGCACCCATATGATAAAAAGGGGTTGGGACTTGCCATATGGGCAATAGGGTTGGGGCAATCATAGGTGCTAGGGCTTGACGTGACCAGCCGATTGATCGGAGGGGCCTCTCCGACCGCCCGTCTAGCCCAAGAAAGGGCCAAAGTGGAGTCATGGACTGATCAAGCCACCTGGGTTCTATCCTTAAGCATGATGGGTCGCCACCCATGGTCAACAGGTGGCCCCATTGGGGGAGTCTTACCCCTCTGCAGAGGTGCAGTTGGTGCATTCTAACGCCCCAGCCAACAGGGCGGTAATAAAGAGGAGAACAAGAGTCCGAATAATCCAAATACAAATTATCAAGCCTCATCTCAAAAATTCTGAGAAATAAAATTTGTTTAAAAACAAACTATTTACCTACAAATTATTCCATACAAATCATATATACCAAAAAAAAAAAAAATTTGGCATTAAATAACCCACAAGGGTTTTTTAGAAAAGTGTTAAATCAAGACTATTACACTTTTTACATTTTGAACTATTTTGCAATAGTTCTTAAATAAAGATATCAAACGTTGTAATAATGAAATTATCATACTGCAGTGATACTGATAGCTTTTTAATTTAGTGCGTCTGGGACGCATGTATTTGATTTGAATGAGGCCTCGGGGAAATTTGATGGGTCCCAACTAAAGTTTTTTAATAAATTGTAGAGTTTTTATCTATGAACAACTAAAGCTGTCCAACCCCTACCTTGTACCCCAGAGCGTATAATTTATTTCCAAGAATATATTGAAATGTATTTACAGTAAGTTGGAAATGGTGTGGGAAGAAAAATAAAACACTGGGATGCATGGATACAATTTTACTGCGTCCTTTTAGATTTTTATGTGTCGGTGACGCAGGACGCGTATCTATCAGCATCTCTGATACTGTAGTATATCCACAGGTCCTGCTAGTGTTTGCCATTGCTGGCAATAATGGTAATGTTGAAAGTATATTGTTTGTATAAAGAACATTAATAACTCTCTTATTATCTAATGGCATTGTGCATTCTGCAAGTGTCTGATTTCAGTCTTATCTCTAACCATAAATAGCCTCATCCATGGGGTGGGGGGAATTTTGTGAACAGGTTCACTTCATCCAACCTCACCATCCGGTTTGAATGAATGAGAATGTCTTTAATCATTTTTCACAAAGTGGGCAGAGTTCTTTTCGTCTCGGATGAAGACTTACCTGTTTGGTAGTTGATTATATCTTAACAAAAATCCTGGCCTGTCGGCTGGGGTGTTGGAATGCACCAACTGCACCTCTGCAGAGGGGTAAGACTCCCCCAATGGGGTTGGCTGTGAGTGGTGACCCGTCATGCTTAAGAATAGAACTCCGGTGTATAAGCAGTCCATGACCTGCAACACTCCACTTGGAGCCTTACTTAGGCTAGACAGGCGGTTGGAGAGGCCCCCTCCAATCAATCGGCTGGTCACGTCAAGCCCTAGCACCTATATGATTGCCCCAACCCTATTGCCCTTATGGCAAGCCCCAAGCCTTTTTATCATATGGGTGCTAGAAAGCAGTGGCTGAGGGTCTACAGGTCCGTGAGGTTTCAGTTTTGGAGGTCTGGGGAATGTGGAGCACCCCTTCATCACTATTGCTCCCTGGTCCATTCTGATCCAGAGTGGTAGTACCTGTTAGGGTCCCATCTATGGGTTAAATAGAAAAATGTATTTATGAAAAAAATTGAGTATCCATTAAGAATGACTTTATTTCAAAACTTTATTGGCATTAAATGACCCACCGAGGTTGATATGCTGTAAAACAGAACAAACTTAAAAAAATCAGCGTTGACAACTATGATAGGTGTTTACTGGAATATCATCTTTGGGAACTTTTTGGTGAGCCATATTCTCATCTGCACGGTGTAATGGTTAACAAGCCAGAATAGATTGTTGTTAGAGAGATTGGTTGGTTGGATTTTATGGCATGTCCACCCTTATTGTTTCATTTTATGCCAAAGACATTGTTTTTTCATTCTTGTTTACTTTTAAACTCAATTCTTTTTAAACAATTTTTTAAAACTCATTTTTTTTTTCTATTAAACCCATAGATGGGACCCTAATAGGTACTACCACTCTGAGTCAGAGTGGGCCTGGGAATAATGCTGAAGGTGTACTCCATATTCCCCAGAGGTCCTGAACTGGAACTTCACCATCAGATAGTTTAATGTCATACCCAGGACATTAGGACCCTCAGTCATCGCCTTCTAGCACATGTATGATAAAAAGGATTGGGGCTATTGTCATAAGGGCAATAGTCAGGACAATCATATAGGTGTTAGGGCTTGACGTGACCAGCTGTTTGATTGGAATGGGCTTAATTTTAAAAAGACTTCTTGGTATGACACTAAACTGTTAATTAGTACCTGTTGGGGTCCCATCTAAGCTCTTAAGAAACAAATGTACAATGAATGCAATTCTTTAACCTCTATGCATAAAATAACCTTTGATGGATTTTCATGCCATTAAAATCAATTGTTTAATAAGACTTTTTTGGTTTGTCTAAGAACTTTACATTGCTTTGTTAACTTTCTCCTATTTTATGTTACCTAACAAGTACTTCTACCACTTCAATCCTACAATAGGTACACGTATCTTAGGTCAGCCTGAACCCGGGTGGGGGTGGGGGAGATTAATGATTTTTTTTATTGATCTAGCTGTTGTGAATCCGTTTTGAATTTAAGATTCTCTTATATAGCTTTGTTAATTAAATTTCATAGATTTATTTTTTTTCTTGGTCAAATATCTATTAATATTAAACATTCTATTATATTCAAGTATGTTCTTTAAGGGGATGCATTAGCTAAGTTGGTAGAGCATTACCTAGGAATCGCAAGGTTCCAGGTTCAATACTGGTCCTCACCAACTCAGCGTATGAATAGCAAAAAGTAAATTTCATATGATCATTTTAAACATTTTTGTGTTTATTTATTTACATTTTTGTTCATTTATTTATATTTTTGGTTTGTTTGTATTTTTTGGGAGGTGGGGGTTGTATTTTATGTTTTAGATAATTTTTTCACATTTTTAACAAATAAAAATTAAAGAATAAATAGATAAAAATTGGTTATTTAAAAAACATAATTTTGGCCAAAGTCTACTATTCATTTTAGTAGTAACCAAACCTACAAAAAAATAAACCCTGCTCTGTTCGCAGGGCTTAGAATATAGATAATTTTTAAATAAATCTATCCGACTCTTAGATGGGACTCTACCAGGTAATACAACTTTGGGTTAGTGGACCTGGGAGTAATGACAATGAAGGAATACTTCTTGAGAACTGGAGCCTCACCCTTAGATGCAGTTTAGTGTCATAACCTTGTTTTGAATGGATCTGGGTTTTACCCTTCTTCAGGGGATACAGTCAGTATATTCTAAGCCCAAGGGTGATTGCTTGTACTGAGTGACCTTGTGTTACCATAACAACATTTTCTTATTACTCAGTTCATTTTTGACATGAAGTAAAAAAAAAAAAAAAAAATGTTTGTAAAAACAATGAATAAACATGAAACAAATAAACAAACATTTCTTTTGAATAATTTTGATATTTTGGACTGCTGTCCTCATCTTTATTGTGTACTAGAAGTGGCTACTCAGTGTCGCCTGAGTAGAGGGGGGGGAGTTAGTCTTGCAGATTCCATTATTACTGAATCGTGAGTTGGATCCTTGCAGGATGCCCCATTAAAATCTCAATATAAAAAAAAAAGACTTTGCGTTGAGTCGACCTGGTGGGGGTGCCAGGGGAAAAAAAAGTGCACAAACACTCTGAAAAGAAAAATTAATGGCATGAATCTATCTTTCAGTCAGGTGAGGAATTACTCCCTGCCTTTAATCCAACCAGGTGAGGAATTATTCCCTGCCTTGACTCTTGAGTCATTCAGTAGAGAGGATCTGTTGAATGGTTTCTATAACAACAAGGAGTAATTAATAATAGCAGGACCTGTGGATATACCACAGTATGATAATTTAATTATTATGTTTGATATATTTACTTAATAGCTATTGCAAAATTGTTCAATATGTAAAAAGTATAATAATCTTCATTTAACCCACTCACGCTTTCTTAAAAGAGGGGTTTTAAAATATTTACATTGATTTGCCGATAAAGATCTGGGGGAGGCATTTAAAATATCTTCATAAATTTGCTGACAAAAAAAAAAATGACAAAAACACGATTTGGAAAATACCCAAGTTGGGCCAGAAATTTGCCTGACACTGGCTCACTAAAATATAGCGTAAATTAGAACAGGAGGCCGGGACGACATAAGATTACAATTACCAAAATATATTCCGTAATTCACAATTTCAATATTACAAATAAAACAAACATGTAAGTTCTTTTTTTTCTTCAATTCCTTTTAATGACACATGACCATTTGGAATGTTTCATTTTTAAAATTGGGTGAAATAAAATGGGACAAATAAGAAATCTGTGATTCAGTGACACCAGATAATCTGGATTTACATTTTTACATTGCATCTTGAACAATTTGGACAGTCTCCATTTTTAACCACAGGGTGATAATAACAGACAGAAGATTTAGGAACAAGCGTATTAATATATAGATTATGAACTTTGTTTAACTTTGTCTTTGATGTTACCATAATGATTTTGACTGATCCATTCTCCAGCCTTCTTTATACATGAACAATCCTCTAAACAAAACTTTAAAATTCTGTAAGTAGTGATGATTGGTTAAAATGTAATATGAACATGAAGTCAGATGCAGTTTAAATCTGAAATTCAAATAAAATCAGATAATGTACATTTAAAAAAAATTTTTTTTACCCAAATCATTTGCCACATGTAGGATATGACACATGGTCGCAGGTATGGGGCATCCAGAGAGGATCAAAATCTCTTTTCAGTTGTAATCTGCAAGACTAGCTTGTTGACCATTACACCATGATGGAATACCTAAAATCAGATAATGTATTTTTGTTGAATAAAATTATTTATTATCTTGGCTTTGTTGTGGCACAAGCCAGGAAGTATGGAGCACTCTGTGAGAAACAAATGAATTTATTATGGTCTGTTAATCCAGTTGACATGTCATTAAAATTAATCGATTCAAATTGTTACTCTTTTTTTATTCAACAAAAATAATTTTTTTGTTGTTGAATAAGGAGTAAAAATTTGGATTGATTAATTTTAATCGCATGTCAACCTGTCTTGTGTTATTTTATGTCTAGAGGTTCGGGACTCACGTTAATTATATGTTCATATTTTTTTGTGTTTCATTTAATATATAAAATACATATCGAACTATTATGTGATATACAGGTAGTAATAAGATTTTAAGATGATAGCAGTTTTGTAAGAATCTTTATACAATAATTATGATTAATTTAACAATTTTAATGGCATTTCAACTCATTTAGGGTTATTTTATGCCTAGAGGTTAGGGAATGCTGTTAGTTATACTTTAATATTTTATTTTCATATTTCTATTTTTGTTTAGTTGTTTCAGTTTTTTTTTTTTTTTTTTTTTTTTTTTGCACATGGCCCTATTGAATATGAATAATTTTTAAATAGATCTATTTGACCCATAGATGGGGCCCTAACAGGTACTACCACTCAGGGTCAGTGAACCTAGGTGTAATTGTTGGTAATGAACGGATAATGGCATTTCAATTTATTTCAATGGGTAAAACTGATTTGATATAAATTGAGTTACGAACAGAATGAATTAAACTCACAAGTCAATGTACCACAAATTTGAGAAAAAATATAAGTTATGAAGATGGTTTCTAAGTGTGTCATAGATAAGTTATTAATGGTTTGAATATGGTTAGTGGTTTACCATGAAGGATTTCCCCTTACAACCTCCACAGGTTGTAGGATGATTTGAGTTTTAGATTTTAAAAAAAAATGTTTTAGGTAAACAGATACACTAAGACTTTATCATTTTATCAATTTAAACAATGAAATCTGGTAACTCTATAGTGGTGGGATGGTGGTGTAATGATAATATTTATAGCACTGTATGAAGAGTGTTTAGGAGATGAGGGTTCAATATCTAGTACTATTGATAAATAGCAATCATAACACTTATTCATTGTTCTGTATTTGTGTACTGGTTGACATCTATTCTTTTTTCTTGAATATAACCCTACAGAAATTAATTTTAGGATTATGAAATTTTCTACAAGACTATCAGGACCTGTTGATTTACCACAGTATGGTAATTTAATTGTTACGTTTGATATGTTTACTTAAGAGCTATTGCGAAATAGTTCAATATGTAAAAAGTATAATAATCTTGATTTAACAATCTCCCTTTTTTTTCTTTTTCAATCAGTTCCAAAAAAAATGAGTACCCATGAAGAATTAATAAAACAAACGTCTTCAGCATAAAATGACCCAACAAGGGTTGACATGCCATAAAACCCATACAACCAATCTTCTCTTCATTATAATCGATTCAAACGGATTAATATTATCACTTCTGCGTGCTCGCCCCCCTCTCTTTATCTTTCCCCTGCTCTTACTTTTTTTGTTACATTGTTTTGTAGTGTATCCATCTTCTTCCCTTTCTTTTTTTATAATAAAAACAGGATGGTCCATTATTTAGCTGAGGTGACGACACTCATACAAAATAAGATTTCGGTGGATAAGCAAACAGCAGATAATCAGGATTTACATTTTTGCATTTCATCTTGGCTGATTTGGATGGTCTGATTTTTAACTAGAGGGTGTTACAAGATAACGCTCATACAATTAAGAAACACGAGTATGAATATATAGATGGATTCATATAGTACAACGGAGTGGAGTAAATATGCTTTTTAAGTAACGATATGGGCGGTCTCATTTTTAACCAGAGGGTGTTGCAAGATGATAATGGTTTTTTTTTTTTTTCGGAACACCAGTATTAATTTTACAAAATAATTGTATGAGAAATCAAATGTGCAATTATATCACATTTTGTATGCTTCTCTAATTTTTATACAAGTGGCAATTATTGATAAATGCTGCAAGTACCCCTGCCCCACTTCATCACTCTAATTCAGATGTTATTTATCTTCCCTCACCTGAATATGGTTTTTAAATTGCTATAATAGGCATCCTTCATTGACCTTAGGAGTTGCTTTGAAATTAAGAGAAAAAGCATTTTCACTTTGTTTTTTAAATTTTTTAAAATTATTTTATTTTTTTCTCTTTAAACCTATTTATAAATTTTATGCTATAGATTTTAATTTCAATCAATTATCTGCATAACCAGTCATTATATCACAAATACTTCATCATCATCAGGTTGTGCTGGCTGCACGGATATCCATCACACTCTCCCTCTCGAGCAGTCCATATCCGTCATTGCCCCTGGGTGGTCCTTTGTGCAGCATCCAGAATCTGCACACGGCTGATTGATGTAGCTTTTTTTGGTTGACCTACAGTGGTGTAACCAGTCATTATATAACAAATACTTCATCAGATAACAAATATCTTCATCAGGTTGTGTTGGCTGCACAGATATCCATCTCTCTCTCTCTCTCTCTCTCTCTCTCTCTCTCTCTCTCTCTCTCTAGCTGTCCCTATTGGTCAACACTCCTGGTAGGTTCTTTGCGCAGTATCCAGAATCTGCACACACCTGATTGATATAAGTTTAATTGTATAATGAATACTTCATCATGATCAGGTTGTGTTGGCTGCACGGATATCCATTTTTTTCTCTCTCTCTCTCTCTCTCTCTCTCTCTCTCTCCCTCTGCTGTCCCTTTTGGTTATTGCCATTGGGAGGTCCTTTGCACAACATCCAGAATCTACACACTGCTGATTGATGTAGGTTTTTGCTGGTCAGACTACACTGGTGTGCCCATGTGTAGGTGTCCACAGAACAATGTTACTTATGAGTTTGTTCTTACTTCTCCAGAAGTGTTCAGCATATCTTTTTGTCTTCAGCAAGTGGCCATACTGTTGTTTACTTGTGAGGGTGCTGCTTCCAAGATTTCTTTAAGATCACCCAGCATCCTAAGTCTTTCTCGTAGAAGTGTTAGGATCCCATCTATGAGTTAAATAGATAAAAAATGTGTTTAAAAAAAAAAAAATTGAGTTTGTAAAAAAAATTGAATACCTCACAAGAATGAATAAAACAAAATGTTTTCGGCATGAAGTAACCCAAGGATTGACATGCCATAAAATCCAACCAACCAACCCAACCATTTTACCCATAACTATGAATAGGGTGGGGTGGTGGTTGCATGAAGTACATTCATGCCTTTTCCAAGGTCATTAATACAAAGTAAATGTTAAACAGTTTTGGTTGGAACTTGGCCAACCGATATACCGTTCCATGCCAACAAGATTCACATCATCTGCACCTCCTGTGACGTTAAATAAGAAAAAATCCAAAATTAAATTAGCTCAGTTGGTAGAGCATCCACTTTGGAATTGCAAGGTTCTGGGTTTGATACCAGTCCTTGCCAACTCAGTGTATGAACAGCATAGCTTGGGTAATCTGATCTATACGGTAAAGTGGGAAGCTGACGGTAAGTGTGGTGCTCTACCTTAACAAAACAAAAATCTCCCTGGTCTAGTACTCCACCTCAAAAAACAATTTCCTTGGTCTAGTGCTCCACCTAAAAAAAAAAAATCTCCCTGGTCTAGTGCTAGTGAAAAGGGGATAGACTCCCTCACTGTCTGGCTGATACTGATAATAGTTCCACTTGCTGAATTATTAATTGTTATATGTTAATTTTAATAATACTAGGGGTGTCAAAAGATTTGTAATATTTTCCTAATGTGATGTACAATTCGGTAGCTCCTGATGCTTTTGCTGAGGTTGTGAGGCTGACTGAGATACTGAGCTTGCCTGATACCCTTACTGCTATACTTGACAGGTTTGACTCGATAGCAGCTTCTGAATCCACGCTTTTAGGCCCACCTGACCTTGCCTTGTTAGAATCCGTTAAGCCATTGTTGGGGTTATGTTGTTCTTGTTCAAAGAATCTTGGTGTTAATCCAAAGTCAGTTGTCTTTCTGATGATATATAAGTCTGATGTCTGTAATAAACTCTGGTGTTAATCCAATAATAAGTCTTTCTAGTAGAAAGTTCCTCCAGTAAGTGATCTTGAGCTCAGTGCAAACAATCTTAAATGCTTTTTATCCTCTTGTCCCATTGGTCAATTTCTATTGGAAGCTTGTTGCTGCTGCTTGGTAGAGTCAACAAGTAGAAGTGATGATTTTTGCTTATATCCTATACCAAGAAACACTAACATGCCTGATTAAAGTTCTTGCTACCTGAGCACAATTTCATGAGTCATTTGGTTACTGTTCTGTGATCAACTGCACCTTCACCTTTCGCATCATAAATGTTTTTGATTGCTTCCATGACATTATTGCTCCATTCGAACTTGTAAAGCAAAAGTTCCCAAATTAGATTATGTTGCACATATTTGTGGATTTCAACTTAAATATATGGGTAATTCCATGTCAAATCATCAGGGCCATGTCACCCACCCCCTTCAATTTTTCTGAAAATTTGTACAGGTGTCGCCATTTTTCTTGCCCCCCCCCCCCAATTTTTCGAGTTTAAAATCGACATAACTCGGTGAATTTTTCGAATTGGAAGCTCAAATTTGGGGGATTGTCTAACTTTAACCTAGTCTACATCTGTACAAAATTTCAGAAAAATTGAAGGGGGTGGGTGACAATTTTATTTTTTTCCTGTTGATTTGACATGGAATTACCCATATATAAGTATTTTATTTTATCTTTTTTTTTATTTTTTTAATCACAAAAATAAGCATTTGAAGGGTGTGACCATAACTCTTTGCCTACCAAATTTCCCTGGTATTTTTTTACCTGTATGATGGAATATTTAAAGGTCACTATCTGTTCATCTTGAAACTCATTCTATTCATATAGTCATATTTTTCAGTGTAAACAAGTGACATGTGTGAGAGCTGCTGGTAGTGGTTATGGTAGGATTGTAGTGGTGGGAGAGCTATTGTAAGAGGTTAAAATTAGGCAAAGAATTCAAATCTGGTTATAAAAAGTAACATTTTACTGAAATAGTCCTACAAATATATTTTGTCCTAAATTAGAACATATATGGTCTAGAAAGCCAGTTTAAAGATTACATCATAGTTAACAGGTAACTTTAAATGAAAAGGACATTTTTTAACCATTTTTTGATAAATCCTTAGAGGAATGGGGCTCTGGACGAGTTAAACATTGAAATAATAAAATTATTATACTGTGGTATATCACAGGTCCTGCTAGTCTTCCAAAAATAGCCAATGTTTGGCTCCCCTAGCCCCCTCTCCACTCCCTGCTATGTGGCAGCTGCATTGTGATGGACAATATCGGGGGGTGGGTGGCAATTATTTGACCGAAAAGCAGTCTCCAGGGAGTTTTTTTTTTTAAAAAAGTGACATGTCTGATAAGATACAATGTCTGGGTTTCTCTGAATATAAGATATACCTTTCATTATAGTTTTAACTTTGTCATAGTCTTTATCATTATTACAAAAAAAAAAGTTAAACCAAACAAAAAAATATCTGATAACCGCCCCCCCCCAAAAAAAAGCTATATATTAAATATCGCTTGCAGCTATTTGGTAGTAAAGTTATTTGCTAAATGAATAAACTTATTACTGCTTTCCTCTGCGGTAGGAGTGGAGATACTAACTCGAGGTGGGGGGTTGGGTGTCAGTAGAAAGAGACTTCTAAAAAGGAAAAGATTGGTAACCCTAATGTCAGCCCTGACAATGGCATAATGGTGTCCTCCTGCAATTAGTCCATTTTCTGTACTTGGTGAACTCTGTAGGTGAAGCAAAGAGATTGAAACGATTGGGTGATGAGGTTTTGAGTCTATGAAGATGTTTTTGTATTTTTTTCCACTAGTTTCTGTGGAATCAAAGATGCTTATAGGTATACGTCCTGCCTTTGTCACTGATGCATAAAAATCTAAAAGGACACAGTAAAATTGTATCCATGCATCCCAGTTTTTTTGTTTTTTGTTTTTTCTTCCACCACCATTTCCAGCTAACTATAAATACATTTCAATATTTTCTTGGAAATGAATTACACTATATGGGGTACAAGGTTGGAGTTAGATGGCTTTAGTTGTTCATAGATAAAAACTCTACAATTTATTAAGAAACTTTACTTGGGACCCATCAACTTTTCTGGGGACTCCTTCAAATCAAATAAATGCGTCCCAGGACTCACTAAATTAATAAGCTATTATCATCACTGGGAATGAATGAAACTTGAATACTTGTTGAATTTATTTTTGTACACTTATCATCAAAGTGGGCTGACTACATGGATTCTCTTGACTCTCTCTCCACATCCATCCCTATTACTCTTGGTAAGTCCACTAGACTAGTGCTTCTCATAGCCGGTCCACTGGAGTACTACCAGCTGGTACACAGGTGCCACACATGATATTGAAAAATTTGTATAATTTTGAACTATGGCAATTGTACTAAACTAAAAGACTTGACAAATAAGTCTCACCAGTTTCATTGACTGTACACTGGGGGTTAGTTTATATTGAGGGGGTAAGATCTCTCACTCACCTGAAAAAAGGGTTGTCCTGGGTATTACACTAAAACATAAATTGAAAGAAAAAATTATCGAAAACCATAAATTTGGAATGAAAATATTAAATCTTCAAATATACTTGCATCTTTGACTATCTAGATAGTACAGGTACATTTTTTTAAAATTTTATAAAATGTTAATTTTTAATGTTAAATTTAAAAATGGTATTAATTTAAATGACTTTATTTTCTTTAAGTAAATAATCTCTTCATGTATTCAGGTTTATTTTAACAGAGTAAATAATTATTAACTTCATACGACTACTGTTTAAACAGTAGCATTGCATCCAACGAAGCCTTTATCAAATGATTACTCTGGGTTCAGGCATGGTTTTGGGCCGAACATCATTACCACTAACCCAGAGCCCCCTGCAGTATTTCACAATGCTAACAGACTTTGTTGATTTGTTGTCACAGTATTTAGATTATGTATTTTTTTTAAACCTTAAAACTTCACTTTTACCTAGGTAATTTAATATTCAAAAGAAAAATATCAAAAAGAATTATTAAATCTGGTTAATTTTTAGATGCATGAAATAACCAAACAAGGGTTAATATGCTGTAAAATCCAACCACCCAACCTACACAATATTCTATTCTAGTGAGAATGTATTCAAACTGATACTTTTGTTAAAGTAAATTGGTTAAATCAAACTTAATGGACCTAATTCCACTATCGTATGTCACCCCGCCTAAAGAAAAAATATAAAAGAATCAGGAAATTTTCCGATTTAATGAAATTTTCAGTGTTGATATATTAATGATAAAGATATAATGACCACTTATTTATTTAAAAACTTTTACATTTTTCAGGTCGGTTAACTTTGAACACGTATCTTTGAGGCGTAACACAGATTCTCAAATATACGTGGTTCAAAATTAACTAACCTGAAAAATGTAAAAGTTTTTAAATAAATAACTTGTGCATTTATTATCTTTTATCATTAATATATCACACTGAAAATTTCATTAAATTCGTTGATTTTTTTTTTTTTTTTTTTTTTTTTTTTTCTCGGCGGGTGACATACATAAGATGGTGGAATTTAGGTTTGTTAAATTCGATTTAACCATAAAAATAAAACGCATCAGTAAACAAACTGAAAACTAAAAGTACACTGAAACAATGAAGCAGAAGGAAATAAAGATATAACAAAAGGAAATAGTTTTTAAATATAAATTTTTAATATCTTCAGATTTTCTTTTTCTTTCTTTTTCCCTTCTTAAATCTGAAGGGAATCATTTCTCCTTGAACTTCTTATTTACGTAACCTTGAAATGTAATTGTTTGATTTTATTTTTTAATTTAAAATTTTTTGTTTGGTTTTGTTTCTAAGAGTTTAGCATTTCATTAAAATATCTTCTCCTTCTGTTGTACCTTGTTTAATGTCTCTTTATTTCTTTGAATTTTTGAGATGAGGCTTGATAATTTGTATTGTTCGATTATCGGACTATTGTCCTCATCTTATTGTACTAGTAAATATATGCACCCTCCGGTGCAGTATTTAAGTTTTTAATATAATAAAATATCATATTAAATTAGAAAGGCTAGTGCAACTGAATAAGAATGCAGATAAAAGATTTGGAACAGAGGGGTATGATTGAAAATAGAACAACTTTGAAACTAAACTCTTCCATCATTTTCCATTTACTCCGTCTTTCTTTCATGGTAAATTTCCCTAATTTAACTATTTAGTTAAAAATAGGAAGTAAAGATATTATTACAGTTATTCTTCTTTGTTAATGGAATTCTTTAAGATTTATTCCTGATTTTTGCTCATATTTCAATAAGATAAAAACCAAACAATTAGAAATCAATAAACTAAGCATATATTTATTAAAATCAAATTTTTAGATCAATATGCAATTAGCCTTCCCATTCACACTGTAATTCACTATTTTGTTGTATATATAAATGTAATTGATGCTTTAGTATGTAGATATAATAAACAGTCTTATGATGTAAACGATTTTATTAATAATTGAGGTTAAATAAAAATAAAATCATAGAGAATGTTATGTAAACAAGAATATAGTTTCGGTTACAGACTAGAAAAAACACAGCACCTATCCCTCAGTTATATACAGATATACACATATTTCTTGTTTTCACATAACATCTTCTCTATGATTTATTTTTATTTAACCTCAATTATAATAAAACGTTTTACATCATTAAGACTGTTTATTATATTCTACATACTAATAAGCATGCAATTACATTTATATATACAAACAAAATATGTGATTACAGTTGTGAATGGGGAAAGGGCTAATTTGCATATTGATCTTAAAAATTTGATTTAATAAAATATATGCTTAGTATTATTGATTTCTAATGTTTGGTTTTATTCTTATTGGAATATGAGCAAAAATCTCAGGAATAAATCGTAAAAGATTCCATTACAAGAAGAAATACTGTAATATTATTCATTTACTCTCCTATTTAACTAAAAGTTAAATTAGGAAAATTTTACCAATGAAAGACGGGAGTAATGAAAATGAGGAAAGAGTTAGTTTCAAAGTGTCTATTTTTCAATCATTACCCCTCTGTCCCAAATCTTTTTACTGCATTCTTATTCAGTTTTGCATTAGCCTTTTCTATTTAATCATGATTTTATTATATTAAAACTTAAAATACTTTTTTTTGCCACCGGAGGGCATATATATACTGAACCAATAAGATGAGGACAATGTCCGAATAATCCGAACAATTACAAATTATCAAGCCTCATCTCAAAAATCAAAGAAATAAAGAGACATGAAACAGGGACAACAAGAAGGAGAAGATATTTTTAATGAATGTAAACTCTTGAAAACAAAACCAAACAAAAAAATTTTTAAATTAAAAAATAAATCAAAGACAATACATTTCAAGGTTACGTTAAATAAGAAGTTCAAGAGAAATGTTCCTTCAGATTTAAGAAGGGGAAAAAAAGAAAGAAAAAGAAAATCTGAAGATAATAAAAATTTTATATTTTAAAAACTATTTTCCTTTTGTTATATCTTTATTTCCTGCTGGCTTCAATTGTTCAGGTTTGTACTTTAGTTTTCAGTTAGTTTACTACTGATGCGTGTTTATTTTTATGGTTAAATGAATTTAACAAACCTTAAATGTCCACCATCTTATGTTATGCACCCCGCGAGAAAAAAAAAAAAAAAAAAAAAAAAAAATCAACGAATTTAATGAAATTTTTCGTGTTGATATATTAATGGAATGAAAAGATATAATGCCACAAGTTATTTTATTTTAAAAACTTTTACATTTTTTCAGGTTAGTTAATTTTGGAACCACGTATATTTGAGGAATCTGTGTTTACGCCTCAAAGATACGTGGTTCAAAGTTAACCGACTGAAAAAATGAAAAGTTTTTAAATAAAATAAGTGGTGCATTATATCTTTTATTCATAATATATCATCACGGAAATTTCATTAAATCGGAAATTTCCCTTGATTTTTTAATTTTTTTTCTTTAGGCGGGGTGACATACGATAGTGGATTTAGGTCCATAATTTGATTTAACCAATTTTACTTTACAAAAGTACCAGTTGAATACATTTCCTAGAAGAATATTTGTGTAGTGGGTGGTTGGATTTACAGCATATGTAACCCTTGTTTGGTTATTTCATGCATCTAAAAATTAACCAGATTTTAATTAATTCTTGTTTGAATATTTTTCTTTTGATATTAAAATTACCTAGGTAAAACGTGAATTTTAGGTTAAAAATTACATATCTTAAATACTGTTGTGACAACAAATCAACAAAGTCTGTAGCATTTGAAGTACTGCAGGGGGCTCTGGTAGTGGTAATGATGTTTCGCCCCAAAAAACATGCCTTGAACCTGTAATCATTTGCATAAAGCTTCGTCTGGATGCAATGCTACTGTTTAAACAGTTAGTCGTAGAAGTTAATATTATTTACTCTGTTAAAATAAACCTGAATACATGAAGAGATTATTTACTTAAAGGAGAAAATAAAGTCATTTAAATTAATACCATTTTTAAATTTAACATTAAAATTACATTTTAAAATTTTAAAAATGTACCTGTACTATCTAGAGATAGTCAAAGATGCAAGTATTATTTGAAAGATTTAATATTTTCATTCCAAATTTATGGTTTTCGATAATTTTTTCTTTCAAGTTATGTTTAGTGTAATCCAGGACAACCCTTGTTTTCAGTGGTGAGTTGAGAGATCTTACCCCCTCAATATAAACTAAACCCCCAGTGTACAGTCAATGGAAACTGTGAGAACTTATTTGTCAGTCTTTTAGTTTATTATGTACAATTGCCATAGTTCAAATTATACAAATTTTTCATACATGTGTGGCACTGTGTACCAGCTGTAGTACTCCAGTGGACCGGCTTATGAGAAGCACAGTCTAGTGGACTTACCAAGAGTAATAGGGATGGACTGTGGGAGGAGAGTTCAAGAGAATCCATGTAGTCAGCCCCAACTTTGATGATAAGTGTACAAAAATAAATTCAACAAGATATTCAAGTTTCAATTCAATTCCCAGTGTGATATAGCTTATTAATTTAGTGAGTCCTGGGACGCATTTATTTGATTTGAAGGAGTCCCCAGAAAAGTTGATGGTCCCAAGTAAAGTTCTGAATAAATTGAAGAGTTTTATCTATGACAAAACTAAAAAGCCCATCTAACCCAACCATTGTACCCATATAGTAATTCATTTCCAAGAAAAATATTGAAATGTATTTATAGTTGTAGCTGGAAATGTGGTGGAAGAAAAACACAAAAACAAAAACACGGGCTGCATGGATTACTAATTTTACTGTGTTCCTTTTTAGATTTTATGCATTCAGTGACAAAGCAGGACGGTACCTATAAGCAAATCTTTGATTCCACAGAACTAGTGGAAAAAAATAACAAAAACATCTTCATAGACTCAAACTTCATCACCCAAATCGTTTCAATCTCTTGCTTCACCTACAGAGTTCACCCAAGTGACAGAAATGGACTATGCAGGGAAATTATGCCATGTCAGGGCTGACATATAGGGTTACCAATCTTTTCCTTTTTAGAAGTCTCTTTCTACGGACACCCAAAAAAAAACTCCCCCACTTCGAGTTAGTATCTCACTCCTACCGCAAGGAAAGCAGTAATTGAAGTTATTTCATTAGCAAATAACTTTACTTACCAATAGCTGCAGCGATATTTAATATATAGCTTTTTTTTGAGGGGGGGGCGGTTACAGATATTTTTGTTTGGTTTTTAACTTTTTTTTTTTGTATAATGATAAGACTATGACAAGTTAAAACTATAATGAAAGGTATATCTTATATTCAGAGATCCCAGGACATTGTATCTTATTCAGACATGTCCACTTTTTTAAAAAAAAAACTCCCTGGAGACTGGCTTTTCGGTTTCAAATAATTTGGCCACCCACCCCCCGATATTGTCCATCACAATGCAGCTGCCACTGCAGGATTTGGAGAGGGGCTAGGGAGCCAACATTGCTATGTTTTGGAGACTAGCAGGACCGTGATATACCACAGTTATAATAATTTTTATTATTTCAATGTTAACTCGTCCAGAGCCCCATTCCTCTAAGGATTTATCAAAAAATGGTTAAAAAAATTCCTTTTATTTAAAGTTACCTGTTAACTATGATGTAATCTTAAAAACTGGCTTTCTAGACCATATATGTTCTAATTTAGGACAAAATATATTTGTGGACGATTTCAGTAATGTTACTTTTTATAACCAGAATTTGAAATTCTTTTGCCTAATTTTAACCTCTTACAATAGCTCTCCCACCCCTACAATCCTACCATCACCACTACCAGCAGCTCTAACATGTCACTTGTTTACACATGGAAAATATGACTATATGAATAGAATGAGTTCAAGGTGAACAGATTAGCTACCTTTAAATATTCATCATCAGGTAAAAAATACCAGGGGAAGAAATTTGGTAGGCAAAGAGTTGATGTCACACCCTTCAAATGCTTATTTTTTGTGATTAAAAAATTAAAAAAAAAGATAAAATAAATATTATATATGGTAATTCCATGTCAAAATCAACAGGGAAAAAAATAAATTGCACCACCCCCTTCAATTTTCTGAAATTTTGTACAGATGTAGACTAGGTTAAAGTTAGACAATCCCAAATTGAGCTTCCAATTTCGAAAAATTCCCGGTTATGTCGATATTTAACTCGAAAAAATTGGGGGAGGGCAAGAAAAAAGGCGACAACCTGCTACAAATTTTCAGAAAAATTGAGGCGGGTGGGTGACATGGCCCTGATGATTTGACATGGAATTACCCATATATTTAAGTTGAAATCCACTAAATATGTCAACATATCTAATTTTGGGAACTTTGCTTTACAAGTTCGATGGAGCAATAATGTCAGGAAGCAATCAAAAACATTTATTGATGCGAAAGGTGATGAAGGTGCAGTCGCATCACAGAAACGAGTAGCCAAATGACTCTGAAATTGTGCTCACGTAGGCAAGAACTTTAATCAGATTTAGTGTCTTGGTATAGGATATAGAAAAATCATCAACTTCTACTTGTTGAACTCTTACAAGCAGCAGCACAGGCTTAATAGAATTGACCAATGGACAAGAGGCTAAAAAAAGCATTTAAGATTGTTGCACTAGCTCAAGATCACTTACTGGGGAGGAACTTTCTACTAGAAAGACTTATTTATTGGATTAACCCAGAGTTTATTACAGACATCAGCTTATATATCATTCAGAAAGACAACTGACTTTTGATTAAAACACAAGACTCTTGAACAAAGAACAACATAACCCAAACAATGGCTAACGGATTTCGTAACAGGCAAGGTCAGGTGGGGCCTTTAAAAAGCGTGGATTCAGAAGCTGCCATGAGTCAAATCTGTCAGTATAGCGTAAGGGTATCAGGCAAGCTCAGTATCTCAGTCAGCCTCACAACCTCAGCAAAAGCATTTCAGGAGCTACTGAATTGTTACATCACATTAGGAAAAATATTACAAATCTTTTGACAACCCCTAGTATATTAAAATTAACATCATAAACAATTTAAATAAATTTCAGCAGAGTGGAACTATTATCAGTATCAGCCAGACAGTGAGTGTCTATCCCCTTTTCACTAGCATAGACCAGGGAGATTTTTTTTTTTTAGGTGGAGCCTGACCAAGGAAATTGTTTGAGGTGAGTACTAGACCAGGAGAAGATTTTTGTTTTGTTAAGGTAGAGCCACCCACTTACCGTCAGCTCCCACTTTACCGTATAGACAGATACCCAAGCTATGCTGTTCATACACTTGATTTGGCAAGATGCGTATCAAACCAGAACCCCCCCATTGCAATTCAAGTGGAATGCTCTACCAACTGAGCTAATTTAATTTTGGATTTTTTTCTTATTTAACGTCACAGGAGGTGCAGATGATGTGAATCTTGTTGGCATGGAACGGTATATCGGTTGGCCAAGTTCCAAACCAAAACTGTTTAACATTTACTTTGTAATTTAATGACCTTGGAAAAGCATGAATGTACTTCATGCACCACCACCCCCACCCTATTCATAGTTATGGGTAAAATGGTTGGGTTGGTTGGTTGGATTTAATGCATGTCGAATCCCTTGGGTTACTTCATGCGAAAACATTTTGTTTATTTTCATTCTTGTGAGGTATTCAATTTTTTTTACAAACTCAATTTTTTTTTTTTAAACACATTTTTTTATCTTATTTACTCAGAGATGGGATCTAACACTTCTACGGAAGAAAGACTTAGATGCTGGTGATTCTTAAAGAAATCTTTTGGGAAGCAGCACCCCTCACAAGTAAACAACCCAGATGGCCACTTGCCGCCCTAATCTCACAATCAAACCAAGTAAGACAAAAAGATATGTGAACATTCTGGAGAAGTAAGACAAAAATCATAAGTAACATTGTTCTGTGGACACCTTACAATGGGCACACCATGTAGTCTGACCAGGCAAAACCTACACAATTCAGCAGTGTGTAGATTCGGATGTTTGTGCAAAGGACCTCCAATGGCAATACCAAAAGGGACAGCAGGGGAGAGAGAGGAGAAGAGAGAGAGAGAGAAAAAATGGATATCCGTTGCAGCCAACACAAACCTGATCATGATGAAGTATTCATTATACAATTAACTTATATCAATCAAGGTGTGTGCAGATTTGGATTACTGCGGCAAAGAACCTACCAGGAGTTGTTGACCAATCGGGACAGCTAGAGGGACGAGAAAGAGAGGAGAGAGAGAGAGAGAGAGAGAGAGAGAGAGATGGTATCTGTGCAGCCAACCAACTTGATGAAGTATTTGTTATCTGACTGAAGGTATTTGTTATATAATGACTGGTTACACCACTGTAGGTCAACAAAAAAAGCTAATCAATTCAGCCGTGTGCAGATCTGGATGCTTGCACAAAGGACACCCTAGGGGCAATGACGGAATTAGGGACTGCTCGAGAGGGGAGTGTGATGGATATCGTTGCAGCCAGCACAACCTGATGATGATGAAGTTATTTGTGATATAATGACTGTTATGCAGATAATTGATTGAAATCTAAAATCTATAGCATAAAAATTATAAATAGGTTTAAGAGAAAAAAATAAATAATTTTAAAAAATTAAAACAGGTGAAATGCTTTTTCTCTTAATTCAAAGCAACTCCTAAGTCAATGAGGATGCCTATTATAGCAATTTAAAAACCCATTTTCAGGTGAGGGAAGATAATAACATCTGAATTAGAGTGATGAAGTGGGAGGGGTACTTGCAGCATTTATCAATATTCCACTGTATAAAAATTAGAGAAGCATACAAATGTGATATAATTGCACATTTGTATTTTCTCATACTTATTTTGTAAAATTAATACTGTGTCCGAAAAAAAAAATAAAACCATTGATCATCTTTGCACACCCTCTGTTAAAATTGAGACCGCCCTATCGTTACTTAAAAGCTATTTACTCCACTCCGTTGATTGTACTATATGAACTCCATCTATATATTCATACTCTGTTTCTTTAATTGTTTTTTTTTTTTTTTTCTATGAGCGTTATCTTTGAAACCCTCTAGTAAATCAGACCATCCAAATCAGCCAAGAGAAATGCAAAAATGTAAATCCTATTATCTGCTGTTTTGCTTATCCACCGAAATCTTTATTGTAGAGTGTCGTCACCTCAGTTAAATATGGACCATCCTGTTTTATTATAAAAAATAAAGGGAAGGAAGATGGATACACTACACAAACAAATGTATTACAAAAAAGTAAGAGCAGGGGGAAGATTAAAGAGAGGGGGCGAAGCACGCAGAAGTGATAAGATTAATGCGTTTGAATCGATTATAATGAAGAGAAGATTTGTGTATGGGTTTTATGGGCATGTCAACCTTGTTGGTCATTTTTATGCTGAAGACGTTTGTTTTATTAATTCTTCATGGGTACTCATTTTTTTGGAACTGATTGAAAAAAGAAAAAAAAAAGGGAGATGGTTTAAATACAAGTTATATTACTTTTTACATATTGAACTATTTCGCAATAGCTCTTAGTAAACATATCAAACGTAACAATTTTAAAATTACCATTACTGTGGTAAATCAACAGGTCCTGATAGTTCTTGTAGAAATTTCATATCCTTAAAATTTAATTTCTGTAGGGTTATATTCAAGAAAAAGAAAGATGTCAACCAGTACACAAATACAGAACAATGAATAAGTGTATATGTTGCTATTTATCAATAGTTTACTAGATAATTAACCCTCATCTCCAAACACTCTCATACCAGTGCCCTATAAATATTATCATTACACCACGCATCCACCACATAGAGTTACCAGATGTCTTGTTTAAATTGATAAAATGATAAAGTCTTCTAGTGTATCTGTTTACCTAAAACATTTTTTTTATAAATCTAAAACTCAAATCATCCTACAACCTGTGGAGGTTGTAAGGGGAATCCTTCATGGTAAACCACTAACCATATTCAACCATTATAACTTATCTATGACACCACTTAGAAACCATTCTTATAACTTATATTTTTTTCTCAAATTTGTGGTAACATTGACTTGTGGTTTAATTATTCTGTTCGGTAACTCAATTTTATCAAATCAGTTTTTACCAATTTTGAAATAAATTGAAATGCCATTATTCCGTTCATTACCAACCCAATTTACACCTAGGTTCACTGACCTGAGTGGTTTAGTACTGTAGGGCCCCATCTATGGGTCAACTAGATCATATTTAAAAATTATTCATTATTCAATAGGGCCATGTGCAAAAAAAAAAAAAAAAAAAAAAAAAAACTGAAACAACTAAACAAAATAGAAATATGAAAATAAAATATTAAAGTATAACTAACAGCATTCCCTAACCTCTAGGCATAAAATAACCCTAAATGAGTTGAATGCCATTAAATTGTTAAATTAAATCATAATTATTGTTATAAGATTCTTACAAAACTGCTATCATCTTAAAATCTTATTACTACCTGTATATCCATATAGTTCGATATGTATTTTATATATTTAAATGAAACACAAAAAATATGAACATATAATTAACGTGAGTCCGAACCTCTAGACATTAAAAAGACACAAGACAGGTTGACATGGCGATTAAATTAATCAATCCAAATTTTTACTCCTTATTCAACAACAAAAAATTATTTTTGTTGAATAAAAAAGAGTAACAATTTGAATCGATTAATTTTAATGACATGTCAACTGGATTACAGACCATAATAAAATTCATTGTTTCTCACAAGTGCTCCATACTTCCTGGCTTGTGCCACAACAAAGCCAAGATAATAAATAATTTTATTCAACAAAATACATTATCTGATTTTAGGATATTCATCATGCGTGTAATGGTCAACAAGCTAGTCTTGCAGATTACAACTGAAAGAGATTTGTCCTCTCTGGATGCCCCATACCTGCGACCATGTGTCATATCCTACATGTGGCAAATGATTTGGAGTAAAAAAAATTTTTTTAAATGTACATTATCTGATTTTATTTGAATTTCAGATTTAAACTGCATCTTGACTTCATGTTCATATTACATTTTAAACCAAATCATCACTACTATACAGAATTTTAAAGTTTTGTTTAGAGGATTGTTCATGTATAAAGAAGGCTGAGAATGGATCAGTCAAAATCATTATGGTAACATCAAGACAAAGTTAAACAAAGTTCATAATCTATATATTAATTACGCTTGTTCCTAAATCTTCTGTTCTGTATTATCACCCTGTGGTAAAAATGGAGACTGTCCAAATTGTTCAAGATGCAATGAAAAATGTAAATCAGATTATCTGGTGTCACTGAATCACAGATTTCTTATTTGTCCCATTTTATTTCACCCAATTTTAAAAATGAAACATCCAAATGGTCATGTGTCATTAAAAGGAATTGAAGAAAAAAAGAACTTACATGTTGTTTTTATTTGTAATATTGAAATTGTGAATTACGGAATATATTTGGTAATTGTAATCTTATGTCGTCCCGGCCTCCTGTTCTAATTTACGCTATTATTTTGTGAGCCGGTTGTCAGGCAAATTTTCTGGCCAACTTGGGTATTTCCAAATCGTGTTTTTGTCATTTTTTTTTTTGTCAGCAAATTTATGAAGATATTTTAAATGACCTCCCCCAGATCTTTATCGGCAAATCAATGTAAATATTTAAAACCCCTCTTTTAAGAAAGGTGAGTGGGTTAAATGAAGATTATTATACTTTTTACATATTGAACAATTTTGAATAGCTATTAAGTAAATATATCAAACATTAATAATTAAATTATCATACTGTACGGTATATCCACAGGTCCTGCTATTATTAATTACTCCTTGTTGTTATAGAAACCATTCAACATCCTCTCTACTGAATGACTCAAGAGGGTCAAGCAGGAATAATTCCTCACCTGGTTGGATTACAGGCAGGGAGTAATTCCTCACCTGACTGAAAGATAGATTCATGCCATTAATTTTTCTTTTCAGAGTGTTTGTGCACTTTTTTTTTCCCCTGGCACCCCCACCAGGTCGACTCAACGCAAGTCTTTTTTTTTTTATATTGAGATTTTAATGGGCATCCTGCAAGGATCCCAACTCACGATTCAGTAAATAATGGATCTGCCAAGACTTAAACTCCCCCCCGTCTATCTCAGGCGACACTGAGTAGCCACTTCTAGTACACAATACAAGATTGAGGGACAGCGTCCAAAATATCAAAATTATCAAAAGAAATGGTTTGTTTATTTGTTTTCATGTTTATTCATGTTTTTACAAACATTTTTTTTTTGTTTACTTCATGTCAAAATGAACTGAGTAATAAGAAGTTGTTATGGTAACACAAGGTCACTCAGTAAAGCATCACCCTTGGGCTTAGAATATTTCTATGTATCCCCTGAAGAGGTAAAACCCAGATCCATTCAAAAACAAGGTTTGACACTTAAATGCATCTAAGGGGTTGAGGCTCCAGTTCTCAAGAAGTATTCCTTTCATTGTCATTACTCCAGGTCCACTAACCCCAAAGTTGTATTACCTTGTAGAGTCCCATCTAAGTCGGATAGATTATTTAAAAATTATCTATATTTAAGCCCTGCGACAGAGCGGGTTTATTTTTTTGTAGGTTTGGTTACTACTAAATGAAAGTAGACTTTGGCCAAAAATTATGTTTTTTTAATAACCAATTTTTATTCTATTTATCTTTATTGTATTTGTTTAAAAATGTGAAAAAATATCTAAAACATAAATACAACCCCCACCTCCCAAAAAATTACAAACAACCAAATATTAAATAAATGAACAAAATGGTAAATAAATAACACAAAAAGGTTTTAAAAATGATCATAGAAATTTGACTTTTTGCGGATACTATACGCTGAGTTGGTGAGGACCCAGTATTGAACTGGAACCTTGCAGATTCCTAGGTAAATGCTCTACCAACTTAGCTAATGATCCCCTTAAAGAACATACTTGAATATAAATAGAATGTTTAATATTAATAGAATATTTGACCAAGCAAAAATTAAATCTATGAAATTTAATTAACAAAGCTATATAAGAGAATCTTAAATTCAAAACGGATTCACAACAGCTAGATCAATAAAAAAAAATCAATAAATCTCCCCACCCCCACCGGGTTCAGGCTGACCTAAAAGATACGGCCTGTACCTATGTAGGATTGAAGTGGTAGAAGTACTTGTTAGGTAACATTAAAGGAGAAAGTAACAAGCAATGTTAAAGTTCTTAGGACAAACCAAAAAGTCTATTTAAACAATTGATTTTAATGGCATGAAAATCCATCAAAGGTTATTTTTAGCATAGAGGTTAAAGAATTGCATTCATTGTACATTGTGCTTAAAAAAAAAATGGCTTAGATTGGACCCCAACAGGTACTAATTAACAGTTTAGTGTCATACCAAGAAGTCTTTTTAAAATTAAGCCCATTCCAATCAAACGCTGGTCACGTCAAGCCCTAACCACCTATATGATTGTCCTGACTATTGCCCTTATGACAATAGCCCAATCCTTTTTATCATACATGTGCTAGAAGGCGATGACGAGGTCCTAATGTCCTGGGTATGACATTAAACTATCTGATGGTGAAGTTCCAGTTCAGGACCTCTGTGGGAATATGGAGTACACCTTCACCATTATTCCCAGGCCCACTCTGACTCAGAGTGGTAGTACCTATTTAGGGTCCATCTATGGGGTTTAATAGAAAAAAAAAATGAGTTTTTAAAAAATGTTTAAAAGAATTGAGTTTAAAAGTAAACAAGAATGAAAAAACAATGTCTGGCATTAAAATGAAAACATAAGGGTGGAACATGCCAAAAATCCAACCAACCAATCTCTCTAACAACAATCTATTCTGGCTTGTTAACCATTACACCGTGCAGATGAGAATATGGCTCACCAAAAAGTTCCCAAAGATGATATTCCAAGTAAACGCTATCATAGTTGTCAACGCTTGATTTTTAAGTTTGTTCTGTTTTACAGCATATCACCTCGGTGGTCATTTAATGCCAATAAAGTTTTGAAATAAAGTCATTCTTAATGGATACTCAATTTTTTTCATAAATACATTTCTATTTACCCATAGATGGGACCCTAACAGGTGACTACCATCTGGACAGAATGGACCAGGAGTAATATGATGAGGGGTGCTCCACATTCCCCGCCTCCAAAAATGAAACCTTCCACCACAGATAGAGTTTAACGTCATTCCCAGACCTGTAGACCCTCAGCCACTGGTTTCTAGCACCCATATGATAAAAAGGCTTGGGGGCTTGCCATAAGGGCAATAGGGTTGGGCATCATTATTAGGGTGCTAGGGCTTGACGTAGACCAGCCGATTGATTGGAGGGGGCCTCTCCAACCGGCTGTCTAGCCTAAGTAAGCTCCAAGTGGAGTGTTGCAGGTCATGGACTGCTTATACACCGGAGTTCTATTCTTAAGCATGACGGGTCACCACTCACAGCCAACCCCATTGGGGGAGTCTTACCCCTCTTGCAGAGGTGCAGTTGGTGCATTCCAACACCCCCAGGCGACAGGCCAGGATTTTTGTTAAGAAAATCAACTACCCCAAACAGGCTAAGTCTTTCATCCGAACGAAAGAACTCTGCCCACTTTGTGAAAAATGATTAAAGACATTCTCATTCATTCAAACCGGATGGTGAGGTTGGATGAAAGTGAACTGTTCACAAATTCCCCCCACCCATGGATGAGGCTAATTTATGGTTAGAGATAAGACTGAAATCAGACACTTGCAGAATGCACAATGCCATTAGATAATAAGAGAGTTATTAATGTTCTTTATACAAACAATTATACTTTCAACATTACCATTATTGCCACAATGGCAAAACACTAGCAGGACCTGTGGAATCACTACAGTATCAGAGATGCTGATAGTACGCGTCTGCGTCACCGACACATAAAAATCTAAAAGGAAGCAGTAAATTGTATCCATGATCCCAGTGTTTTATTTTTCTTCCCACACCATTTCCAACTTACTGTAAATACATTTCAATATATTCTTGGAATAAATTATACGCTCTGGGGTACAAGGTAGGGTTGGACAGCTTTAGGTTGTTCATAGATAAAACTCTACAATTATTAAAAAACTTTAGTTGGGACCCATCAATTTCCCCAGGCCTCATTCAAATCAAATACATGCGTCCCAGAACCACTAAATTAAAAAGCTATCAGTATCACTGCAGTATGATAATTTCATTATTACAACGTTTGATATCTTTAATTTAAGAACTATTGCAAATAGTTCAAAATGAAAAAGTGTAATAGTTCTTGATTTAACCTTTTCTAAAAACCCTTGTGGGTTATTAATGCCCAAATTTTTTTGTTTTTTGATATGATTGTATGGAATAATTTGTAGGTAAATTAGGTTTGTTTTTTTTAAACAAAATTTTATTTCTCAGAATTTTGAGATGAGGCCTTTGATAATTTGTATTTGGAATTATTCGACTCTTGTTCTCCTTTTATTACCGCCCTGTTGGCTGTGGCGTTAAGAATGCACCGACTGCACCTCTGCGAGGGGTAGACTCCCCATGGGGCCACCTGTGCCATGGGTTGGCGGACCATATCTT
>CM042146.1:114433174-114458968 GCA_023376005.1 Doryteuthis pealeii | reverse complement strand
AGATGTCTCATATAAACTGGCATAGTCCTTGATAATGAATCCTTTTGGTTACTCTGTAAGAGTTCTCATATACTGGCAATAGTCCTTTGATAATGAATCCTTTTGGTTACTCTAGTTAATCGTATAAAAGTCCGTCCTCAATGAGTACAGTTGAATTTATTGTCCAATGTGGGAGGTTTAAGTATTTCTATCAGCCACGCAGTATGCTAGTGATTGCTGCAAGAATAAACTCCTGTGACCTTGGCTAGTCTATAATCTAGATGAAGAATTAGAGTACACCTTATATCCACAAAAATATTCCAACAAAACACCCTCCCAAAGAAGTTGATAATACTCATTAAATAAAGTAGCAAAAAAATGCTCCTCTGGGTTGTAGATATTTAATTTTAAAGTAATGAAATATATTGAATTAAAAAGACTAACAAAATAAATAGAATCATATAAAAAGATTACACTAATTTTATATTTTAATTGGTTCTATATAAAACCATTTGTAGGATTGATTTTAATGTTGCGAGAATAAAATATAGTGATAATAACACCACATAATTAATTTATAAAAAACCTGGTTTTGAAGAACCCAGTATGCAAATTAACCCACATATACATTATGAAGATGGGAGGGTTGAGTAAATCCAAACAGTTATGCAGGTTTAAGAAAAGTGACAAAAAATAAACTCAAACAAGTAGATGTAGGAGAGATATATTTTGTTCCGCTTTAAGCGGAACCTTTCATCAGTCTGTTTATTCGAAACAAGGTACGTACATTTGTATTATAGAGAGAAAGTGAGTTTGGTGATGAATTCAAGGGAAGGGGAAAGTCTGAAGATTTGTTCGGGAGATAAGATCGAGGAGTTGCTAGGTGCTTTGTCTAGGAAAGAGGGGGGTGGTAGGTTAGAAGTGGGTTAATGTAGACCCTTTTATTTTGTTAGTGATTATAAGATTACAATTGCTGATTTTAAACACTAAAAACTATGGCCTGTTTTTAGGCAAATCTTAACTGGATTTTCATAAGGACATCGTTAATAAATAAAACAGCAACCTTTGAGCACCTTTTGATTCAATGTTCTCACACACGTGGGCATGCCTACAAAGTCAGAAAACAGCAATTAGCTCACATGACTTTCGGAAACATTTTTTCAAACCAGAGTTGCCGAGGAATGGAATAAACTGTCTGCAATCTGTTGTAGGCTTCCAAAACACTGCATCTTCAAAGCACTCATGCTCCTGGTAGTCGCCAACACTATAACCTGATACACCCCCTTCCACATTACATATGCACACACACACATACATGTTATTATTACTGTATGCTATTCATGTTCCTGACACTATTTTCTTTACTTCCGTGTGGCCTGAGGGGGGGGTCGGGACGTCACTTCCACTTCCACTCCTCGCAGGGAAATGGGTCTCCGTTTTTATTTAAATCTAGTTCAGAGGTCATTGGTCGGTCAGTTGAGTATTTACCCTTCCAAAACTTTAACCTCTTTTGTTCATATTTCTTTCTTTCCAGAAATCCGATGCACCATTTTCTTGTCAATCCCCAAATTCTCCAGAGACCATAATAATTATGCTAAAAATGATTTGGAACACATTTCCAAATGTAGGCATGAAAACAAATTTTTATTTAAGCCTCCTGAAACCTAACAAGTCCAAAAGATTAAGATCAATATTAAAAACTGGTACATGAAAGTGAAGGTCATAGTCACATTGTTTCAAATTGTCTCCATTTCACCTTTCTTCAGGTGTCTATTATATTTAGTAACAAAGAATTTTGAACTTCAACTCGTTATTCACGCTGTGGGCAGGAGGAGTAGTTTGGTTCTTATTCTAATGTCTATGATTTAGCTGATTACTTTATATCAGTTGATTTTCCTTGTGATGTTGCTCATGTCTTTTAGTGAACCAGGAATATGGCATTTTGCACTACCCAGCTCCAGGATTTGAACTTCTGACCACTAGGTAACTAGATACTCTTTAAAGCAATGCTTTTATCTACTAAGCTGTATTTTCCTTCATGTGGTGTAATGGTTAGTTATAGGAATGGACTTGTTGACCAGAATTTCAAATCCTGACAAAGCTACAGTTCACAGTACTAATACCCTTGGAAAGGTAGGCATACAAGTATTCTCCCTCTAGCTATGGGTAAATAGTAGCGGTAGACTGGGCTCTTTAACCTTGGTTAGGCAAACCAGTCTAGGAGAAGGAAAACTCTGAATTCAACCTGTTAAACTCTGTTGGGGTGGTCCACTACTAGAATAGGCTCAGTCCTAATTAGTGATCTATTTCACTAATTTTGAATTTTTATTTAATTTAATTCCTTCAAGACAACTGGTGATAATTCTGAGCTAAACTAAACGTCATTTCTCTCTTCATTTGAACTGGGACCAAACTGCCGTAAAATCAGATGGTGGGAATTTTTGGTTCAGGGGTGATGTCTCTGCTTGTAGAACATTTTTTTTCCTTTTTTTCTTTAAATTTCTTTTTTGGTCTGGCGATAGACAGATTATCAGTCATATGAAAATCCAAAGTCACTGACAAAGTTTAAAGCGACAATTTTCCAAGCTGTAAGTTGTATCAGTGCTACTGTATGGCTGCACCAATTCAACCCTAACAAAGTTGCCTAGAGACTTAGCTAGATGGGAGCTGCACAAGAATGCTGTATGCGATATTAAACAAATTGTGGAGGCAAACACAAGAAAGCATCTGTATGGCTACATGCTTCCTATCACAAAAAGCACCCGAATGAGGCCACAAAACAAAGAACATTTACTGGCATGCTAAGAACATATAAGTGACGTCTTCTGGAAATCAAACATATGGGCGTCCAGCAAAAATTGACGGTCTCCTATGGAAATCAACATATGGGCTGTCAGCAAAAAGTGACGTTCTCCTATGGAAAATCCAAAACATGTGGCTGTCCAGCAAAAAGTGACGTTCTCCTATAGAAATCAACATGTGGGCTGTCCAGCAAAGACCTACATTAAGTGACGTTCTCCTATAGAAATCAACATGTGGGCTGTCCAGCCAGACCTACATTAATTGACCAGCTCTGCGTGGATGCTGTGCAGAGGACCTCCAGAGAGCAACGGATGATAGGGACAGTTGGTGAGAGATTGTTATGATATCCGTGCTACTAGCATGACTGATGATGAATACTGTTCTAATGTATAAAATAACATATCTCTTGAATCTTTTTCACACAGAGGCCTCTGGTGTAAGGTTGATGGACTCTGGCAGATTTTCAATGATTGTCTTGATTCTTTTATTGTTGCTTTGAGGATTGCTGGTGTCATTAAACTTTCTGAAGGGTGGTTTTTGAATTGATCATTTTCTCTTGTAATGTGTCTGGGTCACCGCTTTTGATTCATCTGGACTTCTTCAGGTATTTCTTTCAGACTCTGGAGCTTTTCTGTTGGACTCTGGAGCTTTCTGTTTGGACTCTGGGGCCTATCTGTTTGATCCGGGAGCCTTCTCTTGAAACGATGAAACGTTGTGTAATACAATAAAAATGTTTGGTTTGGTTACGCATATCAACCTCGGTGGGTCATTTAATGCTGATAAAAGTTTGAAATAAATCAATTCTTAATGGATAATACAATTTTGTTTATCAACTCAGGTTTTTCTGTTTAACCCATAGATGGGGGACCCTAAGGTACCCACTCCGGGTCAGTGGACCAGGGAGCAATGGTGATGAAGGGGTGCTCCACATTCCCCAAACCTCCAAAACTGGAACCTCACCATCAGATAGTTTAACGTCATTCCCAGACATGTAGACCCTCAGTAACCACCTTCTAGCACCCATATGATAAAAAGGGGTTGGGACTTGCCATATGGGCAATAGGGTTGGGGCAATCATAGGTGCTAGGGCTTGACGTGACCAGCCGATTGATCGGAGGGGCCTCTCCGACCGCCCGTCTACCCAAGAAAGGGCCAAAGTGGAGTCATGGACTGATCACCACCTGGGTTCTATCCTTAAGCATGACGGGTCGCCACCCTGGCCAACAGGTGGCCCATTGGGGAGTCTTACCCCTCTGCAGAGGTGCAGTGGTGCATTCTAACGCCCCAGCCACAGGGCGGTAATAAAGAGAGAACAAGAGTCCGAATAATCCAAATACAAATTATCAAGCCTCATCTCAAAAATTCTGAGAAATAAAATTTGTTAAAAACAAACTATTTACCTACAAATTATTCCATACAAATCATATATACCAAAAAAAAAAAAAATTTGCATTAAATAACCCACAAGGGTTTTTTAGAAAGTGTTAATCAAGGACTATTACACTTTTTACATTTTGAACTATTTTGCAATAGTTCTTAAATAAAGATATCAAACGTTGTAATAATGAAATTATCATACTGCAGTGATACTGATAGCTTTTTAATTTAGTGCGTTTCTGGGACGCATGTATTTGATTTGAATGAGGCCCGGGGAAATTTGATGGGTCCCAACTAAAGTTTTTTAATAAATTGTAGAGTTTTTATCTATGAACAACTAAAGCTGTCCAACCCCTACCTTGTACCCCAGAGCGTATAATTTATTTCCAAGAATATATTGAAATGTATTTACAGTAAGTTGGAAATGGTGTGGGAAGAAAAATAAAACACTGGGATGCATGGATACAATTTTACTGCGTCCTTTTTAGATTTTTATGTGTCGGTGACGCAGGACGCGTATCTATCAGCATCTCTGATACTGTAGTATATCCACAGGTCCTGCTAGTGTTTGCCATTGCTGGCAATAATGGTAATGTTGAAAGTATATTGTTTGTATAAAGAACATTAATAACTCTCTTTATTATCTAATGGCATTGTGCATTCTGCAAGTGTCTGATTTCAGTCTTATCTCTAACCATAAATAGCCTCATCCATGGGTGGGGGGAATTTGTGAACAGGTTCACTTCATCCAACCTCACCATCCGGTTGAATGAATGAGAATGTCTTTAATCATTTTTCACAAAGTGGGCAGAGTTCTTTTCGTCTCGGATGAAGACTTACCTGTTTGGTAGTTGATTATATCTTTAACAAAAATCCTGGCCTGTCGGCTGGGTGTTGGAATGCACCAACTGCACCTCTGCAGAGGGGTAAGACTCCCCAATGGGGTTGGCTGTGAGTGGTGACCCGTCATGCTTAAGAATAGAACTCCGGTGTATAAGCAGTCCATGACCTGCAAACACTCCACTTGGAGCCTTACTTAGGCTAGACAGGCGGTTGGAGAGGCCCCCTCAATCAATCGGCTGGTCACGTCAAGCCCTAGCACCTATATGATTGCCCCAACCCTATTGCCCTTATGGCAAGCCCCAAGCCTTTTTATCATATGGGTGCTAGAAAGCAGTGGCTGAGGGTCTACAGGTCCTGGGAATGACGTTAAACTCTATCTGATGGTGAGGTTTCAGTTTTGGAGGTCTGGGGAATGTGGAGCACCCCTTCATCACTATTGCTCCCTGGTCCATTCTGATCCAGAGTGGTAGTACCTGTTAGGGTCCCATCTATGGGTTAAATAGAAAAATGTATTTATGAAAAAAATTGAGTATCCATTAAGAATGACTTTATTTCAAAACTTTATTGGCATTAAATGACCCACCGAGGTTGATATGCTGTAAAACAGAACAAACTTAAAAAATCAGCGTTGACAACTATGATAGGTGTTTACTGGAATATCATCTTTGGGAACTTTTGGTGAGCCATATTCTCATCTGCACGGTGTAATGGTTAACAAAGCCAGAATAGATTGTTGTTAGAGAGATTGGTTGGTTGGATTTTATGGCATGTCCACCCTTATTGTTTCATTTTATGCAAAAGACATTGTTTTTCATTCTTGTTTACTTTTAAACTCAATTCTTTTTAAACAATTTTTTAAAACTCATTTTTTTTTTCTATTAAACCCATAGATGGGACCCTAATAGGACTACCACTCTGAGTCAGAGTGGCCTGGGAATAATGGTGAAGGTGTACTCCATATTCCCAGAGGTCCTGAACTGGAACTTCACCATCAGATAGTTTAATGTCATACCCAGGACATTAGGACCCTCAGTCATCGCCTTCTAGCACATGTATGATAAAAAGGATTGGGGCTATTGTCATAAAGGGCAATAGTCAGGGACAATCATATAGGTGTTAGGGCTTGACGTGACCAGCTGTTTGATTGGAATGGGCTTAATTTTAAAAAGACTTCTTGGTATGACACTAAACTGTTAATTAGTACCTGTTGGGTCCCATCTAAGCTCTTAAGAAACAAATGTACAATGAATGCAATTCTTTAACCTCTATGCATAAAATAACCTTTGATGGATTTCATGCCATTAAAATCAATTGTTTAATAAGACTTTTTTGGTTTGTCTAAGAACTTTACATTGCTTTGTTAACTTTCTCCTATTTTATGTTACCTAACAAGTACTTCTACCACTTCAATCCTACAATAGGTACACGTATCTTAGGTCAGCCTGAACCCGGGTGGGGGTGGGGGAGATTAATGATTTTTTTTATTGATCTAGCTGTGTGAATCCGTTTTGAATTTAAGATTCTCTTATATAGCTTTGTTAATTAAATTTCATAGATTTATTTTTTTCTTGGTCAAATATCTATTAATATTAACATTCTATTATATTCAAGTATGTTCTTTAAGGGATGCATTAGCTAAGTTGGTAGAGCATTTACCTAGGAATCGCAAGGTTCCAGGTTCAATACTGGTCCTCACCAACTCAGCGTATGAGTAGCAAAGTAAATTTCATATGATCATTTTAAACATTTTGTGTTTATTTATTTACATTTTGTTCATTATTTATATTTTTGGTTTGTTTGTATTTTTTGGGAGGTGGGGGTTGTATTTTATGTTTTAGATAATTTTTTCACATTTTTAACAAATAAAAATTAAAGAATAAATAGATAAAAATTGGTTATTTAAAAAAACATAATTTTGGCCAAAGTCTACTATTCATTTAGTAGTAACCAAACCTACAAAAAAATAAACCCTGCTCTGTTCGCAGGGCTTAGAATATAGATAATTTTTAAATAAATCTATCCGACTCTTAGATGGGACTCTACCAGGTAATACAACTTTGGGTTAGTGGACCTGGAGTAATGACAATGAAGGAATACTTCTTGAGAACTGGAGCCTCACCCTTAGATGCAGTTTAGTGTCATAACCTTGTTTTTGAATGGATCTGGGTTTACCCTTCTTCAGGGATACAGTCAGTATATTCTAAGCCCAAGGTGATTGCTTGTACTGAGTGACCTTGTGTTACCATAACAACATTTTCTTATTACTCAGTTCATTTTTGACATGAAGTAAAAAAAAAAAAAAAATGTTTGTAAAAACAATGAATAAACATGAAAACAAATAAACAAACATTTCTTTTGAATAATTTTGATATTTTGGACTGCTGTCCTCATCTTTATTGTGTACTAGAAGTGGGCTACTCAGTGTCGCCTGAGTAGACGGGGGGGAGTTAGTCTTGCAGATCCATTATTACTGAATCGTGAGTTGGATCCTTGCAGGATGCCCCATTAAAATCTCAATATAAAAAAAAAAGACTTTGCGTTGAGTCGACCTGGTGGGGGGTGCCAGGGAAAAAAAAAGTGCACAAACACTCTGAAAAGAAAAATTAATGGCATGAATCTATCTTTCAGTCAGGTGAGGAATTACTCCCTGCCTTGTAATCCAACCAGGTGAGGAATTATTCCCTGCCTTGACTTTGAGTCATTCAGTAGAGAGGATCTGTTGAATGGTTTCTATAACAACAAGGAGTAATTAATAATAGCAGGACCTGTGGATATACCACAGTATGATAATTTAATTATTATGTTTGATATATTTACTTAATAGCTATTGCAAAATTGTTCAATATGTAAAAAGTATAATAATCTTCATTTAACCCACTCACGCTTTCTTAAAAGAGGGGTTTTAAAAATATTTACATTGATTTGCCGATAAAGATCTGGGGGGAGGCATTTAAAATATCTTCATAAATTTGCTGACAAAAAAAAAAATGACAAAAAACACGATTTGGAAAATACCCAAGTTGGGCCAGAAATTTGCCTGACACCGGCTCACTAAAATATAGCATAAATTAGAACAGGAGGCCGGGACGACATAAGATTACAATTACCAAAATATATTCCGTAATTCACAATTTCAATATTACAAATAAAACAAACATGTAAGTTCTTTTTTTTCTTCAATTCCTTTTAATGACACATGACCATTTGGAATGTTTCATTTTTAAAATTGGGTGAAATAAAATGGGACAAATAAGAAATCTGTGATTCAGTGACACCAGATAATCTGGATTTACATTTTTTACATTGCATCTTGAACAATTTGGACAGTCTCCATTTTTAACCACAGGGTGATAATAACAGACAGAAGATTTAGGAACAAGCGTATTAATATATAGATTATGAGCTTTGTTTAACTTTGTCTTTGATGTTACCATAATGATTTTGACTGATCCATTCTACAGCCTTCTTTATATATGTACAATCCTCTAAACAAAACTTTAAAATTCTGTAAGTAGTGATGATTGGTTAAAATGTAATATGAACATGAAGTCAAATGCAGTTTAAATCTGAAATTCAAATAAAATCAGATAATGTACATTTTTTTAAATTTTTTTACCCAAATCATTTGCCACATGTAGGATATGACACATAGTCGCAGGTATGGGGCATCCAGAGAGGATCAAAATCTCTTTTCAGTTGTAATCTTCAAGACTAGCTTGTTGACCATTACACCATGATGGGATGCCTAAAATCAGATAATGTATTTTGTTGAATAAAATTATTTACTATCTCTGCTTTGTTGTGGCACAAGACCAGGAAGTATGGAGCACTCTGTGAGAAACAAATTAATTTATTATGGTCTGTTAATCCAGTTGACATGTCATTAAAATTAATCGATTCAAATTGTTACTCTTTTTTATTCAACAAAAATAATTTTTTTTGTTGTTGAATAAGGAGTAAAAATTTGGATTGATTAATTTTAATCGCATGTCAACCTGTCTTGTGTTATTTTATGTCTAGAGGTTCGGGACTCACGTTAATTATATGTTCATATTTTTGTGTTTCATTTAATATATAAAATACATATCGAACTATTATGTGATATACAGGTAGTAATAAGATTTTAAGATGATAGCAGTTTTGTAAGAATCTTTATACAATAATTATGATTTAATTTAACAATTTTAATGGCATTTCAACTCATTTAGGGTTATTTTATGCCTAGAGGTTAGGGAATGCTGTTTAGTTATACTTTAATATTTTATTTTCATATTTCTATTTTTTTGTTTCAGTTTTTTTTTTTTTTTTTTTTTTTTTTTGCACATGGCCTATTGAATATGAATAATTTTTAAATAGATCTATTTGACCCATAGATGGGCCCTAACAGGTACTACCACTCAGGGTCAGTGAACCTAGGTGTAATTGTTGGTAATGAACGGAATAATGGCATTTCAATTTATTTCAATGGTAAAACTGATTTGATATAAATTGAGTTACGAACAGAATGAATTAAACTCACAAGTCAATGTACCACAAATTTGAGAAAAAATATTAGTTATGAAGATGGTTTCTAAGTGTGTCATAGATAAGTTATTAGTGGTTTACCATGAAGGATTTCCCCTTACAACCTCCACAGGTTGTAGGATGATTTGAGTTTTAGATTTAAAAAAAAAATGTTTTAGGTAAACAGATACACTAAGACTTTATCATTTTATCAATTTAAACAATGAAATCTGGTAACTCTATAGTGGTGGGATGGTGGTGTAATGATAATATTTATAGCACTGTATGAAGAGTGTTTAGGAGATGAGGGTTCAATATCTAGTACTATTGATAAATAGCAATCATAACACTTATTCATTGTTCTGTATTTGTGTACTGGTTGACATCTATTCTTTTTTTTTTTCTTGAATATAACCCTACAGAAATTAATTTTAGGATTATGAAATTTTCTACAAGACTATCAGGACCTGTTGATTTACCACAGTATGGTAATTTAATTGTTACGTTTGATATGTTTACTTAAGAGCTATTGCGAAATAGTTCAATATGTAAAAAGTATAATAATCTTGATTTAACTCTCCCTTTTTTTTTCTTTTTCAATCAGTTCCAAAAAAATGAGTACCCATGAAGAATTAATAAAACAAACGTCTTCAGCATAAAATGACCCAACAAGGGTTGACATGCCATAAAACCCATACAACCAATCTTCTCTTCATTATAATCGATTCAAACGGATTAATATTATCACTTCTGCGTGCTCGCCCCCTCTCTTTATCTTTCCCTGCTCTTACTTTTTTTTGTACATTGTTTGTGTAGTATCCATCTTCTTCCCTTTCTTTTTTATAATAAAAACAGGATGGTCCATTATTTAGCTGAGGTGACGACACTCATACAAAATAAGATTTCGGTGGATAAGCAAACAGCAGATAATCAGGATTTACATTTTTGCATTTCATCTTGGCTGATTTGGATGGTCTGATTTTTAACTAGAGGGTGTTACAAGATAACGCTCATACAATTAAGAAACACGAGTATGAATATATAGATGGATTCATATAGTACAACGGAGTGGAGTAAATATGCTTTTTAAGTAACGATATGGGCGGTCTCATTTTTAACCAGAGGGTGTTGCAAGATGATAATGGTTTTTTTTTTTTTTTCGGAACACCAGTATTAATTTTACAAAATAATTGTATGAGAAATCAAATGTGCAATTATATCACATTTTGTATGCTTCTCTAATTTTATACAAGTGGCAATTATTGATAAATGCTGCAAGTACCCCTGCCCCACTTCATCACTCTAATTCAGATGTTATTTATCTTCCCTCACCTGAATATGGTTTTTAAATTGCTATAATAGGCATCCTTCATTGACCTTAGGAGTTGCTTTGAAATTAAGAGAAAAAGCATTTTCACTTTGTTTTTTAAATTTTTTAAAATTATTTATTTTTTTCTCTTTAAACCTATTTATAAATTTTATGCTATAGATTTTAATTTCAATCAATTATCTGCATAACCAGTCATTATATCACAAATACTTCATCATCATCAGGTTGTGCTGGCTGCACGGATATCCATCACACTCTCCCTCTCGAGCAGTCCATATCCGTCATTGCCCCTGGGTGGTCCTTTGTGCAGCATCCAGAATCTGCACACGGCTGATTGATGTAGCTTTTTTTGGTTGACCTACAGTGGTGTAACCAGTCATTATATAACAAATACTTCATCAGATAACAAATATCTTCATCAGGTTGTGTTGGCTGCACAGATATCCATCTCTCTCTCTCTCTCTCTCTCTCTCTCCTCCTCTCTCTCTCTCTAGCTGTCCCTATTGGTCAACACTCCTGGTAGGTTCTTTGCGCAGTATCCAGAATCTGCACACACCTGATTGATATAAGTTTAATTGTATAATGAATACTTCATCATGATCAGGTTGTGTTGGCTGCACGGATATCCATTTTTTTCTCTCTCTCTCTCTCTCTCTCTCTCTCTCCCCTGCTGTCCCTTTTGGTTATTGCCATTGGGAGGTCCTTTGCACAACATCCAGAATCTACACACTGCTGATTGATGTAGGTTTTTGCTGGTCAGACTACACTGGTGTGCCCATGTGTAGGTGTCCACAGAACAATGTTACTTATGAGTTTGTTCTTACTTCTCCAGAAGTGTTCAGCATATCTTTTTGTCTTACTTGGTTGATTGTGAGATAGGGGGCAAGTGGCCATACTGTTGTTTACTTGTGAGGGTGCTGCTTCCAAGATTTCTTTAAGATCACCCAGCATCCTAAGTCTTTCTCGTAGAAGTGTTAGGATCCCATCTATGAGTTAAATAGATAAAAAAATGTGTTTAAAAAAAAAAAAAATTGAGTTTGTAAAAAAAATTGAATACCTCACAAGAATGAATAAAACAAAATGTTTTCGGCATGAAGTAACCCAAGGATTGACATGCCATAAAATCCAACCAACCAACCCAACCATTTTACCCATAACTATGAATAGGGTGGGGGTGGTGGTTGCATGAAGTACATTCATGCCTTTTCCAAGGTCATTAATACAAAGTAAATGTTAAACAGTTTTGGTTGGAACTTGGCCAACCGATATACCGTTCCATGCCAACAAGATTCACATCATCTGCACCTCCTGTGACGTTAAATAAGAAAAAAATCCAAAATTAAATTAGCTCAGTTGGTAGAGCATCCACTTTGGAATTGCAAGGTTCTGGGTTTGATACCAGTCCTTGCCAACTCAGTGTATGAACAGCATAGCTTGGGTAATCTGATCTATACGGTAAAGTGGGAAGCTGACGGTAAGTGTGGTGCTCTACCTTAACAAAACAAAAATCTCCCTGGTCTAGTACTCCACCTCAAAAAACAATTTCCTTGGTCTAGTGCTCCACCTAAAAAAAAAAAAATCTCCCTGGTCTAGTGCTAGTGAAAAGGGGATAGACTCCCTCACTGTCTGGCTGATACTGATAATAGTTCCACTCTGCTGAATTATTAATTGTTTATGATGTTAATTTTAATAATACTAGGGGTGTCAAAAGATTTGTAATATTTTCCTAATGTGATGTACAATTCAGTAGCTCCTGATGCTTTTGCTGAGGTTGTGAGGCTGACTGAGATACTGAGCTTGCCTGATACCCTTACTGCTATACTTGACAGATTTGACTCAATGGCAGCTTCTGAATCCACGCTTTTAGGCCCACCTGACCTTGCCTTGTTAGAATCCGTTAAGCCATTGTTTGGGTTATGTTGTTCTTGTTCAAAGAGTCTTGGTGTTAATCCAAAGTCAGTTGTCTTTCTGATGATATATAAGTCTGATGTCTGTAATAAACTCTGGTGTTAATCCAATAATAAGTCTTTCTAGTAGAAAGTTCCTCCAGTAAGTGATCTTGAGCTCAGTGCAAACAATCTTAAATGCTTTTTTATCCTCTTGTCCCATTGGTCAATTTCTATTGGAAGCTTGTTGCTGCTGCTTGGTAGAGTCAACAAGTAGAAGTGATGATTTTTGCTTATATCCTATACCAAGAAACACTAACATGCCTGATTAAAGTTCTTGCTACCTGAGCACAATTTCATGAGTCATTTGGTTACTGTTCTGTGATCGACTGCACCTTCACCTTTCGCATCATAAATGTTTTTGATTGCTTCCATGACATTATTGCTCCATTCGAACTTGTAAAGCAAAAGTTCCCAAATTAGATTATGTTGCACATATTTGTGGATTTCAACTTAAATATATGGGTAATTCCATGTCAAATCATCAGGGCCATGTCACCCACCCCCTTCAATTTTTCTGAAAATTTGTACAGGTGTCGCCATTTTTCTTGCCCCTCCCCCCAATTTTTTCGAGTTTAAAATCGACATAACTCGGTGAATTTTTCGAATTGGAAGCTCAAATTTTGGGGATTGTCTAACTTTAACCTAGTCTACATCTGTACAAAATTTCAGAAAAATTGAAGGGGTGGGTGACAATTTTATTTTTTTCCTGTTGATTTGACATGGAATTACCCATATATAAGTATTTTATTTTATCTTTTTTTATTTTTTTAATCACAAAAATAAGCATTTGAAGGGTGTGACCATAACTCTTTGCCTACCAAATTTCCCTGGTATTTTTTTACCTGTATGATGGAATATTTAAAGGTCACTATCTGTTCATCTTGAAACTCATTCTATTCATATAGTCATATTTTTCAGTGTAAACAAGTGACATGTGTGAGAGCTGCTGGTAGTGGTTATGGTAGGATTGTAGTGGTGGGAGAGCTATTGTAAGAGGTTAAAATTAGGCAAAGAATTCAAATCTGGTTATAAAAAGTAACATTTTACTGAAATAGTCCTACAAATATATTTTGTCCTAAATTAGAACATATATGGTCTAGAAAGCCAGTTTAAAGATTACATCATAGTTAACAGGTAACTTTAAATGAAAAGGACATTTTTTAACCATTTTTTGATAAATCCTTAGAGGAATGGGGCTCTGGACGAGTTAAACATTGAAATAATAAAATTATTATACTGTGGTATATCACAGGTCCTGCTAGTCTTCCAAAAAATAGCCAATGTTTGGCTCCCCTAGCCCCCTCTCCACTCCCTGCTATGTGGCAGCTGCATTGTGATGGACAATATCGGGGGGTGGGTGGCAATTATTTGACCGAAAAGCAGTCTCCAGGGAGTTTTTTTTTTAAAAAAGTGACATGTCTGATAAGATACAATGTCTGGGTTTCTCTGAATATAAGATATAACCTTTCATTATAGTTTTAACTTTGTCATAGTCTTTATCATTATTACAAAAAAAAAAGTTAAACCAAACAAAAAAATATCTGATAACCGCCCCCCCCCCAAAAAAAAGCTATATATTAAATATCGCTTGCAGCTATTTGGTAGTAAAGTTATTTGCTAAATGAATAACTTATTACTGCTTTCCTCTGCGGTAGGAGTGGAGATACTAACTCGAGGTGGGGGTTGGGTGTCAGTAGAAAGAGACTTCTAAAAAGGAAAAGATTGGTAACCCTAATGTCAGCCCTGACAATGGCATAATGGTGTCCTCCTGCAATTAGTCCATTTTCTGTACTTGGTGAACTCTGTAGGTGAAGCAAAGAGATTGAAACGATTGGGTGATGAGGTTTTGAGTCTATGAAGATGTTTTTGTATTTTTTTCCACTAGTTTCTGTGGAATCAAAGATGCTTATAGGTATACGTCCTGCCTTTGTCACTGATGCATAAAAATCTAAAAGGACACAGTAAAATTGTATCCATGCATCCCAGTGTTTTTTGTTTTTGTGTTTTTTCTTCCACCACCATTTCCAGCTAACTATAAATACATTTCAATATTTTCTTGGAAATGAATTACACTATATGGGGTACAAGGTTGGAGTTAGATGGCTTTAGTTGTTCATAGATAAAAACTCTACAATTTATTAAGAAACTTTACTTGGGACCCATCAACTTTTCTGGGGACTCCTTCAAATCAAATAAATGCGTCCCAGGACTCACTAAATTAATAAGCTATTATCATCACTGGGAATGAATGAAACTTGAATACTTGTTGAATTTATTTTTGTACACTTATCATCAAAGTGGGCTGACTACATGGATTCTCTTGACTCTCTCTCCACATCCATCCCTATTACTCTTGGTAAGTCCACTAGACTAGTGCTTCTCATAGCCGGTCCACTGGAGTACTACCAGCTGGTACACAGGTGCCACACATGATATTGAAAAATTTGTATAATTTTGAACTATGGCAATTGTACATATAAACTAAAAGACTTGACAAATAAGTCTCACCAGTTTCCATTGACTGTACACTGGGGGTTAGTTTATATTGAGGGGGGTAAGATCTCTCACTCACCTGAAAAAAGGGTTGTCCTGGGTATTACACTAAACATAAATTGAAAGAAAAAATTATCGAAAACCATAAATTTGGAATGAAAATATTAAATCTTCAAATATACTTGCATCTTTGACTATCTAGATAGTACAGGTACATTTTTTTAAAATTTTATAAAATGTTAATTTTTAATGTTAAATTTAAAAATGGTATTAATTTAAATGACTTTATTTTCTTTAAGTAAATAATCTCTTCATGTATTCAGGTTTATTTTAACAGAGTAAATAATTATTAACTTCATACGACTACTGTTTAAACAGTAGCATTGCATCCAACGAAGCCTTTATCAAATGATTACTCTGGGTTCAGGCATGGTTTTGGGCCGAAACATCATTACCACTAACCCAGAGCCCCCTGCAGTATTTCACAATGCTAACAGACTTTGTTGATTTGTTGTCACAGTATTTAGATTATGTATTTTTTTTAAACCTTAAAACTTCACTTTTACCTAGGTAATTTTAATATTCAAAAGAAAAATATCAAAAAAGAATTATTAAATCTGGTTAATTTTTAGATGCATGAAATAACCAAACAAGGGTTAATATGCTGTAAAATCCAACCACCCAACCTACACAATATTCTATTCTAGTGAGAATGTATTCAAACTGATACTTTTGTTAAAGTAAAATTGGTTAAATCAAACTTAATGGACCTAAATTCCACTATCGTATGTCACCCCGCCTAAAGAAAAAAAATATAAAAAATCAGGGAATTTTCCGATTTAATGAAATTTTCAGTGTTGATATATTAATGAATAAAAGATATAATGCACCACTTATTTTATTTAAAAACTTTTACATTTTTTCAGGTCGGTTAACTTTGAACCACGTATCTTTGAGGCGTAACACAGATTCTCAAATATACGTGGTTCAAAATTAACTAACCTGAAAAAATGTAAAAGTTTTTAAATAAAATAACTTGTGCATTATATCTTTTATTCATTAATATATCAACACTGAAAATTTCATTAAATTCGGTTGATTTTTTTTTTTTTTTTTTTTTTTTTTTTCTCGGCGGGGTGACATACATAAGATGGTGGAATTTAGGTTTGTTAAATTCGATTTAACCATAAAAATAAACACGCATCAGTAAACAAAACTGAAAACTAAAAGTACACTGAAACAATTGAAGCAGAAGGAAATAAAGATATAACAAAAGGAAAATAGTTTTTAAATATAAATTTTTAATATCTTCAGATTTTCTTTTTCTTTCTTTTTTCCCTTCTTAAATCTGAAGGAATCATTTCTCCTTGAACTTCTTATTTACGTAACCTTGAAATGTAATTGTCTTGATTTTATTTTTTAATTTAAAATTTTTTGTTTGGTTTTGTTTTCAAGAGTTTAGCATTCATTAAAATATCTTCTCCCTTCTGTTGTACCTGTTTAATGTCTCTTTATTTCTTTGAATTTTTGAGATGAGGCTTGATAATTTGTATTGTTCGGATTATTCGGACTATTGTCCTCATCTTTATTGTTACTAGTAAATATATGCACCCTCCGGTGCAAGTATTTAAGTTTTAATATAATAAAATATCATATTAAATTAGAAAGGCTAATGCAACTGAATAAGAATGCAGATAAAAGATTTGGAACAGAGGGGGTATGATTGAAAAATAGAACAACTTTGAAACTAACTCTTCCATCATTTTCCATTACTCCCGTCTTTCATTGGTAAATTTTCCTAATTTAACTATTTAGTTAAAATAGGAAGTAAAGAATAATATTACAGTTATTTCTTCTTGTTAATGGAATTCTTTTAAGATTTATTCCTGAGATTTTTGCTCATATTCAATAAGATAAAACCAAACAATTAGAAATCAATAATACTAAGCATATATTTATTAAAATCAAATTTTTAAGATCAATATGCAAATTAGCCTTCCCATTCACACTGTAATTCACTATTTTGTTGTATATATAAATGTAATTGCATGCTATTAGTATGTAGATATAATAAACAGTCTTAATGATGTAAAACGATTTTATTAATAATTGAGGTTTAAATAAAAATAAAATCATAGAGAATGTTATGTAAACAAGAAATATAGTTTCGGTTACAGACAGAAAAACACACAATCTCCATTATAATAAGATATACACAATATTTCAGCCAATGTGCTCTCTGGCCTAACTTCAGATGTTTCTTGTTATTTTTGTGATGAGACTTGATAATTTGTATTTAGATTATAGTCCTCATCTTTGTTATATGCACAATGTTTCGGCCGATGTACCCTCCAGCCTCCTTCATTTTAACATAATCGATTTAGGTTGGTTGGTAGGTTTTTATGGCATGTCAACTATTGATAGGTTATTTAATGCCATTTATTTTATTTTATTCTATTTAATTTGTAATTTAAAAAAAAGAAGTAATTATATGATTTGTATTATTTAGGTTTTTTGGGCTATTGTCCTTATCTTTATTGTTATATACACGTTTCGGATTATGTGCCCTCCATCCTTCTTCAGGGGTTTCTTGTTGAACTAGGGAGCCTTCATGTCATAATCAGAACACTCGAACCAAACCCTTTATTCAATCCACCGGGGTAGACTGTTCTCATTCTATTAACCATGGCTGGGTACGAGTGTTAAACAATGTTAAATATTCTGTTATTTTCACCTGTAGTCAGGATTGAACCTTCAGCCTCGAGATGATTGTCACTTAAAACTGTATTAACTCAACTGTTATATCCATTGTGCCATGTGTCCAACTGAACAAGGCTTCCGATTATGATGAGAAACACCCGAAGAAGGCTAGAGGTCACATTGGCCAAAACGTGTATATAACAATAAAAATGAGGACAACAGTCCAAAAAATCTAAATGATACTAATTATATGGTTTCAAGTAATTTATAATAATTTGCAAAAATTATAGCTTCAAGTAACTATTCTTAATACTAATAATTTACACACAGATCTATACATGGGACCCTAACAGGTACTACCATTGCAGGTCAAAGTGAACCTGGGAGTGTTGGCAACAAATGAGTGACTATTCTCTTCAGAACTGGTACCTCATTACTGGATTTAATTTTTGTGTCATATCCAGGATGCAAAAATGGTTCAAGTCTTTTAAAAATTTGTCTGAATTTTTAAAAGGAAGAATTCTTATTATGAACTGATTTACTCATCTTCATCTTGTTTATTATAGTTTTGGTTTGGTTTGTTGGACCATATGACCTTTAGGCACCCCTTTTTGATCTCTGATAAGAAAGGACATGTTTTTCAATTACACCATCAATATCCGGTTGTTTTAACAGACGATTTTTAGATTTAAAAAAAAAAAAAATTATAAAACTAACCCCTAACAAACAATCAGATATGGACGGTGTAAATGAAAAACATGTCCTTTCTTAATCGAGATCAAAAAGGAGTGCCTAAAGGTAATATGGTCCGGTTTGTTTTATGGCATATCAACACCTTTTCAGGTTATTTAATGCTGAAACAAGTAATTTTGATAAATTTCTATGTTTTAAGTTATTGATATCTTCAAATTGGTATAAATAATTTTCATTAACTTCATTTCGTTTGGTTTGGTTAATGGTATAATAAACCCATGGGTTATTTAATGCCAGTAGAGAACACAGCTTGTGTTTTCTACTGAGACAGCATCGTCTCCGATGGCTGGGTCATGTCCGCCAAATGGATGATAGACGAATACTGAAGGATACCCTTTATGCAGAGCTTTCGTCTGGTAAGAGACAGATTGCTTGCCCCCAGCTGCGTTTCAAGGATGTCTGCAAGAACGATCTCTGGTGCTTTGGCATTGCCCCTTCCAGCTGGGAAAATTTGGCTCAGGACCGCCCTCGGCGGCGGCAGGCTCTCCGTAGAGGACTGTTCATGTCAAGTCACCCTGACACAACACCATGAAGCTAAGAGGTCCAGAAAAAAACAGCGGCAACGAAGCACCAGCACATCAACATCTTCAGGGACAGTCTTCAAATGTGACATCTGTGGACGAGAATGTTTTTCAAACATCAGACTTCACAGTCACAGGAGGCGCTGTAACTTCAGGGGCACAAAAACTTTATTATAGTCTTCCGAGACTGAAATACCAATAATTTAATGCCAAAAACTGAATGTGTGAGATAAGTTGGTACTCGAGTTTCCTTTACAGATGTATTTCATATCTGATTCATAATTTTTGAGATATTTTTATTTTTCTAATGAAGGATAAAATGTCATCCATGTTCATATTCTCAAACAGATCCCTGATATTATTTGTGTTGAAATATTTCTTTCTGATTGGAATGAAAACTCCACACTCCATGAGGAAATGTTTGAAAGTGTAGGGTGTTTAGCATGTCCTGCTTGAGCATAAACGAGCGTGTAAGTCTTGTATGGCCTATGTGCAATTGAGCTAGTATTACTTCTTCCTCTCTGGATTTCTGTTTCATTCATAATATCTCTCTGGATTTTAGTTCAATCGATAGAGCATACGGCTCGGAACCATAAGGTTCCTAGTTAGTTCGATACCGGCCCTCGCCAACTCAGCATACGGGTAGCACAGGGATTTGTGCGGTAAAGTAAGTAGCTGTGGCACTCCACCTCAGATGCAAAAAAAAATCTCCCTGGTCTAGTCCTAGTGAAAAGGGGATAGACTCCCTCGTTGTCTGGCTGATACTGACAATAGGCCACTCTGCCGACTTTACTTTTGGCTTAATTGATAATTTGTTTGGTGCACTACTACGTACAATGTTGTTACCATTTTTATTTGGTTCTTAGACCTGTAAGAATAGAACCCTGGTGTCTGAGCAGTCCATGACAATGTAACACTCCACTTTCACCCTTACTTAGGCTAGATGGGAGGTTGGAGAGGCCCCCTCTGATCAATCTGCTGGTCACATCACATCTATATGATTGTCCCAACCCTATTGTCCTTATGGCACGCCCCAACACTTTTTATATGTACTAGAAGGCAGTGGTTGAGGGTCTTCATGTCCTGGGTATGACATTTAACCCTATCTGATAGGAAGTTCCAATTCTGGAACTCTGGGGAATGTGGAGTGCCACTTCATCACCATTACTCCCAGGTCCACTCTGACCAGGAGTGGTAGTACCTGTTTGTTTACCATCAATGGGTTAAATAGAAAAACACGAGTTTGAAAAGAAATGTTTTAACATCAAGAATGAATAAAACAAAAACGTCTTCAGTATAAAATGACCCAATGCCGTAAATTCCAACCAACCAGGATTGAATAAAAGTTTTGCTTCAAAATTTTAGGTTAATAATTATGACAAGATTTCTGAGTAGGGCTGTGCAGTCTGAACACAAAAACCTTAGACTCTGACTCCTCTATTTTTGGCACCTCCGACTCCTCTTTATGTGATTGAGGGATTATGGTCTACATATAAATATGAAACCATGATTTTTTTAATAATCTATTCATAAGAAGTGTGCACTGTATAACTTTACAGACTAAACTAGGGCCATATAAAGTGTAAATTTAACTGGAGTCTATAGTTTTACCAACTCCAATTTAATTGCTTCTGACTCTGGTGCTGATTCCAGTGACCACCGCTTAATTGCTCCGCCCTGTCGGCTGAGGCGTTAGAATGCATCGACTGCACCTCTGCAGAGGGGTAAGACTTCACTTTGGCCCTTTCTTGGGCTAGATGGGCGGTTGCCGCCTCCGATCAATCGGCCGGTCATGTCAAGCCCTAGCACCTATATGATTGTCCCAACCCTTATGGCAATCCCCAAGCCCTTTTTATATGGATGCTAGAAGGCAGTGCCGAGGGTCTTCATGTCCTGGGTATAACGTTAAACTCTCTGATGGTGAGGTTCCAGTTCTGGAGGTCTGGGGAATGTGGAACACACCCTTTGTCACCATTGCTCCCTGGTCCACTCTGATCCGGAGTGGTAGTACCTATTAGGGTCCCATCTATGGGTTAAATAGAAAAATGTGTTTATAAAAAAAAATTGAGTATCTATTAAGAATGAATTCATTTCGAAACTTTGCCAGCATTAAATGACCCACTAAGGTTGATATGCCGTAAACCAAACCAAACCAAACCTGGAACATTTCTGACATATCTTGTATGTTTATATAAATTAGGTGTGCAAAAGCTTACAGTGCCACCATCATTTTTTTTTTTTTTTTTTCTTTTTTGAAAAATTTTAATTTGAGACTGAATACACAGTACATTTTTTTTTCTAAGTTGAAATAAGTACATTATGTGACTACAAGACATTTATTAGTCTTTTTGCAAATAATTTTGCTGGAATGAAACTCAAGCCTCTTAGAAACCAATGAATAAAAGAAAGTACCAAAACTGTCAAAATAATTAACATAACTATTGAAATGTATCTGGGTGGGGGCTTAAATCCCTCCTGCCTAAATAAACTTAACATCCCAGAGTTGTTCTAGCCCAATGGTTAGAAAAAAGACTTTGGGATTCAAACTTCAGTTTGGAGTATGTATTTACCTAACCCCTCCAACATGGACAGGATGCAACACCAGGTCAATTTCTTTTTGGCTTGAACTCTGTTTTCCTTTTAGACCAGTTGCCTAACCAAAGCTAAAAAATAAAAACTTAGTCTACTACTATTCATCCATACATAGCTGGTGTGTGTGGGGGGGGGACAACAGATGGATTGGTGCCTTTCTCAAGGGCATTAGTGCAAAATGAAATGCAAACAGCCTTGTCTAAGATTTGAACTCTGGTTGATGATTACGATTTCCTATAGAAATAACCATTATGCTAAACGCTCCTCCTATGGCCATCTAGCACATTATTTCTAAAGTCCAACGCCTCCTCATCATGACAAGGCAATGTAAACTTGGTCGTGTCAGAGCCGTGCTGTCTGGGAACTTAAGTTCCTGGTTGGGTCACCCTAAGGCGGACAGGTCTGGCACCCAGTGGTATTAAGGCCACAACCTGGCCAAAGGGGTTCTGGTGAAAATCCAAAGGGCGTCTCCATTATCATCAGGAGTCAACAGCTTTTGGCGTACTTGTCACTGCATCTGTGGAAAATTTGCAAGAAACAAGGGCATCTCCTTCCCCTGACCGGGATATGCATGCAGGGTTTGGGGACCAATTCTGAATTTCCTATTCCATTGTTAATTCTTTTCATGAATTCACAATTGATTCATTGGATGGAGCTGGCACAACAGAGCCAGGGTGAATGCCATAACAGAAAACAAACACTGTGGGCTGGGGCGTTAGAATGCAGCGACTGCACCTCTGCTGAGGGGTAAGACTCTTCCAATGGGGCCATCTGTTGGCCATGGGTAGCGACCCGGGATGCTTAAGGATAGAACCCAGGTGGATTGCAAAACTCTACTTTGGCCCTTTCTTGAGCTAGACGGGTGGTTGGAGAGGCCCCCTCCGATCCATTGACTGGTCACGTCAGACCCTAGCACCTATATGATTTTCCCAACCCTATTGCCCCTATGGCAAGCTCCAACCCTTCTTATCATATGGGTGCTAGAAGGTGGTGGCTGAGGGTCTACATGTCCTGGGAATTCGATAGTGAGGTTCCATTTCTGGAGGTTTGGGGAATGTGGAGCACCCATTCATCACCATTGATCCCTGGTCCACTCTGATCCGGAGTGGTAGTACCTGTTAGGGTCCCATCTATGAGTTAAATAGAAAAATGTTTTATAAAAAAAAAATTGAGTATCCATTAAGAATAACTTTATTTCAAAACTTTATCGGCATTAAATACCCACCGAGGTTGATATGCCGTAAAACAAAACAAACCAAACAGAAACAGTGGGTAGGAGCACAGTCAAGTGGTGGGTAATATTTCAGTAGTGGCAACAAGTTATTGACAAGCAATGTTCAACACAGCTGTCAAACCATGAAATGAAGAGTACACATACATACAAATCAGGTTTAATGTAAAACAAACTAGTTATCTTCTTCACAACAATGCCATCGTTGCTGGTGTGAAAAAGTCGGTTGTATCTTGCGGTGAAGATTTTTATGAATTAGTCGTACAGACTTTTTGTCACTGGCAACAATGCATAGACAATTAGTATTATTTGGATTATTCAGACTATTGTCCTCATCTTTATTGTTATCTGTACAACATTTTGGCAGATGCACAGTATCCTGTTCTCGTTTCACTATCCATAGCTGGGGTACAGGTGTTAAGCTGTGTTAATTATTATTCTGTTACTGCTGCCCCTGAACAGGATACCGTGTGGACTGAATAAAGGGTTAGGTTCAAAGTTCTGTGATGGCTCCCGATTACGACAAGAAGGTTCCCGAGTCTGACAAGAAATACCTGAAGAAGGCTGGAGGACACATCGGCCGAAATGTTGTACAGATAACAATGAAGATGAGGACAATAGTTCGAATAATCCAAATAATAATAGTATTTGATAATTTGCTTTTGAAGCATTGTTAAGTAAAGTATATTATTATTTATGTTTTTGAAGGCAATTACAATGTGTATATCGTATAAAATTCGATAATTATTGAAAATAATCATGACAAGCAAACTCAGCGAAAATAACGCGTGCGACATGTGGAACACCGTACAGCTATTTCAACTTTATTAAGTCTTGTCAGTGGTGTATACCTACGATCTCCCTCTGACAGAGATTGAACCCGAGAACCCAGCACGCAGTCTATCAAGCCTCATCTAAAAAATTTGGTGAAATTGCATAGACAATGATGGTAACTATATGGAAAGATTTGTGTTTTGTAGCTGAAAACTTTCTCTACCCGGTTATATTGTGCTGCCTTTATATGTTGTACAGAGTGGTCCGAAAGTCATGTCCCACCATAAGTGAGTTTGATACTCACTGGTTATCCCATACTTGTGACCTTGTCAAATCCTACCTCCAGTGAACAGGTCCTGCTAGTCTTCCATATTCTCCCAACAAAAATCTAACTGCATATATAAAAAAAATTATAGTTTAAAATATTGAGTTATTTTTCAATCACCTTGTAGATATCAGGAAGAGTTCTTTAAGAAATTGTCATCTTGTTCAGATTTTTAAATAGAGAGATAAATAAATTTAAAAAAAAAAAAAAAAAAAAAAAAATTATCGAATCTTAGATGTGTGCTAATGTACACGTGCTCATGTACACTTACACGGTCTCTAATTTCTGGAAGTGTAGAATGTTAAGATTTTACCCCACACTCTTTACTAGACCATAAAAAAAGTAAAAGAAAAAAAAAGAGATAAGAAACAAGTAAGTAAGGAGAGAGATATTACGTAAGATACAAAGTCCATAAATACATTCCAAAGATAATGGTCTAAGAAGCAGAAATAATGTTTCAAAATTGCATCAGCTACTTGTGTGACTTGATGTTGAAAAACCAAGAATGCATATGTGTGTGTGTGTGTGTGTGGGGTTACTTGTGGGTGAAGAGTTGAGAGAGGGGGGAGAGAGAGCAAGCGCACATGGCTGTGCGTATCAGCATTTATCATGAATGTGTGTTTACGGCACTTTCCCAAAATTTAGCAGTAGTTTTGTCCTCATTCTCCATTTTCTGTGCTGCGTGGGCATGACAATCACGACTAATGCTAAATGCACAACAACTTATCTATCTGCCGGTATATGCTTCTATGTATTATAGATAGGGGGGGGGTTAGGTCAATTTGACCAGTTATTTGACGGATTAAGTGCATTGACAAGATAGGAGACTGTTGAATTATTTCTCATTATCATGATATAGACTTATTGATGTATGCTCCCCCTATATATAAATATGTATAGAAAACAAAACAAAAAATTGTTTTGGTGGTTGGTTTTGAAGGCTCTCACAATGTAAGTGTAAAGAAAAATAAGGTAACTATGGTCTTGTTTGATAACCTGTGATTTATTCCTAATATTTCAAGATAAAAATCTCTTCTGCAGAAGATCTTCGGAACTGAAGTTGTTGCTAGTAGCTGTCCATTTAGTTCTGTTTCATGCCTTCCAAACTCTGTGATTTAATAGAAAGGAATTTAAGTTTTTAAATCTGAAATTTGCATTGGATAATGGGATTTATTTCTTAATATTTTTTCTGTTTTCTATACATATTTAGGTTATGCGTCTGTGTACAGTTAATTATATGAAAAGTTTGTTTATTTATTAGTGGAAAATACAATAAATTAAAAATTTGTATGTGTACAAATATTTGTCCCCCTCCCCGCTGTATACAGTGTGTGCGTGTTATATATACATTTGTATAGATATATTTGAAATATTTTTTTATACTATGCTTGGAGAGCTCAATGTATGACAATTTGAAAATTATATACAGAGCTATATATATATATATATATATATATATATTTGGTCGAAATAAATTTATTATGGAATTACGGTGTTGAGTTCTTCCTTCCTTTATTGATAAATATTGCTCTGTATATAATCTAAAAAGTTTATTTTACATTAAGCTCTCTTTAGTGATTTAAAGATTCGCTGTATTTATACATACTGGATCATCAATATTA
>CM042146.1:114378174-114430674 GCA_023376005.1 Doryteuthis pealeii | reverse complement strand
TGTAATGGTTAAAGGCATGGGAAATGGACTCATCGCCCCGAGTTCAAATCCTGGACGTGGTAATTGCATTTCACTTAGCGCTAATACCCTTGGGAAAGGTATGAATCCTACTCTCTCTCCAGCTATGGGTAAATAGCAGGGCAGACTGGGTTCTTTAACCATGGCTAGGTAACCAGTCTAGGAGAAGGAAAACTCTGAATTCAAACCTGTTGAACTCCGCTTAAGAAATTAAGTTGTATCCTGCTCGTGCGGAGGAGTTGGTAAATATATATTTACGAAACCCTCTGCACAAACCAAATGTGACACAAGGTCAATTTCTTAAGTGGAGTTTAACAGGTTTGAATTCTCCTAGACTGGTTACCTCACCAAGGTTAAAGAGACAAGTCTACTCAGTTGGTAGAGCGTTTGCCTAGGAATCACAAGGTTCTGGGTTTGATACCGATCCTCTCTAACTCAGTGCATGAGTAGCACAGTTTAGCTAATCTTATGTGTGGAGCTGATGGTAGGTTTTTGCACTCCACCTCAGAAAAACAATCTCCCTGGTCTAGTGCTAGCAAAATGGGGATAGGCTCCCTCACTGTCTGGCTATTACTGAAACTTGGACACTCTGCCGGCTTTACTACTTACTTTAATAATACCAGTTCCATAGAACAGAATAATCACTTTTTTTTTTTTTTTCTTTTTAAAATTTTTAATACTCATTTTTTTATCTATTTAACCTATAGATGGAACCCTAACAGGTACTACCACTCAGGATCTGAATGAACCTGGGGGTAATAGCAATGAAGGGTACTCCACACTTCTCAGAGCTCCAGAATTGGAACATCACTAGATGCAGTTTGGTATCATACCCAGGACACTAAGACTCTCAGCCACCCTGCTTATGGTTGCATGGTTGAATAAATAGAGTAATGACAATGAAGGGGTACTCCACACTCCCCAGAGCTCCAGAATTGGAACTTCTCCACTAGGTACAGTTTAGCACCATACCCAAGACCGCACTGTCGTCTGGGGTGTTAGAATGCACTGACTGCACCTCTGCAGAGGGGTAAGATTCCCCCAATGGGGCCACCTGTTGGCCGTGGGTGGCGACCCGTGATGCGTAAGGATAGAACCCAGGTGGTTGAGCAGTCCATGACTTGCAATATTCCACTTTGACCCTTTCTTGGGCTAGACGGGCGGTCGGAGAGGCCCCCTCCGATCAATCGGCTGGTCACGTCAAGCCCAAGCACCTATATGATTTTCCCAATCCTATTGCCCTTATGGCAAGCCCCAAGCCCCTTTTATCATATGGGTGCTAGAAGGCGGTGGCTGCGGGTCTACATGTCCTGGGAATGATGTTAAACTCTATCTGATGGTGAGGTTCCAGTTCTGGAGGTTTGGGGAATGTGGAGCACCCCTTCATCACCATTGCTCCCTGGTCCACTCTGACCCGGAGTGGTAGTACCTGTTAGGGTCCCATCTATGGGTTAAATAGAAAAATGTATTTATAAAAAATTGTATTATCCATTAAGAATTGATTTATTTCAAAACTTTATCGGCATTAAATGACCCACTGAGGTTGATATGCCGTAAAACAAACCAAACCTTTCTTGACTGGTGGTCGGAGAGGCCCCCTCCGATCAATCATCTGGTCACGTCAAGTACTAGCAACTATATGATTGCCCCAACCCTATTGTCCTTATGGCAAGCCCCAACCCTTTTTATCATATGGGTGCTAAAAGGCAGTGGCTGAGGGTCTACATGTCCTGGGAATGATGTTAAACTCTATCTGATGGTGAGGTTTCAGTTCTAGAGGTTTGGGATGTGGAGCATTCCTTCATCACCATTGCTCCCTGCTCCACTCTGGTAGTACCTGTTATATATGTTGAATAGAAAAATATATTTATTAAAAAAAAATTGAGTATCCATTAAGAATGACTTTATTTCAAAACTTTATCAGCATTAAATGACCCACTGAGGTTGATATGCCGTAAAACAAACCAAACCATACCAAGACACTAAGATCCTCAGCCACTGCCTGTTTGTGGTAGAGAGGCTGGATAAATGCATAGACAAATATAAATTTTCTTTTTTCTTTTGAAAATAATTTGGGTAAGGAAGATGTTTTTAGACATGTGTAGATAATATACATAACCAATATCCTACAAGTAAATTAAAACAAAATTTAAATGGTAATGCTCTTTTAAAATTTAAAAACATTTTTTTTTAATACCTCTTCAGAAATGCTGATAGGCACATGTGCTGCATCCCTGACACACAAAAATCTAAAAGGACGCAGTAAAATCATATCTATTCAGTTTCTCTGAATGTTTGAGATGAGGCTTGATGATTAGTATTATCTGCATTATTTGGACTATTGTCCTCATCTTCATTGTTATCTGTTATCGGAGGGCACATCGGCCAAAACATTGTACAGATAACAATGAAGATGAGGACAATGGTCCGAATAATACAGATAATACTTATGCTCCCAGTGTTTTTCTTTTTTCTTCCCTTACCATTTCAAGCTAACAGTAAATACATTTCAATAGTTTCTTAGAAATTAATTACACAGGATAGGTTACAAGGTAGGAGTTAGCCAGCTTTAGTTGGGACCCATAAATTTTCCCGGGGACTCATTCAAAGCAAATATGTACGTCCCAGGATGTACTAAATCAAAAATCTATCAGCATCACTGCCTCTTGTATATCTTGGTCATGCATGTGTCTTGTGCATGTCTTGTGACATTGTGAATCCATGCAGTCTTGACATTCAGAGTTTTTTATTTTTATTTTTTTTATTTTTTATATAAATATTTGATTACATAATGTCACCTGTCAAAAGATGACCTTGGTATCACTTCTCTTCTGCCCTTTCAACAAACTATGTATTCAAAACATTGACTGCTTGATTACTTGACATAATTATCAAGACATTATTTGTCTAATCTATCTTTAGTACATTCCATGCTGACTTGGTTATGTACAAGTAGATTGCTGTTTAACTTGAAAATCTGGTGAAAAAAAGAAAAAAAAAAAAAACTTGCTTAAGCCAGAAAATTAAGCCATCTACAGTGATACTGATAGCTTTTTGATTTAGTGAGTCCTGGGATGCACATATTTGCTTTGAATGAGTCCCTGGGAAAATGTGTGTATGTGTATGTATATATTAAGAAATTTGAAAAAAACAAGTGTTCCAAAAATAAGATGAATTTATTTATCGATGTTTAAACATTTCGGTTTCTTTAAACCATCATCAGGATGTATTATGGGGTGAAGAAATTGATGGATGTTTTATAGATGACAGGAGATAAAAAATCTTTATAAAATTTATTAAAAAAAAAAAAAATTTATAAAGATTTTTTATCTCCTGTCATCTATAAAACATCCATCAATTTCTTCACCCCATAATACATCCTGATGAAACCGAAACGTTTAAGCGTCGATAAATAAAATCATCTTATTTTTGGAACACTTGTTTTTTTTTTGTTTTTTTTCAAATTTCTTAATATTGTCGGATTTATTTCCATATTTACTCCCATATGTATATATGTGTGTATGTATATCATCATCATCATCATCATGTCGCGCTTTCAGCACGGATATCCATGATAATTTCTCTCCATCCGTCCCTATCGCTCATCATTCTCGGGAGGTCCTCTATGCAGCATCCGCACAGAGCTGATCAATGTACGTTTTTGCTGGTCGGCCCACACTGGCTTGTCCATGTGCTGGCTTCCACAGGAGGACGTCGCTTATGAGTTCGTCCTTGCTTCTCCAGCAGTGTCCCGCGGGACTTGTCCGTCTTACTCTAATGGTTTGTGTGATATGTGGCAGGTGGCCGTATAGCTGTTTTCTCGTAGGGTGTTGTTTCCATGTCTTGTTCAGGATCACCCGCAGCATTCTTGTGCAGCTCCCATCTAGTTTATTCTCTAGTCGTTTGGTTAGGGTCCAGGTGGTGCAGCCATACAGCAGTACTGATATGACAACGGCCTGGAAGAACCGTCTCTTTAACTTGTCTGTGAGGTTGGATATAAATAAAAAATGAGACAAAATGTAACCTGTTGGGTCACCCATTGAGCTCTGGGTAGATAATTGGGATTAGGGAAAAGTGAGTTTGCAAACTCACAATCGCCACCAATGACTTTTCCTTCACTTACTATTCAAATTCTGATTTTTAAATATCTTCACAAATATAAATAAAATCTTCATTATTTTTGTACAAAAAGCAAGCTCCAGTGGTAGTAAATGTGCGTATATATATTTACTTTGTTGTTAATAGTTTTATTTTTGTAGTTTCCTCCAGACATACATAGATACACACAATTGCTCTTTATATATGTATAGATAGATAACATAATGCCCATTGTTTATACATAATAATGGGATTGCTCATTACTTTGTATAGGGCTGAAAAGTTCATAGACTGACCAATATGCTCTCATTGAATAGGACCAAATGAAGTCTGTAGTATTTGGATTATTTGGACTATTGTCCTAATCTTTATTGTTATGTACACACATTTTGTCTGATGTGTTTCTCAGGTAAAGAAGGCTGGAGAACACGTAGGCTGAAATGTTGTGTAAATAACAATAAAGATGAGGACAATAGTTTGAATAATACAAATTATCAAGCCTCATCTAAAAAAAAAAAAAAAAAGTAAGACAAATTAAGTTTGTTAGCATAGTCTCCCTTACAGTCTACACACTTCTTCCCTCAGTGTTGCAGTACTTGGATCCTATTGGTAAAAATACATCAACAACAGCACATATGAACTTTTCATCACACCCTTGTTCAAGTTTATTACCCAACCTTATTTTTGCAGTGTCTCATATACTGACAAATAAACAGAATTAAACTTTTTTAGTACTTTGATTGGTGACTGTTTTTGAAAACTTGGTGTACTGTAATCAAATTCTGGTCTTGTGCCAGACTTAAGTAAAGTTTAATAAGTACCTATATCCTTTGGTGAGGAGGCGCTTGCCATGTAATGGTTATAGCTGTAAGTAAAGGATACAGTGACCCAAGTTCAAATCCTGAACTAGGCTTTTTGCATTTCACTTAGTGCTAATACTCTTGGGAAAGGTGTGAATCCCTCTAGGGTCTATTCTCCCTCCAGCCATGAGTAAATAGTAGGGCAGGCTGGGCTCTTTAATGTTCGTATGGCAACTACTCTAGGAGAAGGAAAAACTCTGAATCCCAATCTGTTTAACTCCGATTAAAGATAGACATTGTGTTACACCCTGCTTATTGTGGAGGGGTTAAGTAAATATATTATATATTACTAGTACAAAATAAAAAACACCCTCCGGGCGATGTAAAAATAGATTTTTGAAACATATTGCCTGAGGGGTAGGAGTAAAAAAATTCAATGTCAGCGAGTTTGTACCCTATGTAAGTAAAATCATTCATTAAAGGATTAAAAAAATAAAACAATTTGAAATGTAAACTTTAAATATGTATTAAAATAAAACGAACTATATATAGATATATAATACCAGTCGTGTATTTATTAAAACTTGTTTTAAAAAACAATGAGGACTGTCTAATATTGCATGGTCAAATTTTGAGTGTATGTATTCTATATTATGACGATTTTCGGTAATGTGATGTAGGCAATGGTGTAATTTTTATTACAGACAAAAACCGGAAGCGACTCTCCATTATTAAAAGATTTGCTAAGTTTTGGTGTATTTGTTTGATTTAAGTAACATACAGGAAGTTTAAAAAAAGAAAAAAAAAAACTTTGTTTCTGTAAGGTTATGTGGATAAAAGTTGGAGTGGCCTATTGTTAGTATCAGCTGGATAGAGTGAGTCTATCCCTTTTCACTAGTGCTAGATCAGAGAGATTGTTTTTGCTGAGTGTGGAGCGCCACACCTACCATAATCTCCCCCACTTTACCGCACAGATCAGAATACCAAATATGTGCTACTCGTGCACTGAGTTGGCAGGGATAGGTATCGAACCAGGATCCTTGCAATTCCTAGGTGGGTGCTCTACCAACTGAGCTAAACCGTCATCTTTTTGTCTCCCCCCCCCCCCCAAATACGCCATCAAAGATTTATTCCTTCCAATTCTGAATTATGTGCATTGAAAACCTGCAAAGCAGATATTGAAAGCTTGGCTAAATTTCAAGTTTCATCCTTGGGACATTGATTAATTAGTGTGTGTGTGTGTGTGTGTATATATCTATTATATATCTGTCAGTATTGCTGATGAAATATATTTCCCTTTTTCGTCTCTGGATCAATAAATGGCATAAACAACAGTGGATTAACAAATCAATTTTTCCCTCTAAAAACTAAAAAAAATGTTTAGCATTTATGATTTTGTACTTGTAGACTTCTCAGCTGCCTGGGGGGTGCCTTTTGGGGCTTTTTATGGAACAGCAGGCAAAATTTTGGGAGTGGGATTTTATAAATATGGAGACTTTTTTTTTTTTTTTTCCCCCTTTCATTCCATTCTTTGATTCACTTACACTTTGTCTTGATTAAGGCTTGGTGTAAATGAATGAAAAAAAAAAAAAAAAAAAATTGTATCTTGGATTATTTGACTATTGTCCTCATCTTTATTGTTATCTACACAAAATTTTGACTGATGTGCTCTCCATCCTTCCTCAGGTATTTCTTGTCGAACTCTGGAGCCTTCATGGAACTTCAAACCGAACCCTTTATTCAATCCATGAGGGTAGACTTTTCTCTAAATCATGACCCGAGTACAAGTGTTAAGCTGTGTTAATTATTCTATTTTACTATCGACCATGACCAGGATTGAACCTGCAGCCCAGAAATAATTGTCACTTAGAACTGTATTAACTCAATGCCTATATCCATTGTGCCATGTGTCCAATTGGTATTATCATGAAGTCATGCTGGCAGCATGGATATCCATGACACTCTCACCAACCATCCCTATCTATCATTGCTTTCGGGAGGTCCTCTGCGCCGCATCAAGAATCCATGCAGAACTGATCTATGTAGGTCCTTGCTGGACGTTCCACACTGGCATGCTCATGTGAAAGTTTCCATAACAGAACGTCACTTATGAGTTCATCCTTGCTTCTCCAGCAGTGTCCAGCATGCCTTGTTTGTCTTAATGCACATAGAGAAGGCATGACAGATTATCAATCATATAGAAATCTAATCTCAATGATAGGTTAAAGTGACAATTCTTCCAAGGTGTAGTTGTCGGTGCTACTATATGGCTGCACCACTTGTACTCTAATGAAGTGCCTACAGAATAAGCTAGTTAGAATGCACCTCTGCAGAGTGGTAAGACTCCCCCAAATGGGGCCACCTGTTGGGTGTGGGTGGCGACCCGTGATGCTTAAGGATGGAGTCTTGGTGGATGAGCAGTATATGACCTGCAACATTCCACTTAGACCCTTACTTAGGCTAGACGGGCAGTCGGAGAGGACCCCTCCGATCAATCAGCTGGTCACATCAAGCACTAGCACCTATATGATTGATCCAACCCTATTGCCCTTATGGCAGGCTCCAACCCTTTTTATCATATGGGTGCTAGAAGGCGGTGGCTGAGGGTCCTTCATGTCCTGGGAATGATGTTAAACTATCTGATGGTGAGGTTCCAGTTTTGAGGTTTGGGGAATGTGGAGCACCCCTACATCACCATTGCTCCCTAGTCCACTCTGACTCGGAGTGGTAGTACTTGTTAGGGTCCCATCTATGGGTTAAATAGAAAAAAGTAATTATAAAAAAAATTGTGTATCCATTAAGAATTAATTTATTTCAAAACTTTATCAGCATTAAATGACCCACTGAGGTTGATGTGTCGTAAAACAAAACCAAACAAACTAACCAACCAACAGAATAAGCTAGATGGGAGTTGCACAAGAATGCTGCATGTAGTCTTAAACAAATTGTGGAAACGTCCTGCAAGAAAGCATCTATACGGTTACTTGCCCCCTATCACACAAGCTATCCGAGTAAGATGAACAAGGCTTTTTTGAATACTTTGTACTCAAAGTTTTCCTTCTCCTAGACTGGTTACCTAGCCAGTTTAGCTGGAGGGAGAATTGGATTCATACCTTTCCCAAGGGTATTAGCGCCATGTAAAATGCAAACAGCTTCATCCAGGAATTGAACTCGGGTCGACGAGTCCATTTCCTACAACTCTAACCATTAGACCACGAGATAGATATGTCTTTGAGTCGAGGGAGAGAGAAAAATATTTTATGTGCAAAAAGATTTCAATGATATGATGGGGTTTAAAGTAGCAATAAAACCTTAATGAGTAAAAGAAGAAAAAAAATAGGCCTCAATGATGTCATGGTCTGTAAATAGAATGTTTAAGCTTTTTAGTAATGTGACCAGACTATTTCATTTATTTATACTAGCCAGAATATTCACCCTCTGGTTGTAAGTATTTAAGTTATAATGTAATGAAATATATTAAATTAGAAAGACTAATGAAATTAAATAAGAATGCATATAAAAAGATTACTTATTTCAATTATATTTTAATTGGTTTCTACATATCATTCGTAGGATTGATTTTAATACGTTGGAGAATAAAACTATAATATTAGAGATCAATAACACCAAATAATTATTTATTAAACCCGGTTTTGTTAAAAACAGTATGCAAATTAACCACACCATATATTATGTAAACCTTTATTTCTTGGTGATATATAAGACCCATTGCAGGATTTTAAATGCACTAATAACATGGGATGTTTTGAGGCAAATCTCAGTTTTTCATAGACACCTCGTTAATAATAAGATTTATTGTATGTATTAATGATTTTGACTAAAAATTGAATATGCATTGTTAAACTCATGCAATTTCTGAGGGTATTGTGACGTAAACAGTGATGTAATTTCGGTTAGACAGACACCAAATCTCCATTATAATAAGATTTTTTGGGGCAATCAATTCAATGTCTTATGGGATCCATTGCTTTTTAGTGGTGGGCATTTAATTTTTAAATTTATTTTTTAATCAAATTATCAAAAAAGATACTTATTCTTCTACAATTTCCATGTCGAATTTTAATTCAGTAATACAGTGATGCTGATAGCTTTTTGATTTAGTGCATCCTGGCAAGCACATGTTTGCTTTGAATGAGTCCCCAGGAAAATTTATGGGTCCTGACTAAAGCTTATAACCTATCCTGTGTAATTCGTTTCTAAGAAACTATTGAAATGTGTTAGCTTGAAATGGTGAGGGAAGAAAAAAGAAAAACACTTGGAGCATGGATATGATTTTACTGCGTCCTTTTAGATTTTTGTGTGTCATGGACGCATGACGCGAAACCTATCAGCATCTCTGAAATATTACATAGTGAACATTATATATTGAAAATTTCAGATCAAAATTTAACTAATAACATTCTCCTTGTGTGTGTATAAAATCATTCAGATATTATACAGTGTTTGTTTATAAATTCAATTTAAGGATTGGGTAAGCAATGAGGTTTATACAAGAAATGCTTCAATTCACAAGTCATCCTTGTTGCATCCGAGCAGAAGACACCATCAATGTGTTTCAATCAATTGGAAAAAAAAAAAATGGTTATGACTTTTTAATAGTCTGGTAAATAGGAATTTGTTAAGATTAAGTCACAATTGAACATACAACTTCGACACATTTCAAAATACAAGATAGAATAAGATAGTGTACATAAACATGCATACAACTAGCGTCCGTACCGTATTTAGGCTTAAATTAATATAATGTTGATCTCCCTGAAATATAACAAAATGGAACTTATTTAAAATGTACCTTTTACCATGTAAGCTGCTTAGATGACGTTTAAAAAAAAATTTTTCTCTTCTCTTTCGCTCTTTTTCTTTCTTCATTTCTTTTCTCTTCTCTCTTCCTTCTCTAGTTGTCTTCTCTCTCTCTTTCTAGTTGTCTCTCTCTGTCTCTCTCCTTTCTAGTTGTCTCTCTCCTCTGTTGTCTCTCTCTGTCTCTCCTTTCTAGTTGTCTCTCTCTCTGTCTCTCTCCTTTCTAGTTGTCTCTCTCTGTCTCTCTCCTTTCTAGTTGTCTCTTCTGTCTCTCTCTTTCTTGTCTCTCTCTGTCTCTCTCCTTTCTAGTTGTCTCTCTCTGTCTCTCTCCTTTCTAGTTGTCTCTCTCTGTCTCTCTCCTTTCTCTCTCTCTCTCTGTCTCTCTCCTTTCTAGTTCTCTCTCTGTCTCTCTCTAGTTGTCTCTCTCTGTCTCTCTCCTCTCTCTCTCTTTTCTAGTTGTCTCCCTCCTTCAGGTGCCCGTATGTTGGGGGCCTACGCGAGTCCATCCGAAAGCACGAGAATTGTGCGTAACATGGGTGCGAGGTTCGAATGATGTGCCCGGATGTTGGGGGACTATGCTCATAAATAACTGAAGTGAGTGGAGCGCTGGGGGATGTAGTTGGCTTACATGAGACTGCAGTCGGTGAAGAAACACTTTGTGGACGACCCTGCATCAGAATTTGTTTTTAATTCAACATATGACTACATGACTAAACATGACTACATTTTTTATGATCTTAACAATTGTTGACAAAACCTATCAATAATAAATACTTGAATTATTTACCAATCCTAAATTGAATCCTTGGGAGAGGAATTTGGTTAATCCAATATTTTGTCACACTTCAAAGTTGACCTATCAATAGAATGTGAGATCAGAACTGTTTACCTTGGCTTCTTCTGTCACACCCATACATTTTTAAGTTGGTCAGTAAAAAAAACTTTTGTATTCAGTGAAAATCAGCAATTTGAATGTTACGTTGCATTGAAGATATATAGTGTGCGCATAAAAATTAATCAATGTATTTAACAACCCCTTCTCATAAGTAGGATGTGAGACAAGGTTAATTTTTAAGTGTAGTTTAACATCTTTGAATTCAGTTTTTCTTTTCCTAGGCCGGTTGCTGTACCAAGGTTAAAGAGTCAAGTCTCTAAACGTATAATGCAAGACTTCATAATTTTCCTAATTTCATCTCTGAATCTAGAATGCTGTTCACCCTGTTGGTGGGGCTACTCTACCTGTATCACCTGCAAACTCCAACACCCATTTGGTATGACATTATAACTGCATCTGATTTTGGCTGTGTGGAGTCCCCCATTCATTGCCATTACTCCCAGGTCTACTCTGGTCTGAAGTGGTTGTACTTGTTAGGATTCTATTTATATGGCAAATAGACTTGTTTAAAAATATTTGTATTTGATAGAACTTTGTGCAAAATGAAATAAAAATCTCTTAACACATTTGTAAATGTAAATATGAGTGATTCCCTAACTTCTAGACATAAAATAACCATCACTGGTTGACATGCCATTAAAATCAATCATCTAGAATGCTGTCGTATAAAAATATATTTATGTAGATAAAAAGTTCTTATTAGAAATAGCAAGGTTATTTCCTATAAGTCCAACATAAAAAAAGGGGAATCACTCTTGACTGATCAATTATTTATTTATTGATCTACTAGGAAAAAAGAAGGGGTTAGGGTTTAGGGTTAGTTTAATGGGGAAAATAAATAATTTATCAGTCAAGAGTGGTTCCCCTTTGTTTATGTTGGAGTCATAGGAAATAACCAAATAGCAAGATTTATTTTCATTTTAATAGTAGCCATATAAACTCGATATTTAGTTTAAAAAAAAAAAAAAAAAAAAAAAAAAAAATTTTTGCTACTAATCTGGTAAAATTTTTGCTGCTGTAAAAAGTTTAGGATTCACTTATTCTTGCTGTATGAGGATCAGGGCTCGACATTAACGCCGTTGATAAAATTACATCCGGGACGATCAATACGTCATCCGGGACAGTTTGCCGGGGGATGGTAAAAATTTCAAAAGGTTCAGCATGTCCTTCCCAAAAATGGAAACCAATGATTACATGAAAATTGAAATTTAAAAAAAAAATTGAAACTAAGGGAAAAAAATTTCAATAAAAATTTTTTTGTTCATTATCGAGTATAACGGGTTATAAACAAATTCTGACTAGCGTCATTTTTTTTTTTCATTGTTCAACAGAACAGAAACTCCTGATTATACATTCATTTTTTTCTTTTTAGTTTTTAACAAATTGAAAAAATCATCAGGAGTTTGTTTAATGTTTTTTCTTTCGAATGGAAAAAATTTTTCAAGAAAATATTAATTTTTCTGCAAGTTTCATTGTGTTAAATGTAGGGGGGCTAAATTTCACAGGTATAAATTGGTGGTACCTAGTGATCATCAAATTTCAATGCTAATTATTACGTCCCCTTTTTTTCATGCTGAAAAATAAACTTAAACAAAAATTGTAATCACGATTTTCGTAATTTTTTGATACGAAAAAAAATATTAAAAAACATTGGAGTATTCTTTAATCTTATCTTTGGAATCTGTAAATTATTTTAAACCAGTAAACATATTTATTAGAGTTTTAAAGCAATTCTATTATGAATAAATCAAACTCCGGTTAACTTAAAAAAAATAATTTTTTTTAGCTCAAAACACATTAGGAAATGGATTTTTTGTCCAAATGTCCAGAATTATCACTGCTTCAGCTTTTCTTAATGTTTTATTACATGTTATTATGCTACTGATGACTGACAAGTATAGATGATGCTAATGAATTAAACAAAAATATTTTGATTTCGGGACGGTCCAAACCCAATTCGGGACGGTTGATAATTTTTGTTCGGGACGGTCATGAAAAAAGTTAGTGTCGGGGCCTGATGAGGATGTTCAAATATTTATGGTTCCACCCAAAAATCAACTTATTTTATAAACAAAATGAATTAGTGTGATATTCTAAAAAGAATGAAATATAAAAAGATACTTCTATTCAGGATAATAATCCACTCATTTGATATATCTTTTTAAAAATACAAAAGTGCTCAATACTGCTGAGAAACTTCAAATAACAAACTATTCATAATTCACTCTTGGAATTTTTGAGATGAGGCTTGATTCTTAGTATTATTTGGATTATTCAGACTATTGTCCTCATCTTCATTGTTATCTGTACAACGTTTTGGTCAATGTGCCCTCCAACCTTCTTCAGGTATTTCTTTTCGGATTCGGGAACCTCCTTTTCGTAATCAGGAGCCATCACAGAACTTTGAACATAACCCTTTATTCAGTTCACAGGGGTATCCTGTTCTCATTCCGCTAACCATAGCTGGGGTTACAGGTGTACAGATAACATAAAGATGAGGACAATAGTCCAAATAATACTATTTATAATTCATATATGAAAATATGCAAGGTATTTTTACACCTCCCTTTTGATGCTGGAATGTGACACAAATTTTAAATTGCTTTATGTATTTAGTTCTCTTAAATAGACTGACACGTCCCTATTTTTCATTTGTGTATATTTATTTTTGGCAGATTTGTTGTTCTCAATAAGTTTTAATGAAGCAGTATTATTGTGTTTACCTGACCTATAAAACTTGCTTTTTTTTTTTTTTTTTTTTTTTCTTTTTTCTTTTTTTTTTTTTTTTTTTTTTTTTTTTTTTTTTTTTTTTTTTTTTTTGTATATGTCTGTGTGAGAGAAATGCTGGAAATATCTTTAGTGATTCCCCCTCCTTTTTTATTTTTTATTTTTAAAGAATCATTAATGTCAGGAATTTTTCACACAATTGAGCGTCCTCTTTATGTTCAGGTTCTATAGAACATATGTTTAGCCCTGTCTGCTGGGGCTTTAGAATACACCGACTGCCCCTCTGCAGAGGGGTAAGACCCCCTCAGTGGGACCACCTGTTGGCCGTAGGTGGCAACCTGTGATACTTAAGGATAGAACCTTGGTAGATGTGCAGTCCATGACATGCAACACTTCACTTTAGCCCTTACTTAGGCTAGACAAGCAGTCAGAGAGTCCCCCTCCAATCAATCAGATGGTTATGTCAAGCCCTAGCACCCATATGATTGTCTCAACCCTATTGTCCTTATGGTAAGCCCCAACCTATTTTATCATATATGTGCTAGAAGGTATGATGTTAAACTCTATCTGATAGGAAGTTCCAATTCTGGAGCTCTGGGGAATGTGAAGTACCCCTTCATTACCATTACTCCCAGGTTCAATCTGACCCGGAGTTGTAGTACCTGTTAGGATCCCATATATGTCAAGCATGAATAAAACATCTTCAGCATAAAATAACGCAACAAGGGTTGACATACCATAAAATCCAACCAACCTAGAACATATGTTGGTTAAACAAAGCACTGAAGAATTAAAAAAGACATTAAAACTTTCATATATCTGATTCCGTTTTTTATTTGTTTTTATTGAAGTTTTATCAAAGACCGCGTCTCAAACTCTCTGCTGTGGCATTCCAGCAGAATATTTTTCTAATGTTCCTCAGGCCGATACCATATTTGTGCCATATTATATATTTACCAACCCTTCTGCACAAGCAAGCTGTGACACAAGTTCAATTTCTTGAGCTGAGTTTAACAGGTTTGAATTCAGAAGTTTCTTTTGATTGGTTGCCTAACCAATGTTAAAGAGCCCATCCTGCCCTGCCATAGCTGGCGGTTTAGAATTTTTTTGTTTCTTGGGTTTAAAAACTAAAATCTTTAACTAGATTATAATTTATTGGTCTTTATTGAAATTGCATAAGAGTTGACTAGTTTGAGTTGTCACTATAAGCAAATATTGTCATAAAGAATCCTACCCCCCTCCCTCCCAAATAAACTATTTACTTTGACTGAGAGACAAGTCTGCAAAAAGAGCTTGGCCATCTGGTTGCAGTTATAATACTGAAAACTTATACCTAATTATTTCAAGTCAACTATAAACAAAATTAATGAGGCTTGACTCCTTGCCAAAGATATTTTTGATATAGAGCAACTAGATATGTTCAAGAATGTGGCAAGATAGAAAAATCTTGTAGAGTTAGATTTTATAAGTCAATGGTTGTAATCAAGTTAATTGAATTACTAAATACAGATTAGAAGGTGGTTTATTCAGATTAAACCCTCTGCTTCTTCTTCTTCTTAGACTGTAGCTACCAAAGATTAGGATGATTTTTATTTAACTACTTTCTGGAGAAGTTTTGACACTGGGTCATGTCATAAATAACCTCAGACAATTGTAGGAACCCTGTTGGCTGGGGCAGAAAAATATTGACTCCAAAGGAGTAAGACCCCACCAATGGGGCTACCTGTTGGCCATGGGTTGGCTTAAGTATGGAACTCTGGTGGCAGGTCAATTTTGAACTGTAACGTTTCCTATGTGGTGAAAGTTGCAAATTAACAAAGAATTACTGCACAAAATATTTTTCTTCAAAACTTTGCCTTCATTTGAAGAAATAGATTTCAATCTTTTAAAATGTTATCACTGTTACAGCTTAATTAATGAGGTAAAAAGCAGCATATTGAAGTTCTCAAAAAAAAAAAAAAAACGACTCAATCAAAATTTTATAGGGAATTTTAAAAACAGAAATCCTTCAGGTCGTCAGGCTGTTACGGATTGAAAACACTTTCTTCCTCTTCGAGAGAAACTGCCTTGGCATTTATGCCTCTGCAGCCAAACCCTCTGCAGCCAAACCCCTCCGCAGCCAACTGGGATGACAGGAATCTTACCACAAGTTACCAATCATGATCAGAAAGTTGAGAGTTCAATCTCTGTAGTCACCTTCTACAAAATTGTAGAAAAGAGACTAAAATTTTTTAAGTGCAACTTGAAAAAGTGACTTTTTCTTCATTTTTAGTTTTAGTGCAAATTGTAATCAAGAGAAAGTTGATAACATAAAAAGAATAATGAGCTAAAGTTAATTTTTTCTTTCTTTCTTTTTCTTTTATTTTTAACTTGTAAATATTTTAGGGTTGTTATTGTCGTTATCTAATCAAGGTATGACATTTGAAACTGATAAAGTGAATAACAACACTTGGTCTTATCTTTCTGATGGTGGCCTAGTTGCTCTGCTTAAACTAATAATTCTATTTTCTGAGGCTTTAGATTCTTTTTTTTTTTTTGTTTTGTTGACAAGCTGCACATTAATTTGAGATTATTCATATTACAATAAACACTTCATTCTTGAATCGACAACCAACGCATTTCATTTATGCACAAACTACTCGCCACAAATTGGTAAAAATTTTGTGCTTAAAACCTTTAGTAAACTAAATCTTCTTTGCAAATTCTGTTTGAAAAGGGCCCCCCCAAAAAAAAAAAAAATCATTGACATAACAGAAATTGGTTATTTCCTATAATTCCAACCTAAAAAAGGGGAACCACTCTTAATGAATTTTATAAATTATTTATTTATTGATCTACTAGGAAAAAAGAAGTTATGGTTTAGAGTTAGTTTAATGGGAAAATAATGGGTAGATTAATTGGCAGATGAAATTCATTCAGAGTGGTTCCCCTTTTTTTAGGTCGAAGTTATAGGAAATAACCCAGAAATCTTTAATAATAATAATAGTATTTTTGAAATTTTAAAAAAAAAAAAAAAAACAAAAAAAAACCAAGTTAAATGTTCTCAAAGTCATCAGTTTGAGATGTCAGATTTTGATTGATTTTAATGACATGTCAATCGTCTGGGGTTATTTTGTCTAGAGGTTAGGAATTGTATGCATTGTACATATTTACATATTTTTGTAGTTGTTTAAATTTTGCACACAAGAATACTTGGTATTATATAAATAATAATAATAATTTGCACATGATTGTATGGTTTCAAGTATTCCTATCTAATATTAATAATTATATGGTTTAAAGTAATTATTTCTATTGATAATAAATTGTTTGCATATCTATAGGTTAAAATCATTTGCATTATGGTCAAGTCACATAGCGATATGCCTGCTCAATACTTAATTGAGTGACCACTTAAGAAACAGCAGGTACTGTAATCAACCTTAGTTCTTTGTTTATCCAAATTACTTAATTCGGCATTAGATAACCCGAAAAGGGTTGATATGTAGTTAAATAAAACAGCAAACAATAAAATGATTTGTATTCATTAGGATTGTATAATAACTGCACAAAAGTAAATATGAACATGATTCCCTAACCTTTAAATCCTAAAATAAACCAGGATGTGTTGATATATTGTTAAAATCAGACTTTTCTTTCTTGGGAATGTGGGGCACCTCTTCATTGCACCCAGGTCCATTCTGACCCAGAGTGGTAGTACCTGTTAGGGTCCTATCTATATGTCAAATAGATATGTTTGCAAGTTAATGAATATTATTTCTACTAATTCATAAAACCAAACCTATTTACCTACAATCTATTTGTCTACAAATTATATATACAAAAAAAAAAACAAACTATTTGGCATTAAATAACCCACAAGGGTTGATATGCCATTAAAAAAGAACCAATCCAACCCTGTTAGCTGGGGCTTTAAAATACCCTGACTGCACCTCTGCAGAGGGTTAAGACCCCCCAATGCTTAAGGATGGAACCCTGGTGGCTGAGCAGTCCATGACATGTAACAGTTGACTTTGGTCCTTACTTTGGCTAGACAGGTTGTTGAAGAGGCCCCCCTTCCAATCAATTGGCTGGTCATGTCAAGCCCTAGCACCTATATGATTGTCCCAACTGCCCTTTTATCATGTGTAGAAGGTGGTTGCTTAGTCTTAATGTCCTGGGTGTGATATTAAACTCTATCTGATAGTGAAGTTCTAATTCTGGAGTTCTGAGGAATTTTAAGTACCCCTTCATCACCATTACTCCCAGGTCCACTCTGAACTTTGCCAGCATTAAATAACTCATTGTGGTTGATATGCTGTAAAACAAACCAAACCTGTTAGGGTCCTATGAGTTCGATAGAAAAACATGAGTTTAAAAACAATTGAATAATCAAGAATGAATCGAACAAAACGTCTTCAGCATAAAATAACCCAACAAGGGTTAACATGCTGTAAAATCCATCCAACCAATTTTTTTCTTGCTCTTTAAAAAAAAAAAGAAAAACTAATGCTTTACTTATTCTCTGAATGTTTGAGATGAGGCTTGATTATTAGTATTATCTGCGTTATTCGGACTATTGTTATCTGTACGTTTCGGCCTCTGTTGTACAGATAATACTATTTAGTATTGCAAATATTTAAGATTTGAACTTGTAACCTTTAAAGATTCTTTCAATGACTGATTGAAAAAAAAACCCCAAAAAACAAACTTAGTATGTCATGTTTGCAAACAAGGAGAAAATGTTTGTTGACAAGTGTTAATTAGTTGCACTCCACATGGAATCAATTTGTTGCAAGTAATTCTGGCTGCTGTGATAATTCATCATAATTATCTGCCATTTTGTGTTCACTACAGGACAAAACTGTCGGGTGGCACAATGTGCTAGTACTACAATGTGCTATTAGTACTACAATGTGCTATTGGTACTACAATGTGCTGTACTATGTAGCCCAGTACTACCTGTTTCATAGTCAGATCAACGACGACAAAACTGGTAACCCCAAAGATTTTGTCTAGTGAGGAGGGTGGCTAGACACCCTGCAGAATGAAAAACAAGACCTGTAAAAGGGCGGAAGAAGCTCTTTGTTCAACGGCCATCTAGCACATTATTTCTAAAGTCCAACTGCTCCTCATCGCGGCAGTACCATGTAAACTTGGTTGTGTCAAAGCCATGATGTTGGGAACAAGTTCTTGGTAGGGTCATCCAAGGCGGACAGGTCTGACACCCAGTGGTATTAAGGCTAAAATCCATCTTAAGGGGTTCTGGCAAAAATCCAAAGGGCGTGTCCATTATCAGAAATCAATGGCTTTTGACGTACTTGTCACTGCATCTGTGGCAAACAAGGGCATCTCTTTCCCCTGACTTGGATATGTGTGCGGGATTTGGGGACTGCTTGTGAATTTCCTATTCCCTTGTTACTCCTTCCATGAATTCACCACATTTAGAAAAATAATCATCATAAAATAGAAACTTTGTTGATACAAAGATTGTGATGCAATGGTTATTGGCATAGGAAATAGACACGGTGACCCGAGTTCAAATCCTGGATGAAGCCGTTTGCATTTCACATAGTACTAGTACCCTTGAGAAAGGTAAGAATTCAACTAATTTCCCTCTAGATAGAGCCTCACCATCATATGCAGTACAGTGCACCCCTTTAGGGGAGGGGGTATCTTACCCCTCCTGCAGAAGATGCAGTATGTATTCTAAGCTCTGCTAACAAGCAAAGAGTATAACATAGTACAAAAGGTTAATAGAATGGTGCCCAATAAATAACAATGTTACTTAAAAGAAAAAAAAAACCCAGAGAAGATGAATTTTTCTGGTAAGACATGGAAGAGATTAGTAAAATCAAATTCATCATGAAAAGTGGAATTAGGGAAATGGGGGGGGGTGTCCTGTTTTTGTGACTGCATTCATGCTGGGTCAGTTGAGCTGGCTCCATCCAACGAATTCACCTGTCGTGAATTCATGGAAAGAGTAACAAGGGAATAGGAAATTCACAAGCAGTCCTGTTTTTTTTTTTTTTTTTTTTTTTTTTTCAACATGAAATATCAATTTAATGTGTAATATTTCAAATCACAAAAAAAAGTTTTTATTATCTTATTCTAAGTTAATATTCCCTTATGAATATTAACTTCTGATTACAGACCACATTTAAGAAAATGAACAATTTTTTTTTTTTTTAAATGTTAATTTCTTTATTTTTTCTTAGAAAAAAGTGAAATTTTTTTTTTTTCCCCAAAAAATTTTGTAAATTTCGATTGGATTTTTGAATAAATTTTCTAATTCCTTTTTTTTTTTTCTTTCAATTTCAGGTTGAGATTGTAGACAACCTGCTCAATCAGTAAGTATAACTTATATCTTAAATTTTATTTTGATTTTTACTAAATATCTCTTGTTTTGATCTTCACTATTACAGATAGTGTTACTTATCATTACTCACTTAATGAATACCTATTTATAGAATGTATATTAAAACTACAAATAGGGGGAAGTACTCTATTATAATTAGAATTTAAGTTATCTTCCTTCAGAAAATACTAGAAGCGGCTACCCGGCTAGACCTTGCGTTGTTTCGAGTCACTCTGAAAAGAAAAATTTAATATCTACTATTAGAAATATTAAGTGAAAAAAAATTCCATGCTATTATTGTTTAAATTTTATTTTTTTAATTGTCTATGCAAATATAGATTAAATTTTCATTATTTTTCTCAAAAAGCAAGACCTGGTGATAGTGAATGTGTAACTATATTGACTTTGTTGTTAATTGTTTTATTTTACTAGTTTGCTCTGGACATACATACACACAAACTGCCATATATATATATATGTATAGATAATCACACCAACAATCCCAAACTGTTATTAACTTGCAAATTGAGTTGGAAATTTTTATTCTGAATATATTGAGATATCAAGTCTTGCTATGGCAAAGATGCTGATAGGTACATATCTTGTGCCCCTGAAGCACAAAAATCTAAAAGGATGCAATAAAATTGTATCCATGCGTCCCGGTGTTTTTCTTTTTTCCCTCACCATTTCAAGCTAACTGTAAATACATTTCAATAGTTTCTTAGAAATGAATTACACAGGATAGGTTACAAAGTAGTGGTTAGATGACTTTAGTTGTTCCTCAGATCATAAAAAACCTACAATTTATTAAGAAACTTTAATTGGGACCCATCAAATTTCCTGGGGACTCATTCAAAGCAAATATATACGTCCCAGGACGCACTAAATTAAAAAGCTATCAGCATCACTGCTATGGTATGCTATTTTTTGGAATCATAATGTGTGTACATATGGGTTTGGGTTTTTGAAGTAGTTTAAGTTCAGTTTGGCACAAGGCTAGAAGTATGGGGTACCCAATGACACTACAAATGGCCTGCTACCCTAGCTTGTTTATCATTACCTGGGAGTAATGGTAAGGAAGGTACTCCACACACTCCAGATCTCCAGCCTCACAGTCAGATGTAGTTTAATGTCATACCCAGGACCCTCCATTTTTTATTTTTTTTTTTTAATTTTTATTTTGAGGGGAGACTCTGCAGGGGATACAGACTAAGCCCCACTGCCAGGGTATTATATTGTATGTGTGATGGTTACTATATCTATCACTAGAATGGCTACCCAGCATCGCCTGGGTAGGGGGGGGTGTGTAAAAAAAACCCTGGTGTATTGATTTTACTTTTGAGATTACAAACCATCAGAATTATCTGACATTTTTGCTCATTTATTAAAATAAAAGCAAACAATTAGAAATCAATAATACCAAGCATATATTTATTAAAATCAAATTTTCAATATCAATATGCAAATTAGACTTCCCGTTCACACTGTAAACTGCTATTTTGTTATATATATTCATATAATTACATGTTATTAGTATGTAGACCTGCCCAACGGGCTGGGGGTCCAGTGGCTTTGGCCCTGGATCTTTATAAGTTAATAGTGTCGATCCTAGGGGGCTATCCCCCCAGGCAATACCTGCCCCCTTGATTTAAAGGGCAGGGCTGGGTTTATTGCCCAGCGTCTGAGGCGCACCCCTTCAGGGGGAATGCTGATGGGATCGACGCAATTTTTTCCACTACCACCCATTAGCTTTGGCTTGTGGATGTGCCCACATAAAAATGTCCTTGTGTCATGCTCTCATAAGTGGGATGAGAGGCAAATACCTGTAGATCAGGCCAACACCGGGTGTCCAGTGGCTTTGGCCTTGGACCTTTACAAGCTAACATCGTTGATCCCAGAGGGCCATCCCCTCAGGCAACACCTGCCCCCTTGATTTAAAGGGGCAGGGCTGGGTTTATTGCCCAGTGCTTGCCCCCCCCCGGGGAATGCCAATGGGATCAACACATCTTGTGGGTGGTGCCACATTAATAGGGCCTTGTGCCTAACTCGTACACGTGTACGTGTAAATATCTAGTATGTAGATAAGGCAAAAAGTATTAATAATGTAAAACAATTTTATCAATAAGTGAAGTTTAAATAAACATAAAATCATGGAAAATGTAATGTAAATAACTAAGTGAATTATAACTTGGGTACTAATGTGTTTCAGTTATAACACACACACAGGCTCATTATAATAAGATATACAGATTTGCTATGTAGTTGTTTCTCTGACTGTAAGTTTTTTTTTCTGGTATAATCTTTCAAATTACTCAACAGAACATCTGGCAAATGACCCTTCCAAGCTTTTATGCTGTTTTGGGTTTCACATAAAACTAAACTTACTTTTTCATTGAAAGAGCAACTCCTACAACATTGTCACAGAAGTGGGGAAACGGTGTCTGAATCTGAAAAGCCACAAATGCCGCGGTCACCTTAGTTAACGACCATAAACTCTAAAGCTCTCCAATATAGCTGACTAGCAAAGCCGTAAATCATTGAAAGATTTTTTAGTTTCTATTTTTATACACTAAGCTTATTTCTGTCAGTCTCTTTTTTTAGGATTATTGAATCTACCCCACACTGAGGTGAACATATTTTGTTCAGGATTTATTCTCATTTATGTTTAAATATATTGTTTATATTTCCTCCTTCTTCTTCTTGTTTGCTGTTAAGAATGGAGTTGGTCTTGAGTCTTTTTTTCATTTTAATTCTTTTTAATTGGTTAGTCATAAAAATTAACCTTGTGAATGGGTTTGTGAATGGAATGTTGAGTATCCATTCAGCTTCAATAATGTGTAATAATTGGTTGGATGGTTGGTTGGTCGGATTTTACGGCATGTCAACTCTTATTTTATGCTGAATATTTTGTTTTATTCATTCTTAATGGGTATTTTATTTTTAAAAAAATTTTTCCTTTTTTTTTTTTCATTTTTTTCAAATCAATTTAATTAAAAAAATTTTTTTTTAAGAACTCATTTTGTTCTGTTTAATCCATAGATTGAGACCCTAAAAGGCACTTCTATTCCGGGTCATAGTGGATCTGGGAGTAATAGTGATAAGGGGTACTCCACATTCCTCGAGATCCAGAACTGGAACTTCAGCATCAGATAGTTTAACGTCATACCCAGGACAATAAAACCCTCAGTCACTGCCTTTTAGCACATATATGATAAAAAGGGTTGGGTTAATCATATAGGTTCTAGGTCTTGATGTGTTACTTTAGCTTGGGTATGTTTGCTTTAGGGTTACATTTAGTCTTAAGTTATATTTTGGATTTTGGTTAGTCGTGTTGAAGGAGAGGGTGTGGAACAAAGAAGAGGCACAAAAAAAAAAAAAACAAATAAACAAGACAAAAATGCAGGCAGAAAACAAGAGGATTAAAAAAAAAAAATTGAGCTATTCTCGCCCACCCCCACTCTTTGATCTTATTTTTTGATCTTATTCTTTGATATATTTTACTTATCTCTCTTCACAAAGATTTATCAATCAGATAAAACAGATGTACTCTTTTTTTCGATAACGTTAGTTTTAAAGTCCTAAATAGTGTTCATGTCACCATTGTCAATAATATAAACTTATTTACTTAATTATTTGTCTGTATTTTTTAGATGAAACTTGATGCAAATAATTTTGATATTTCAGATTATTGTCCTCATCTTTATTGTGGTAGTTATTAACACGTTTCAGCCACTGTCTCCCCTGGCCTTCCTCAAGTGTTTCCAGTGTATCTGAGTATAGTGATGATGCAACCTTGTAAATCATTATTAACACAACATTTAAAAAGTAAATTGGTTATTTCCTATGACTCCAACATAAACAAAGGGGAACCACTCTGATAAAATATTTATTTTCCCATTAAACTAACCCTAACCTCGTCTTCTTTTTTCCTAGTTGATCAATAGATAAATAATTTATCAGACAAGAGTGGTTCCCCTTTGTTTATGTTGGAGTTATAGGAAATAACAAGTAAATTATTATTAACGCATTTAAAAAGAATTTCTTCAAAGCTTGTTTGATTAACTGTCAAACTATTAAGAATGATTTACCAGGTTGCATCATCACTATACTCAGATTCTAAGAGTGACCGCCGATATAGTCTGCCCTGCCATCCAGATCAATAAACTGAACCCAGGGAAGACTGCGATAAGGTTCATTTAAAGCTGGCACAAAGCCCAGTAAGACTAAGAAGCCCAGACCAAACATTTTGTTGCCCGCAATGGACTGGGAGTTAAGGGTCGACCTGAGGCCGAAATTGGTTTTTCCCAAACACATTCTAAAAACAATTGTACCCAGACCTGAATTTTTCTCAAATAGGAAAAAACAATGTAATGTGGGAGCTGACCGTACCATGGGAAGAAAATGTATTAGAAGCACACAAAATGAAAAAATCAACATACAATGAATTATTATCACAATGTCAACCAATGGTTGGAAGGCGTCGTGCCTCCCAATTAAAGTGGGTTCAAGGGGATTGACAGCAAGATCGGTGTGTAAAGCTTTATCAGATATCGGTCTTGTCGGGGCCAAAAAAAGCTCGGCACTTAAATCAATTACTAACACAGCTGTAAGAAGTGCCAAATGGCTCTCCTTAAAAATTAATCTGAAATCCAACTTGAAGGAATAATCTTTGGTTAAATGCAATTTTCAAGACTATTTCAAGTCAGTTTTTTTTTTTGTAATATATATATATATATATATATATATTAACTGTTAGTGCCTCCCTCCCCATTTATTCTCTTATTTTTAGTTCATTTTATTAATGTTTCTTTCCTTCCCTACTAGAAGGGAAAAAAAACAAACAAAATGACTGTGGCCTTTTGTATCTTTAGAATTTACATATGAAAGATTTATTTTACCCTGATTTAAATAATTTCAAATCAATTTTGTGCCGTTAACTTTTTTTTTTTTTTTTTTTTTTTAAGTTCAAAAAGTGCAAAACTGAGATTCTTGTGTACTGGAAGTTGCATGCAAACTTCAAGAACTGAAATAAAATTGGCTGGATTTTTCAGGCTTGATTTGGGGGGTGGGGGGGGGGGTTTGAAAAACTAGTGTTCAACAGAGCTTGTAGAAAGCGTTTGATAACAGAAAATTAGTATTACCTTTCAGTGGCAAGTGTTTGCTAACAAAGTAGATATTGTTATCCTTCAGTTATGCAAACTCATTCTGTTGCTGTTTTAACAGTGGAATTTTAATTCTGAAAACATTCATCGCAAAGAAAATAATTTTAGCTGAAGGATGATTTTTAAGAGTACTAGCAAGACCTGTGGATATACCACAGTAAGTAAAAGTAAAGTAAAGTCGGTATCAGCCAGTCAGCAAGGGAGTCTATCCCCTTTTCAATAGCGCTAGACCAAGGAGATTGTTTTTTGGCGTCTGAGGTGGAGCGCCACACCTACCATCAACTCCTTACATTACCACACAGATCCCTGTGCTACTCATACGCTGAGTTGGCGAGGACTGGTATCGAACTAGGAACCTTGTGGTTTCTAGCCTAACGCTAACCCAGCCCCTAATAATAATACCACAGCATGATAAAATTATTATATTTGATATGTTAATTGTAAATCCTGATTATTTGGTGTTGCTTATCCGCCAAATTCTTATTTGTTATGAGTGTTGTCACCTAAGCTAAATAATGGACCATTCTTTTTATTATAAAGAAAGGGAAGGAAAAGGACATACTACAGATAAAATATTAGAAAGAAAGGAGTAGGAGAAGATAGAGGGGGTGAGCGTGGAAGTGATAATGCTAATCTGTTTCAATTGAACATAATGAAAAGGTGAAAAGGAAAAAAATAGAAAATCAGGATTTATTACACGTTTTACATATTGAACTATTTGGCTATAGCTCTTAAATAAACATATCAACGGTTGTAATTAAATTATCATACTGTGGTATATTCACAGGTCCTGCTAGTATTAGGTAAAAATACCAACTTTTACATATTTAATTGAGGTTAAGTAAACATACAAATGTGTTTATTTTTATATGGCTTTAAGCCGATAATTTTTGGAGGATATGTGTTTAATTGAAGTCGTACCTAATTTTGAAAATTAATTAGTTAATAATTAATGAATTTAGGTGGGCATATATGTTCAAATGTAATTGAGTAAGGATGGTGTTTTTTTTTTTTTTTTTTTTTTTCTTTTTTTTTAAAAAATAATTTTGTCACAAAATAGATATGTAGGCATTTTATGTGTTGGTTGATTGGATATACGAGGGAAATTAAAAAATTATCCGCACTTTTGTTTTATGGACGCCGAGCTCATCGTGGCTGATTTGATAGACACAACCATGACTAATCTGCAGAGAATAAGCTACCTCATCGATGATAACTCACCGGTTCACCATTACGATCTCTCGAGCTTGCTGAATCTTCTCATCAGTGGTGGAGGTTGATGGATGTCATGCTCCCTCTTCATGTGTGAAGCCACTTTAAAACTTCTCTATCCACTCATATACGCTTCTATGTGGTAGTGCACTGTCCCTGGATTGTGCTAAAAGCTTCCAATGAATTTCACTCCTTCTGACCAGAGAAACCGGGTCACTTTCTTGGTGCATACTGATAGTGGAGTGGCTATGTGTTACGTAGTGCCTTTTCTGTGACGGCACTAAATATCTATATATGTTATATACCTTCTTACTTCTTATTCTGGTCGTCTATTCTTCTATCTTGGTCTGGTGTATCTTCTACAGGTCTGGTCTTTCTTATGTGGGGATTCCGTGTCTTTATCGGGATCATTTCTTATCAGAAGCCTTGTGCTATTGTTAGCTTTTAGTAATAACAACAAGACTTCGATTTACTTTTGATGTTACTTTATTCGTAGAACCCCAGACCAGACAACTGCGCAGTCATCTCACATCTTGCTAGCTTCGCTTCTAAGTCCTAACTCTAACTCTGCAACTGACTAACTGAGTTGCTTACATCTTAAACCGGAAGGGCTTCTATTGACTTCCGTTCTCACGTTCCATCCCCAGAACGCAAGGTGAGAGTGAGGTCAAGCATTGTCATTCACTCTCAAGGCCATCAGCTGTACTGATCGCCATAAGGATTTCTATACTACCTTAAAAAGATATTAGGGATCCATAATTATGTAACATATGTTTACATTATAAAGATGGCAAGGAAAATGGTGTGATTAGGCTCAAATTTTAGTCATGTGACCATAGCATTGCCAAATATAAGTAAACACGCGCAGAACACAATGTGACAATAATAAAGATGTTTTTAGCTCAGTTGGTAGAGTGTCCGACTAGGAACCACAAGGTTCCTGGTTCGATACCGGCCCTCGTCAACTCGGTGTATGAGTAGCACAGGGATCTGTGTGGTAAAGTGAGGAGCTGATGGTAGGTGTGGCACTCCGCCGCGGACGCCAAAAACAATCTCCTTGGTCTAATGAAAAATGGATTGACTCCCTCGCTGACTGGCTGATACTGACTTTAGGCCACCCGATGACTTTTACTTTATGGTGAAAGTGTGGATAATTTTTGACTCTGTCGTAATTAGCAAGTCTCGACATATCTGAACTTGAACCTTAACCATTCTTTATTGCATCAGGAATATCTTGGTAAATAAGTAAGCGTCTTGACCTTTGCTCTCTGGGATTTATCTTTTTATTTAGATAAGGAATGACAACCTATCGATGTGGGGGTGGCTGGGTCGATTGTGATAGATTAATTTTTTTTCTGTAAGATCATTTTTTTAATGTTTTGTCTGTAAGATATTTAAGCTTAGTTTGGGACAGGGCACCCAGTGAGAACTGAATTCACTTCTAATTAATCAAGCTTAAAGTAAAGTCATCGGGGTAGCCTATTGTCGGTATCAGCCAGACAGCGAGGGAGTCTATCCCCTTTTCACTAGCACTAGACAAGATCGTTTTTGGCATCTGAGGTGGAGCGCCACACATACCATCAGCTCCTCACTTTACCGCATAGATCCCTGTGCTACTCATACGCTGAGTTGGCGATGGCTTGTATCGAACCTGGAACCTTGTGGTTCCTAGTAGAATGCTCTCTCTTGCTTTCCTCTTCTCTCTCTTGGTAATATTTTTGATGATACCACAAGAGTTGAAATTCTTAGATACATTCAGCTGTCTCTGTTGTCTTCATTATAGAGTTATCTTATATATCTGGATGATATAGAATATAATGCTGAGTCATTCTTACTGTGAGAAATAATTATATTAAGTAAACATTAACTTAGAGATGGGGGGTGGTGGTGGTGGTAGTAGTAAAGGAAGGTAACAAATTCTATTTTTATATACCCATGCTTATCTATGTACGTACACACACACACACACACACACACACACACACACACACATTTATATATATATATATGTGTGTTCACACACATTCAGTGATGCTGATAGCTTTTTGATTTAGTGCATCCTGGGACATGCATATTTGCTTTGAATGAGTCCCCGGGAAATTTGATGGGTCCCAATTAAAGTTTCTTAATAAATTGTAGGGTTTTTATTTATCATCTGGGGAAACCACTAAAGCCTTCTAACTCCTATTTTGTAACCTATCCTGCGTAATTCAAAAGCAACTATTGAAATGTATTTACAATTAGCTTGAAATGGTGAGGGAAGAAAAAAGAAAAACACTGGGATGCAGGATGCATACCTATCAGCATCTGTGTGTGTGTGTGTATACATACATAAATACATACACACACACAGTAGCATGTTTTGCTAAATTTACTAACTATAAATACTATAACGTTCCTGTCAGCAGGACTTAGAATATGTTGACTGTGTTTAGAGGAATAAAGGCACCCTCTCCCAAAAAAAAGGATATGTATCCTTGTGTATAACACTAAACTGCATGTGATGCTGAGACTCCAGATCTGGGGAGTGTCGAGTACTTTTCATTGCCATTACTCTCAGGTCCACTTCAACTTGGAGTGGTATTACCTGTTAGGTTCCAATCTAAGCGTCAAATAGATCTGTTTAAGAATTATTTGTATTCAATAGGACAATGTGTACCCCACAAAAAATCCAACTGAAAGTACAATGATTGGAATTCCCTAACCTATTGGCATAAATTCACACTAAATGAATAAATAAAATCTGTCAAATCCTATGTGGAATTTAAATATCTATATATATATATATATATATATATATATATACCTAGTCTTGTAATGCTAAAAAAAAAAAAGATTAAAAATTTTTTAATTTTTTTTTATAGCTTTAAGTGTTTAAGTTTTAATATAATGAAATATATTAAATTACAAAGACTAACGAAATTAAATAAGAATGCATATAAAAAGATTACACTTATTTTAATTATATTTTATTTGGCTTCTATATAAAATCATTCATAGGATTGATTTTAATACATTAAAACAATATTAGAAATCAATAACACCAAGTAATTATTCATTAAACCCGGTTTTGTTAAAACCAGTATGCAAATTAATGACACCATATATTATGTAAGCCTTTATTTCTTAGTGATATATAAGACACATTGAAGGATTTTAAATGCACTAATAACATGGGCAGTTTTGAGGCAAATCTAATTCAGATTTTCATAGTGACTTTGTTGATAAATAAGATTTATTGTATGTATTAATGATTTTGACTATAAATTAAATACTAATTGATAAACTTATTCAATTCCTGAGGGTATTGTGACATAAGCAGTGATGTAGTTTTGGTTACAGACAGACACTGAATCTCCATTTATAAGAAAAAATATAAAAAAAATATATATATATATATATATATATTATATATATAAATCTCCTGTCTTGTAATGCTAAAAGTTTTTAGCTTTCTTTACCTGTATTTGATGGAAGCCATCTTAAATTCAAGGCTCTCATGGAACTGCTGCTAAAGTATGGCTGACCCTCCAAAAATATAACCTGATATTATTGACGATGGCAAAAGTATATTCTGACTTGAAAATATTGTTACATGATGTGCAATAGTTAAAATAAATCCCAGTTGGATAATGTCTGTAAGTTATTTGAATAATCTTAGCGATATTTTTATCTAAACTCACTGACCGAGACATCATCTAAATGTTTCTTTTATTCGTAGCAGACAAAATCACTTGCTTACATTGACTTTATGAGATATATATATATATATATATATATATATATATAAGAATATTGTTATTTGTCATAATTTTGTGTCGACATACTGTCTCTTTATTGGTATAGATTCTCTCTTCCAAGTTTAAATGGAAGGGGAATATTTTTATGGCTGACTTATTTTATGTAGGTATGTTATTGCTAGAATTAACTCTTAACATCCTGTTGAGAATTTTCTAAAGAGTTAATTGTTTTGTGTTAGTATAGCATTTAATTCTAAGAGTAACAGCAGCAAATAAATGAATTAAAACTTAGTTTAATTCTAACAATTTATTAAAGAACAAATAAAACAATGAGTAACAATATAAAGTCCTTCCTGTGTATGGAGTTAAGTTTTAGGGGTTTACCGGTGTGATGGAGAAGATATCTGGTATCTTAGGGTGATTCTTGGAGAGGATTTTAAGTCGATGCCTTGTCAGAGCTGGTCTGGAATCTGTCTGGGTATTTTTGTATTTTGTGCCAAAACATCTGGGCTCATCACGTGATTGGTATATCCAATTGCTGAAATCCTCTCCCCCCACTTAACCCCACACACAGAAATAAACATTTTACTGACCCAACAATTGTTTTGATTCTTGTCACCATTTTAGGCGTTTTAGTTCTGCTGTTGTATTGAGTGCAGTTTCAGTGGATATTACATGAGGCATAAAGTTTCATTTATGTCTTGAAGTAGAAAGATGTAGTATCAGTTTAATCCCTGTCTGTTGAAAATTAAATTCAAGACATTTAAAACAGCAACCAAAAACGTGTCAGTATTGTCAAATTCTTGTCACAATTTAAGCTGCGATTTAAGGATGTCTGCAAGTATGATCTCAAGTGCCTTTCCAACTGGGGAAAATTTGGCTCAGGACCACCTTTGGTGGCAGCAGGATCTCCATAGTGGGCTATTCATGTCTGAAGTCACCCTGGAGCAACACCATGAAGCAAAGAGTTCCAAGAGATAGTAACAGCAACTGAACACTGGCACACCGACATCTTCAGGACTGACCTTCACATGCGAGATCTGTGGTTGAAACTGTCTTTCAAAAATACCAGTGACGGAAGGTGCTGTGCTAGAACGTAACTACAGAACATGAGAAATCTATGGTCTTCCAAGACTGTAATGCTGATGATTAGAAAAAGACTACAGAAATTTTGAAAATATTTTTTTTTTTGTATCTCCCTTGCTTGATTTTTGATAAAGATATCAGATTTAATAATGATACTTGATAGCTTACAGATATGATCATTCAATTTAGTATGTACAACCGATATTTAACTATTTCCATTTGACTTGAGATATGCAATGTACCCCCCCTTCCCCCCAAAAAAAGGTTGTGTACTGGTTAGTTGTAGGAAATGGACTCGTCGACCCAAGTTCAAATCCTGGACGAAGCCACAGTTCACATAGCGCTAATACCCTTGGGAAATGTATGAATCCAACTATTCTCCCTCCAACTATAGGTAAATAGTAGGGTAGACTGGGCTCTCCAACCTCGGTATGGCAACTGGTCTGGAAGGAAAACTCTGAATTCAAACCGGGTAAACTCCACTTTAAAAAATTGACCGTGTCGAATCTTGCTTGTGCGGAGAGGAGTTGGTAAATAGATATAAAAAGAAAAGTAAGTAAAGTAGATGGGTTGCCTGATATTGGTATCAGCCAGACAGCAAGGGAGTCTATCCTCTTTTCACTAGTGCTAGACCAAGGAGATTGTTTTAGTGGTTGAGGTGGAGTGCCACACCTACCATCAGCTCCCCACTTTACCGCATAGATCCCTGTGCTACTCATACTGAGTTAGCGAGGGCCGGTATCGAACCAGGAACCTTGCGATTCCTAGGCAAGTGCTCTACCGACCGAACTAAACCAACCCAGAAAATACATATATATCAAAATATTATTATATTAAAATATAACTTATACAATTTTTGTGTTTTTCAAAGTGATACAAAACTTTGGTTAAGATGGTAGTGAAAAAGTGGCTTGTTCAACGTTTTTATAACGTGAATCGTGCTCACACAATAGAATATTACTACACAAGACTTATATTTAAAAACATTAACATGCTTGTATATTAAAATATAACTTATACAATTTTTGTGTTTTTTAAAGTGATACAAAATTTTGGTCAAGATGGTAGTGAAAAGATTTATTTGAATATTTTTTTTTTTTTTGTTTCTTGTAGATAAGAATGTGACTTGTTGATCTGTCCTATTTTTTGAACAAGGTGTTGGTTATTTATTGGTCTATTTTTGTGTTAACACACCCTCATGTTTTATTTGTTGCGTAGCTAAATCTATTGATACCATCAATTGTCTTGACATATAAATTAAAGATCATTTCTGATTTGTCGTGGCTGAGAGACGCGATCAGTCAACAAACTGATCACATACCCAATTTCATTGATAGATTTTCTTTCGTATTGGGTGAGTTTTTATTTTTTTATTTTTATCTAAAAAAATTTTCTTTTCTTCAAATTCTATTTCCTATTTTCTTTATTTTAAAAAAAAACTTTTAGGCTTGAAAAATATTTAAACTATATCTTTTAATGTGAAATTTTAATCTGTTAGCAAATTTTTTCATTATATATGGGATTTTCAAAATAGTCATTACATTTAATATATAAAATACATATCAAACTATTATGGGATATATAGGTAGTAATAAGATTTTAAGATGATAGCAGTTTTTTTAATTATGATTAATTTAACAATTTTAATGGCATTTCAACTTGTCTAGGGTTATTTTATGTTTAGAGGTTAGGGAATGCTGTTCGTTATACTTTAATATTTTATTTTCATATTTCTATTTTTGTTTTGTTTCTTCATTTTTAAAAAAAAAAATTTTTCCGCATGAATTGAATACAAATAATTTTCAAAGATCTATTTGATCTATAGATAGTACTCTAACAGATACTACCCCTACAGGTCAGTGGGCCCATGAGTAATGGCAATGAAAGGGTATGTCGGACTTCCCAGATCTCCAGAACTGTAGCCTCACCATTAGATTTAATTTAGTATCATACACAGGACACAAAACATTATCTATTAATAATGGAGATTCGATCCAGGTTTTGTCTGTAACAAAAACTACGCCACTGCTTACATCACACTACCTAAAGTCATCATAACAGAATGAATTCACTCAAAATTTGAGCATGCAATGTTAGACAGTCCTCATTGGTTTTTTAAACAAGTTTTAATAAATACATACCTGGTATTATCTATCTATATATAGTTTGTTTTATTTTAATATGTATTTAAAGTTATCAGAACTAAATTTTTATTTCAATTTTTTTAATTTTTTACTCTTTTAATAAATTTATTTTATTTTTTACTCCTTTTAATAAATTTGATTTTACTTTACTTATGATACAAACTCTCTGATGTTAAATTTTCAACTCCCATCCCCTCGGGCAATATTTATTTTATGTTGCCCAGAGGGCGTTTTTTTTATTTTGCTAGTAGTTTTAACATTTTTAGAATGAAAATTTGAAGAGGAAAAGTTATTTTCAAAATATCTGAATTAACTCGGAAGATTTGAGATTTTTTTCTGGATGATAACAGGAGGAACAATCTACTCTTGGAGATTGAATAAAGGTTTTTGTTTGAACCAAAACTGTCACCACCACAATTCACTTAGTTATTTACATTATATTCTCAGTGGTTATTATATAATCATTATTTAATCTTAATTAGCATCTTATTTATTAACAAGGTCTCTATAAAAGGTATAGCTGAGAGATTTGCCTCAAAACAGCCCATATTATTAATGTTTAAAATCTTGCAATGTGTGTTATATATCATTAAGAAATAAATGTTTTATGTAGTATATGGTGTGAATAATTTGCATACCAGTTTTAACAAAATTGTGTTTAATAAATAATTACTTGGTGTTATTGATCTCTAATATTGTTTTATTCTCCAATCAATCCTATGAAAGATTTTATATTGAAATCAATTAGAATAAACTAAAAATAAGTAATCTTTTTGTGTTTGTGTTTAATTTCATTAGTTTTCTAATTCAATATAATGTTTAATCATATTAAAACTTAAATACATGTACCTGAATGGTGGATTTTTTTGCTAGTTCATGTAAAGGCTGGAGGTTACAATAGTTTTGTGACTCTAACAAGATATTATTTTGTTTTTGCTTTTATACATCATCAAAATATTTTGGATACAATTTTAGATGTTGATTCTTTGGTGCCGTTATAGTATGTGGCCTACCTTTTTGATTCTGTTATAGTATGTGGCCTACCCGGTTTGAATGTGTCCTACCTCAGTAAGAGTATATTTATAGATATAAGTAGTAGGCAATTTATTGAAACTAATTAATTTTCACATATATTCAATTTCAAGAAATGCAATTCAGTCATAAGATGTATATAGTAATTAAAAATAATTAAAAAAGAATTTATGCATAATTTACATGAATCAGATCTATTTAATTCTAAAATTCTGAAATAGGGTAAGGGATAGGGTTAGCAGTTATTATTATTATTATTACCTTATTATATGCTTTTTATGATAGGCCACATACTATTAGAGAGATATAATTTCGTAGGCCACATTCAAAAGGTAGGCCACATACTATAATGGTACTGATTCTTTTTTTTTTTTTTTTTTTTTTTTTTTTTAAATCAAGAAAACCTTCCTTGATTTTTATGTGAAATTCAATAAAAAAAATAACTTGGGAATGTTTTTTTTTTTTTTTTTTTTTTTTTTTTAATTTAAAATTTTTAAATTTATTTTAATAATAATTTAAAGAATTGATAACATTAATATAAGGGGGATTTAAAAAAAAATGTTAACACTCTTATGGGAGTACACTTATATAATTTCAGTCTCCACCTGTTAACTCTCCCTGTCATCACATTCTTGGAATCTCCCACAGGGGATTAAAAAAAAAATGTTCATATTTTTATTAGAAAAGTGAAACTGATATTATAGAGACCATCAGGGCAAGTCCAATAAAGTTGACAGGGATGGTAAACAGGTGGAGATTTTAAAATCATCTATAAATTAATCGGGTCTGCCAAAATGTTGACTCTTTTTTATTTTAAAAATGAATTAAAATTAATTAAATCGATTATTTAAGGTCAAATTTTTGACAAAATTAGTAACATAATGAGCATCAGTAAAAAACCATATAATGACATTTGGCATTAAATGACCTGAAAAGGGTTGATATGTCATAAAACAACCAGAACTATCTATATCTATAGTAAATTCACGCAGAAAACACCAGTTACCACTAGATCGCCAAAGTTAAGCAGCAATGAGCCTGTTCATAATTTAATAACTAAATTGTGTGACCACTTAAGCAACAGCAGATTACTTAGGCTAGACAGGCGGTTGGAGAGACCCCTCCGATCAATTGGCTGATCATGTCAAGCCCAAGCACCTATATGATTGTTCCAACCCTATTGCCCTTATGACAAGCCCCAACCCTTTTTATCATATATGTGCTAGAAGGGTCTTAATGTCCTGGGTATACTGTTAAACTCTATCTGATGGTGAAGTTCCAGGTCTGGAGAATCGCCATTACTCCCAGGTCCACTGACCTAGAGTGGTAGTACCTGTTAGGATCCTATCTATGTGTTAAATAGAAAATATTTGTTTATAAAAAAAAAATTGCGTTTAAAAATTTCACTGGGAAAATTGGTGGTACCTAGTGAAAAGTGCTAGACACTTTTCCAGCGGTAGAATGGGAAGTGTTTTAGAGAAATTTCAGCAAGGTCAAAGTTCATACATGAAAATGATGCAATTGGGTTCGATAGCAAGTGGGTTTTAAAAAAATTTTTTCTTTTTTTAAAATTTGTTAAAAAACAAAACAAAAAAAAACTTTGCTTCAAAGAGGTAAGATCTTCAGTTACAAGAATTTACCGATTTTTAAAACAATGCAATGGGCTTTTTGATTCTGCAGCTAGAATTGTTTTTTAAAATCAATATACCCTTTATATAGATTTCTCTTCAAGGATTTTGTATTTATTGTCTGTGAGAATTTGAAAGTTTTCTCATCAAACAGGTTAATTTTTCTACAGCTTTTAGAGTTCTGTTTTGTTGAAAATAAACAATCTTTGCAAAAACTGTCTGCGATTGCAAATAGAATTGCGTCTGCAAAACCGTGTGTCTGCGATAGGAATTGCGTCTGCAAACCGTGTGTCTGCGATAGGAATTGCGTCTGCAAACCGTGTGTCTGCGATAGGAATTGCGTCTGCAAACCGTGTGTCTGCGATAGGAATTGCGTCTGCAAATTGTGTGAAATAATTACTTGAAAACATAATTAGTATTAATTAGGAATACTTGAAACCATATAACCGTGTGCAAAAGACTCTTAAGAAATAACTACACAAAAATGTATATATAAACATACAATGAACACTGTTCCCTAACCTTTTATGTATCGAATAACCCTAGATGGGTTGACATGCCATTAAAATCAATCAGTTAATCATATAGACATTATTTATAGATTTGTCTAAACCACAACAGGGAAATGAATACTGTATCTTTTTTGTTAGTCGTGACAGATATGGTATCAAAAGTCAGAAATAAGAAGATAGGGTAATATGAAATTCATTGGGTTTCTTTTTTTTCTTTCTTTTTTCCTCTACCTGTTAATCTTATTATAATGAAGATTCGGTGTTTGTCTTTAACCAAAACTACCTTACTGCCTAAATCACAATACCCTCAGGAAATGTGTAAGTTTATCAATGACTATTTAATTTATAGTCAAAATCATTAATACATAGAATAATATTATGAATGATGTCTATGAAAATCTGAGTTAGATTTGCCTCAAAACGGCCCATGTGAATTTAAAATCCTGCAATGTGTCTTATATATCACTAAGAAATAAAGGTTTACATAATATATGGTGTGGTTAATTTGCATACTGGTTTTAACAAAACCGGGTTTGATAAAAATTACTTGGTATTATTGATCTCTAATATTGTTTTATTATTAAAATAAATCCTATGAATGATTTTATATAAAAAAAAAACAATTAGAATATAATTAAAATAAGTAATCTTTTTATGTGTTCTTATTTAATTTTTTAATTTAATATATTTCATTACATTAAAACTTAGATACTTACACCTTATGCTAGTCAAATTAAAGCACCTTGTCACTTCTGTTATCATGGGTACATCTATCTTGGCTGAGTTTCTGAAGATTTTTTTTTAACCTTATAATAATAATATTGAGTAGGAAGCATGTGGTGTAATGGTTAAAGTCATAGGAAATGGATTCGTCGCCCAGAGTTCAAATCCTGGATGTGGTAATTGCATTTCACTTAGCGCTAATACCCTTGGGAAAGGTATCAATTCTACTCTCCCTCCAGCTATGGGTAAATAGTAGGGCAGACTGGGCTCTTTAACCTTGGTTAGGCAACTGGTCTAGGAGAAGGAAAACTCTGAATTCAAACCTGTTAAACTCTGCTTAAGAAATTAATCTTGTGTCACATCCTGCTTGTGTGGAGGGGGTTGGTAAATATATATAATGATAATATTGGCATTTCAGTCTCGGAAGACTATAATAAAGTTTTTGTGCACCTAAAGTTACAGCTCCTCCTGTGACTGAAGTCCGATGTTTGAAAAAACATTGGACTTATATTACTTGCATTTAAACACCTTTACATCTAAATTTGTATTAGAAGCTTTTTTTTGGGGGGGGGGTTGAACTTGTAAATGAAACCAGGTAGAATGCAGAGAAACCAGTCTAACATGTTTTTTTTTTTTTTTTATTTTTTTTATTTAGTGTTTTAAAAAAAAAATTTTTATTGTATTTTGCGTAATTGGATGAATTACAAATGAAAATACAGCTGGTCTTTTTTTGTTGTCCACTGATTGCATCGTTTGTGTGACATGCCAAAATTGAAGGAAAATCTTTATTTTTTAATCTAGTTTACTTACTGTTTCCTCTCCCCCCTACACAATGTACAAATAAGGAATCTTTTTAGTTTGCTGTCTCATGATACAACCATTACTCTAAATAACATGTCTGTAAAATCTTCTTCACCCCCCCCCCGTCTTGTAGATATTATGTAGATAAGTGTATGCACACTCATGCCCCACCCTGTTTGCATGGCCTAGAATACGCTGACCACATCTCGGGAGTGAGGCTCTAGATCTGGAGAGTAAAGAGTCACTCCTTCATTACTTTCATTATATTGTACATATTATCTAGATAAGGGTTATGCACACTCATGTCCCACCTAGAATAGGCTGACCTCTTCCTCTGCAGGGAGATAAGACTCCCCCCTCTAAAAAAAAAAGGGGTGGTGGAGGTGTCCTTTGTATTTGCCATTACTTTCATTATTTTGTACCTATAGCTCAGTTGGTAGGGTGCCCGCCTAGGAACCACAAGGTTCCCTGTTCAATACTGGCCCTCGCCAACTCAACAGATGAGTAGCATAGGGATCTGTGTGGTAAAGTGAGTAGCTGATGGTAGGTGTGGCACTCTGTGTCAGATGCCAAAAACAATCTCCTTGGTCTAACACTAGTGAAAAGGGGATAGACTCAGTCAATGTCTGGCTGATACCGACATTAGGCCACCCCGATGACTTTACTTTTTATCTAGATATAGGTATGCACAGTCATATGCCTCACTCCCTATTGGAGGAAGGAATGGAAGTGGCAGGCAGAGTTCAAATTCAGGGGTTGTTAGCATTCATTTTGTACTAATGCCCTTTGGAAAGGCATGAATCCACTTTCCCTACTTAGCTAGGGTAAGGTGTTGTGGAGTAGACAATGGGAAAACTATTTTTCTCTGTATTATTTGGAATATTGTCCTCATCTTTATTGTTATCTGCTCAAGGTTTCGGCCAATGTGCCTTCCAGCCTTCTTCAGGACTTGTTGGACTTAGGAACCTTCTTGAACTCTGAAAACCCCTCCTTGAACTTGGGAACCTTCATGTAATTGGAAGCCTTCACATCATAATCGGAAGCCTTCATGTCATGATTGGGAACCTTCACGGAACTTCGAACCTAACCCTTTATTCAATCCATGAGGGTAGACTGTTCTCATTCCGCTGGGTACAAGTGTTAAGCTGTGTTAATTAATCTGTTACTGTCGCCTGTGACCAGGATTGAACCTACAGCCTAGAGATAACTGTCACTCAGAACTGTATTAACTCAACACCTATATCCACTACACCATGTGTCCAATTGGAATAAAGGGTTTTTACAATTGATTGAATAAAGGTTAGGTTTGAAGTTCTGTGAAGGCTCCAAAGTTCGAGGTGGGGGTTCCCAAGTTCCCTGAGGGGATTCCTGCATCTGACATTGTGCAGATAACAATAAAGATTAGAACAATAGTCTGAATAATACAAATTATTAAGCCTTATCTCCAAAATTCAGAGAAATATTTTTTTTTTCTGTCTGTGTCTCTTCTCTCAAGAACAGTCATTGATGCACAGTTGACTGTTGAGGGGACTTAATTACATTTAAATTTCATTTATTAGTAGACAAAAAACTCCCATGGCGTAATGGCTAACATGCTTGATTACAACATCATAGTAAGCAAGTTCAAACTCCAGTTGTGCTATTATATTCACTTTCTGACTAATATCCTTGGGAAAGGTATGAACCTTCTCATTCCCCCAGCTATGGGTTAAATAGTACCACTACTATTCTTCTACAAGGATGGCTTTGGCATTAGTTTTAGTTGGGTTTAGTTTCTTTGTTTAATGGCATATCAACCTTTTATGGGTTATTTAATGCCAAAACCATTTTTGTAGAAGAACAATAGTAGTACTATTTAACCCATAGCTAGGACTTTGGCATTAAATAACCCACAAATGTTGATATGCCCATTAAACAAAGAAACCAAAACATCACACCTGGGAGTAATTTTATTTTATCTATTACACCATCTCTCCCCGCATTTCATCACATGTGATCTTGATCAATATATCTATCAACATAAAAACAATAACTCCTAAGATGTTTTCTTTTCTAGCCTTTTTACATACACACACACACACACACACACACACACACACACACACACATATATATATATATATATATATATATATATATATATATATATATATGAAACTGGAAGTGAATCCGACAGTATGTTGAAAAAATGAATAAAGGAAAGAAAGTATAAAATGGATAATATAGGATATTTTAATCAATATTACTTACACGTGTTTCAGTCAGGAGTTTATCCATGTGTACATTATTCAAACTATTATTTTTAAATAACCAAATGAAATGAAATAAGTAAAATTAATTAAAATATCCTATATTATCCATTCTATACTTTCTTTCATTTTTTCAACATATATATATATATATATATTAAAAAATGAATAAAGGAAAGAAAGTATAGAATGGATAATATAGGATATATTTACCAAGCTTAACTTAGTTTGGCTTGTGTCCAGAAAGTATGGAGACTCCCAGTGAGAATCTCTCTCATTATAAATGGTTTACTAGCTTAGCTCGTCAACCATTACACTTTCTTTTACAAGTAATAAAAAGTTTCTCATTTAATTATTGATGGAAAACTTAATACCCCCCCCACCACCACCACCAAAAAAAAAAGTTTGGCTCTGTGTTAGAACTCTTATTTATTAGAGGAAAAAAAAAGTTAATTAAATGTCATTTTATGATTGTCAAAGTAGCTGTCATTGCTCAACTCGTTCTGCAGATAATTTTTATAAACCTAATCTGAAATGACAACCGACCAGAATATTATGAATTACTAGGACAACACTAATTAGGAAGTTAATACCATAATTCTGGATGGAAAAGATTTTTGGGTGTATTTACCCAACTCCTCCACACAAGCAGGATGTGACACAAAGGTCAATTTTTAAGCTGAGTTTAACAGGTTTGAATTCAGAGTGTTTGATTGGGTATACCAGATTTGGTACCCCCAACAGAATTAATGAGTTAAACAAATAAAGTTGTTAGGTGAAGGCACACATACAAGTTACCATGTTTATTACATGTAACATATAAAAAATCAAGTACCAAGTTGTATTCACAGTTCTAATTCTCCCTCACTGGGGGGTGTCTTCTCTGAAAGTTTTTAGAGCAGTGATCCCCAACGTGGGGCCTATAATAATAGGGGGGCAATTTGAAAAATATAGTAATATCAACATTTTTTTTATTTTACCTTTATATGGGTAAAAATTATGATATTTATAGGGTAAAATTGTAATTACAGCCTAGCTGAGCACAACAGCTTATGCAATCTAGTCAAGTGTTCACCCACTAATGTTATTGTGCATCTGGCACCAGCTATATGCGTGGCTTCTGACTTGTTTAACTTTGCAAATCTTCATCTGTTGCCCTCCCTGCAATTATACATATTATAAAATGGATTTTATTTGATTAAATTTGAAGTTAAACCCTTTAGTTTTATTTGAAAGATACAATTTTTTATGTTATACTACTTCAAAACTGATATTGTTATATCATACTAAACAATTAACGGGTGGGGGGACATGAAGAAATTTGTGATAAAAAAAGGTGGAGCATGGTACTAAAATGGTTGGGAACCACTGTTTTAGAGGTTTATGCTTCCTCAATGAGGGGGTTTGGTCTGTAGTCGCTTAATAGCTGGCATCAGGAGCCTTGGGGTCCTTTTGGTAGCCTAACCAGGTTGGAATCACCGAACCTGTTAAGGGGGTTAATCATTCAACTTCCTGTCCCCTGACACAGAGTTCCACTAAACCCAACAAGAGTTTTCCTTCTTGACTGGTTGCCATACTGTCTAATACTACCTAAATAATGAGAATGGAATCATCTGTTTTTTCTTAATTAATGTCTGACGAAATCACAGAAGAGAGAAACAGTGAGATCTCACAGGACTTGTTAAGTCAACCTAGCAATTGCTAAATACTCTGTTCACCTTGTAGCTTTGCTTAGTAAACCTTTTTTCCCTATCCTTGATACTTGCTTTTTCCTACTATTTCTGTTAACTCTGATACTTGAGTTACAACACATACCAAGGTTAAAAAGCCCAGTCTGCCCTACTATTTTACCCATTATTGGATTCATGCCTTTCCCTGGGTATTAGCTCTGTGAAATGCAAATAACTTTGTCCAGGATCTAAACTCGGGGTCACAGTGTCCATTTTGTGTGAAGATAACCATTACATGATGAGCACCTCGTAAGTTTGTGTGTGTTTTTATTGGCAGTCTCTTATCTTTTCATATTGCGTCATTTAGTTTCTATAAAAAGATGAGCATTGAAAATTGACTGAATAAGGATTTATTTGTAAATTAGGTTAACCAGTTAATTCTGATACCAATTCTATTTTTAGAATTGGTGATCCGATTTTTATATGCATCACTTTCTCTGACGACAACTGCTTATAAACAAGAGTTTTTTAAAAAATTTTTTTACATTTATAAAATGTGATATAACATTTTCTTAATCAAGTTTTACCCAGAAGAACTCTGGGTGCATATCCTCTTAACCCCTTTATTGTTATTGGGGGAGGGAAGTAGACTTCTCAAAAGTTGATTGTGTTTAAAAAGAAAAAAAAGACCACAGTTGTACCATTGACTGCAGTAAGTACTTAAGATATCAAATATAGTGAGTGGGAGAAAAATAAGATTTGATTTTGGGCTTTAAAAATTTTTTTTTTTTTTTGTAAAACTGATTAGATTATTGCCCGAGGCTAATGTATGATTGATTTTAATGGCATATCAACATGTCTAGGGATATTTTATGCCTAGAGTTTAGGGTAACATGATCATATTTTGTATAGTTGTTAGATTTTTTTTTTTGTTCTTTTTTTTGCACCTGGTCCTATTGAATACAAATAATTTATAAACAGATCTATTTGATGACACATAGATGGGACCCTAACAGGTATTACCACTTTAGGTCAAAGTGTACCTGGGATTAATGCTGAACTAGAGCCTCACCATGAGATGAAGTTTAGTGTCCTATCCTGGACATTGTATAAATTTAGTGAAAAGATGTTAAAATACTGAGCCACATCCTTTTCAGCATAGTTTTCTAAATAAAATCATTTAGCGAACTTAACCGTCTTATCTTGTAATGTGGAATGTTGATAGCATCCCTTTTAAAAAGTAATAAGAAAAACAAAGTTTTTATTCTCAATTTGCTAAGAAAATAATTTCTATCAAGATGTTATTTGATGTATATTTGTATAAGCCCCTCAAGAATTTGTGTTCATAGAAAAGAAAATACGAAAGGGGTGGAGTATCGACAGTGAAACATGAATAAATGTATTATTTGTCTGACAGGAAACTAACTTATTTAGAAAAGTGACTTGACATATTTTGATAAGACTTTAAAAAAAAATAGGAACTGGTAAGATGTCCTAAGAAATCTGATATTTATTTTGTTGTTTGGATAAACTTGGCCCCTAATATAAGTTAATTTATTGCTATAAATCAAATATAAAAATTAAACAAAATAAAAGCTGGAGTTGTGTTTAAGAAAAAAAAAAATAGGAAGAAAATATATTTTTCTTTCTGATTTGATATTCAAGAGGTGTTAATAGAATTAAGAGTTTGGAATGTAGCTTAGTGTTTAGAGTATGGGACTGAAATATTGAGGTTCAAGTTTTGTTTGAGCTGTTATATTTGACTAGTTTCAATTTATTACTATCTAATATATTATTTATTATAATTATTTAATTTATTATTTATTATTTAAATTTATTTTATTATCTAATATATTATTTAAATTTATTTTAAAAAAAATACTTTATGAAATTATTTAAATTTCACATTCTTTAACCCCTTTGGTGGGGAGAGCAATTCTAATTGTCCCAGTATACTTAATGCATGAGGGTGAGACTGCCAAAACTTTTTTTTTCTTTGGAAATTTTGGCACATTTAATCAAAATATCTGCAAGCATTAAAATTATTTTAAAATTTAATTTTTTTTTTTTTTTAAATTTCAAAATCTTTTTACTTTATATCACAGGTAGTTGTTCTGTTAATCCTTAAACCTATAAGCCTGATATTTTGGGCTGAGTACTATTACACTATATAAAATTGAAAGCTCCAGGAAGATCACATTATATTAACTAATAATAAAAGGTTTAATATATCAACCATTCATTTATTTTAGCACAAGTTGGACTAAGGGGATAAGTTGAAGAAAAAATAAAACACGGTCTCTGTTTAATAGTGTCATAGTTAGAAATAATGCTAGATTCAATAATTTTTTTTTTTTTTTTTTTTTTTTTTTTTTGTATATTAACTAACATTTTGAGCTCTTTGAAATTATATATATACACACACACACCACACAGTAATGCTGATAGCTTTTTGATTTAGTGTGTTCTGGGATGCACATATTTGCTTTGAATGAGTCCCCGGGAAAATTTATGAGTCCCAACTAAAGCCGTCTAACTCCTACCTTGTAACCTATCCTTAGCAATAATAGCTCGTTTCGTGCAGAACTCACTTGAAGTACTTAGACGACGTACTCTCCTCCTAATACTCACATGACCTTAGTAGACAAACACGGATGTTATGGAAACTGTTTGTCTACTTTTCTCCACATATTGTCGGATTAACCTCCTCACATTTCTCACACACACATACACACACACACATATATATATATATATATATATATATATATATATATATATATAAACTTGCTTATGATAGGATTTTAACTTGGGTCTTGTTACTCAATAAAGGCAGAAATAAAATGCACTTAACAAAAGTAAAATAATGATTGTAGTAACTTTAAAAAAAAAAAGAAAAACCTTTGTAGGGGTAATCCGAATTTTACCCAACAATCCTAGACATGAAAATAAAGTATGGAAATGGAATTAGTTTATTTTCTTTTTTTCTTTAATAGTTTCTCAAAGTCTCAATTAAGTTTGGAATTTGAATGTCGTTCATTTTTATTGGTTGGTAAATAATGAATCATTTGATATGACTGACAGCTCCCTACCCGCCCCTTTTTGTTTTGTTCCTACCAGGTTATTAATAGTTTCTTTGTTATGAAAAAGGATGTGTTGTGTTTCCGATTGTTTCCTCTTAAGTGTTATACTATAAAAGCAAAACAAAAAAACCCAGCCCTGAATGTGTCTTTGTTGATATCTTATTATAATGGAGATTGTGTGTTTGTCTGTAACCGAAACTATATTACTATTCAAGTCACAATTCACATAGTTATTTACATCACATTCTCCATGATTTTATTTATATTTAAACCTCAATTATTAATAAAATTCTTTACATTACTTACACTGTTAACCATATCTACATACTAATCACATGCAATTGTATTTATATATATACAACAAAATAGAGGTTTACAGTATGAATGGGAAGGCTAATTTGCATATTGATCTTAAAAAATTGATTTTAATAAATATATGCTTAGTATTATTGATTTCTAATTGTTTGGTTTTATCTTATTGAATATGAGCAAAAATCTCTTCAGTAAATCTTAAAAGAAATCCCTTAACAAGAAGAAATAACTGTAATATCATTCTTTACTTCCTATTTTAACTAAACAGTTTAATTAGGAAAATTTACCAATGAAAGACGGGAGTAACAGAAAATGATGGAAGAGTTAGTTTCAAAGTTGTTCTATTTTTCAATCATACCCCCTCTGTTCAAAATCTTTTTTATCTACATTCTTATTCAGTTTCATTAGCCTTTCTAATTTAATATGATATTTTATTATAAAATTTAACTAAAATACTTGCACCCGGAGGGTGCATATATTTGCTAGTATCTTATAATAAAGGTTATGTGTCTGTCTGTAACCGAAACTACATCACCACCAATGTCACAATTCCCTCAGTTATTTACATTATATTCTCAATGGTTGTTAAATAATCATTATTTAATCTTAATTAGCATCTTAAAGGTCTAGCTGAGATAGATTAACCTCAAAATCCTGCAATGTGTGTTATATATCATTAAGAAATGTTTACATAGTATATGGTGTGAATAATTTGCATAACGGTTTTAACAAAACTGTGTTTAATAAATAATTACTTGGTGTTATTGATCTCTAATATTATTGTTTTATTCTCAAATGTATTAAAAGCAATCCTATGTATAATTTTATATTGAAATCAATTAGAATAAAGTAAAAATAAGTAATCTTTTTTTGTGTTCTTATTTAATTTCATTAGTCTTTCTAATTAAACATAATAACTATATTAAAACTTAAATACTTATGCCTGGAAGAAACATATTTTTGCTAGTAATGCTAATATAGTTATTCACCAAGCTTAGCTTAGTTGTAGGACAAGGTCATAAGTATTATTTAGTTTATTCGAACTATTGTCCACATCTTTACTATCTACACGTTTTGGTCGATGTGCCCTCTGGCATTCTTGAGGTGTTTCTTGTCAAACTCAAGAACCTTACATAAATACAATTAATAATACAGATTATCAAGCTTCATCTAAAAAAAAAAAAAATTAAGAGAAAAAGGCCAGAAGTATGTGGCACTTAGTGAGTTTGATTCTCACTAACAATGGTTTGCTAACCATTAAACCATGCAAGAGCATTTGTTATATGATCTATACATATATAAATAACAGTTGGGGGGGTGTATGTATGTCCAGAGGAAACTATAAAAATAAAACAAAATAAATATCTAGTAGTATATGTATTTACTATATCATTGTTTTATTTTCAAATCTTCATTATTTTTGCACAAAAAGCAAGCCCGGTTGATAATGAATGCGTATATATTATATACACATTCATTATCACCAGAGCTTGCTTTTTGTGCAAAAATAATGAAGATTTTATTTATATCTAGGATGATATTTAAGAATTAGGATTTGAATTGTGAGAAGGGAAAGTCATTGGTTGCGTTCGTGATTAAAACATAAACAAATCAATTATGTATGACCAAAACAATCAATGGATCTGCAAGATGAACTTTTTATTATCCCCCGCTCCCCTTCTACCCAGGCAATGCCGAGTAGTTACTTCTAGTATTCTATAATGCATAATTCATATTTCGTGTTGTGATGATTCAAAAACAGAATTAGGCTAAGCTGTATTTTTAATGCTATTAATATTAAAAGGATGACGTAATTGAATTATGATGTCTCTCTTTGCCCCTAATGATTTAATTTTTTTTCACATTATTAAAATACTAGCAGGGCCTGTGGATATACCACAATATCATAATTTAATTATTACAATGTTTGATATGTTTACTTAAGAGCTATTGCTAAATAGTTCAATATGTAAAAAGTATAATAATCTTGATTTAACTCTCTCTCTCTCTCTCTCTCTCTCTTTTTCTTTCTTTCTTTCTTTTCATCTTTTTCGATTGAAACGGATTAGTGTTATCGCTTCTGTGTGCTTTCCCTCTTTCTATCATTCCCTTACCCTCTTTCTTTATATTTTTTCTGTGTAGAAGGTCCTATTTCTTCCCTTCATTTCTTTATAATGAAAACAGAATGGTCTATTATTTAGCTGAGGTGATGACACTCAACTGAGAATTCAGCAGATAAGCAACACCAGATAATCAGGATTTACATTTTTGTATTTCATCTTGGATGATTTGGATGGTCTCATTTTTAACCAGAGGGTGTTGCAAGATAATGGTTGCACAATTAAGGAACACAAGTATTAATAGACATTTTCTGGTTGTGGTAATTTGATTATATATATATTAGCAAAAAAAAATAAAATAAATTGTACACTGGGCGGTGTAAAAATTATTTTTTAAAAGATATTGATTGGGTGGAAGTTAAGTAAAATCATCAAATTCAGGAGTAAAAAAAAAATTGAAATGGAAACTTAGTTTTGTCCCCTTAAATGAAATGTTGTGTGCATCTATTAATTATCAATTAAATAATTATCTTGAATATTTTACACATAAATTTTACACAAAATCGTAGGCATTTATTTATTTATAAACTTTTTTGTTAACTTCTTGATACTGAAAGAATTACTTTCTTGTTTGTAAATTATTTTCTCATAAAACTCTGTTATATAACTTTAGATATATATTAAAATAAAATAATATAAATATATAATACTGGGCATGTATTTATTAAAACTTGTTTTAAAAAAAAACACAATAAGGACCATGTTAGTTTGCATACTCAAATTTTGAGTGTATATTGTATAGGTTGTTCTTTATTCTATGTATTGACAATTTTGGGGAATGTAACATAAGCAGTGACATAGTTTTGGTTACAGACAAATTGAGACTGAATCTCTTATTAATAGATAAACCAATTTTCTTTTAAATAACAACAATACTTGCTTTCTTTTACTGACATGTTTTTCTTTTTTTCTTTTGCAGGTTTTTGTGATTTAGCAATGAGATGAGTGAGGTTTTCATTACTCTAGTTATTGGCTTCTTAAAGGCCATTGCTTATGTTTATGATGTGGTTGCCTTCGTTCCATATTATATGATATGCAAACCTCATGAAAAAGTTAGGCTTTCTAAAAGACTCAAGGTAAGTAGCTTTATTTTTCTAATCTTTGTTTTATTTTTTCTATTTTTTTTTTTTTTGTTTTTCATACTATAGTGAAGGTAATTTGTAAACTTTTGCTCTTTGTTAAAATCAGTTAACATGAAAATTCCAGTTGTAAAAATGCAGCCACCACAAGGTGCTAACAATGAAAAGTAGTAATAACCTTGATTCACCAATGAAAGTAGTTAAGAATAATTTACTACCAAAAACCTAGTCTATTCATGATTGGGGAATCTCCATGGTATAGTGGCTAACCTGCTATATTGTAGTAAGTGAGTTCGAACTCCAGTCCTGCTATCTTCACTTTCAGACTAATAACCCTTGGGGAAAAATATGAATCCCCTCATCCTCCCATATATGTGTTAAATAGTACATTTACTGTTGTAATAAAAGAATGGCTTTGGCATCAAATTACCCATAAAGGTTGATATGCCATTAAACAAAGAGACCTACTTAAGACAAAAATCACTGGAATAGCTTATATCTAATTGATAGTGTGGTCTATACTATTCTTGAAATAGTCACTTTAACTCTTAACATCCTATTGAGAATTTTCTAAGTCTATAAGGATTTATCACAAAATGGCTAAAAATGGCCTTTTCATTTAAAGTTACCTATTATTTTCATTAAAATAAAGACTTCTAAATATGTTTAATATTAAATTTAAACAAAGGATATATTTGGGGTGGATTAGGAAAACCAATGTGACTTCTGGCCAGGTGGAATGAGGCGGTATAGGACGTTAAGAGTTAACATTCATTATTTAACAAATAGGTCTTAGATTTGAAGGAGAACATTAAGAAAAACAATGTGATGTATGTCCTTCCTGTTGGTACTTGTAAAAATATCTTGGATAATTCAGGTGTTGCTCTTATTCTCCTAAGAGGAATGAAGAGTTGCATTCTGGGTTATACATTTCAGGTTCTGTCTTATTGGAATCTCTATTAAAGAGTAGTTGAATGAATTCTGGCATTTCCGTTGCATACTTAATATATTCACCTAGTTTTATTAAAACAAAATCTAAGAAATTCCAGTTATCCTAGCGCTCTTTATCTACAGGGTGATTTAGAAAAAAAACAAAATTCTAGCATCTTTATGGGAGTGTAGCGATGGTCTTACCTTGTTAAGATGGAGTGGAAAATGGTTATCTTCCCTTGCCGCGAGATGGCATTACTACCTGGCTATTTAAACTCGGCTTGGGAAGCTATCTCTTTTTCTTTCATCCACAAAGATGCACTAGACAAGTGGTGGTGGTATGGGGGGGGGGGCTTGTCGCCATGTGTGTTTTCTTTTCTGAAGCCTCCTAACATATTATAAGAAATGGTTTTAGCCACTAAAGCAAAAAATACATTTAATTCTTATTGGAGTATCTTTATTATATAACTAATTGTATGTTCCTTGCTTTGCTCCCCTTGGTTATATAGTATCTGAGTAAATTTAAGTATACATCTTGAATAAAATTAATTTTGAATATAGCAACCATATTCTCAAATGTTTGATTCATTTCCAGCCAATTCTCCTCCTTCCAATCCCCACACCTTTTTATATAATTCCTGAGTCCCCCTCCTATTTCAACCCTATCGGCTGGAGCTTTAGAATACATAGACTGCACCTCTGCAGAGGAGTAAGACCCCCTCCCCACCCAACAGGGCCACCTGTTGGCTTAGGGTGGTGAGGCGTGATGCTTAAGGATAGAATCCTGGTGGCTGAGTAGTCCATGACATGCAACACTCCACTTCAGCCCTTACTTAGGCTAGACGCACGGTCAGATAGGCCTCTTCCGATCAATCGGCTGGCCATGTCAAGCCCTATCATCTATATGGTTGTCCCAACCCTATTACCCTTTTTATCATATACGTGCTAGAATGTGATGGCTGATGGTTTTCATGTCCTAGGATGTTAAACTCTATCTGATGGTGAGATGACAGTTCTGGGGGAATGTGGAGTGCCCCTTCATCACCAATGCTTCCAGGTCAACTCTGACCCAGAGTGGTGGTACTTGTTAGGGTCCCATCTATGAGTTAAATAGAAAATTTGTTTATAAAAAAAAATTGATTTAAAAAATTTTTCTTCCAAACTATCGCTATGAATCTTTCAAAAATTTTGCCGGCATTAAATAACCCACCGAGATTGATATGCCGTAAACCAATTATTACTTGATATTACATCTTTTTGTGACTGCAAACAACATCGGCTAATTTGATAAATTATGATTGTTATTTTATGAATTTAGCTGATTTTTTTTTCTGTCCTCTTAAGATCCTGAATTCTCCTGAATTTGTGACTTAATAGTTTTGGGACGTGTAGAGAATATCCTTTGTCCAAGATATTACGATTTTTGTGGCCATTTTTAGGCTGCAGGTGCGGGCACTTTACAATAGAGATCCCTTGTGTTCCTTAGTGTTTGGTAGAATCCTTTGGTTGTTCCTCTGTGTTAGGCAGAATCCTTCGGTTGTTTCTTAGTGAAGGATCTTAGGTTGTTCCTCGTGTTAGGCAGAAGTTTCTTAGTGAAGGATCTTAGGTTGTTCCTCGTGTTAGGCAGAATTCTTTGGTTGTTCCTTAGTGAAGAATCCTTGTGTTAAGCAGAGTCCTTTCTTGTTCCTCATTTGCTGATCTGATTGAATACCTGCAAATGAACGGCTTTCAGGATCGGCGATTAAATAGTTAACTAACCACATTCGAGCATGTTGATTGGCTGGCTTTCATCTATGCACCCACGCAGAGTCTATAAGATTAAGTGGTGGGCTACAGCACACCTTAGATAACAAAATACTCTAACACCAGGCATAATAATGCACATGATTGTAATTTGCTTTATTTGTACTAGAATTAAGATGCACATATGGCATATTAGATACCTTCAATGCTTTTTTCTGACCTGTGAAAACTAAAAATAGAACATGGGGATTCCCCTGTGATTTAAAAAAAAAAAATTAAAAAAAAAAAAAAAAAAAAATCATTGGAAAGCAGGCATTAGCAACAGGAGTTTGAGGAGGAAAACATGTAAACAAAGTACAAATTAAAAAAAAAAAAAGGAAAAGGGGGATTATTTGGATTAATCGGGCTATTGTCCTCATCTTTATTGTTATCGACACAATGTTTCGGCTGATGTATCCTCCTGAGGCCGACAGAAATACCTGAGGTCAGAAGACACATCAGCTGAAACATTGTGTAGATAACAATAAAGGTGAAGACAACAGTCCGAATAATACAAATTATTAAGCTTCATATAAAAAATTCAGAGAGGCTTAATTTGTTTGGTGTAATATTATTCCAATGTTGTTGCTATTTTTTTGATAGAATAGGAAAATGAAGAATAATATAGAAGTTGTGTACATAGTGTGGTTTAATATACACTAGCTGACTGTTATTAGTGAATTTCATTCTCACTGGGTGCCCTTTTCTTCTGACCTTGTATTAAGCTAAGCTTAGTAAATGACAATAATAATGAATGCTCTAACAATTACAATTATAAATGATCTGATATATCTGCTATTGTAATGGCAGATGACGTTGCAATTTTTATTAGCACAGAACCATTGCAAAAAAATCCTGATTTCACTGAATTTTTGAGATGAGGCTTGATAATTAGTATTATTTGGATTATTCGAACTATTGTCCTCATTTTTATTGTTATCTGTACCCGATTATGACAAAAAGGTTCTGGAGTTTGAAAAGGCTCTAGAGTCCAACAAGAAATACCTGAAGAAGGACGGAGGGCACATTGGCCAAAGCATTGTACAGATAACAATAAAGATGAGGACAATAGTCTGAATAATCCAAATAATACTAAAAATGCTGATGTTAGGATTTTTGTGAATACTGATTCTGTAGGGGGGGGGGATCTAAAAGATGATATTTGAGATAACATAAGCAATTTTATTAAAGTTTAAAACATGAATGAAGATACTATTTCTCTGAATGTTTGAGATGAGGCTTGATACTTAGTTTTATCTGTGTTATTCGGACTATTGTCTTCATCTTCATTGTTATCTGTACAACAGGAGATGGAAAACTCTGAATTCAAACCTGTTAAACTCCGCTTAAGAAATTGACCTTGTGTCGCATCCTGCTTGTGCGGAGGGGTTGGTAAATATATATATATGTTTGTATACATGCCTATTTTGTACATTCTGCCAGCACATTGAATGCTTTTTAGTTTTAAATTTATTGGTTGTTGTAGCTTGTCTTTCAAACCATTGTCCATCTTCTCTCTGCTATCACTAGTATTTGTATTTT
>CM042146.1:114263174-114373174 GCA_023376005.1 Doryteuthis pealeii | reverse complement strand
AAAAAGTTGAGAAGCATTGATCTAGGAGCTTTGTAAATAAAAGACTTGAATGTTGATGTTCCAAATGTAAAGTAAATGATGATAATGACCTAGATGGAATAATAAATCTAGTTTGTTGTTAAGTAACCAGAGAAATATTTAGTTGTTGCCATTATCTTTTGTTTTTACTTATTTAGTTGATTGAGGAGTTGGGTAAGTTTTGAAATCTTATACTATGAGAGAAAAAAAAAAAAATACAAAACAGTATAAAATGTTTCACTATAGGAATAGCATAATCAGAATTTGCTAGAGAAAAGTTTTAATGTGTTTTGTGCTTTATTTTTAAACTAGCAGAGGAGGATTTTTAAAAAAGTTAGTCCCGTGGATCCATTATTACTGAATCATGAGTTGAATCCTCGTGGGATGCCCCATTTTAATCCCTATGTAAAAAAAAAAAAAAAAAAAAAAAATAGACCTTGCATTGATCCAGCTACTCTGAAAAGAAATGTTAATGTCTTCTATCTAAAATATTAAATGGAAAAAAAAAAATAAAAAAAATAAAATAATCCATGCTGTTATCATTTAAATTTTATTTTTTAATTATCTTCACGAATATAAATCGAATCTTTATTATTTTTGCTCAAAAACCAAACCCTGATATTTAATGTGTGTGTGTGTGTATATATATATATATATATATATTTATTTACTTTGTCGTTATTTGTATTATTTTCGAAGTTTCTTCTGGACATACAGATTCACACAACTGCCCTTTATATATGTATAGATTTAATAAAAAAAAAAAATTGAAATTTTGGTATTTTGTGAGCCGAGTCCCAGAGTATCTAAAAGACTATGGAGGTTCAAAGGGTTAATGTCACGATATGAGTATTAGTTCTTTGGTAATGTCATATAGTACTTAAATAATGACAATGGAATTGTCTGTTTTTTTCCTATTATAGTGTCTGACAAAACTTTGATAGAGAGAAACGATATTTCAGAGGACTTGTTAATTCAACTTAGCAGTTGTTTATTGCTCTGTTCACCTTGTATCTTTGCTTAGTAAACCGTTTTTCCCTATCATTTCTGTTAACTCTGTCAATCAGTTATGACTGGTAAAAATGATAATCATGGAGTCAAATGACTTAAGGACCAGTTTAGCTCGGTTGGTAGAGCATCCAGGTCGGAAACAACAAGGTTCCAGGTTCAGTACCAGCTCTTATCATCTCGGGGATCTGTGCTGTAAAGTGGGGAGCTGATGGCAAGTATGGCAATCTACCTCAGATGCAGCAAAAACACTCCCTGGTCTAGTGCTAGTGAAAAGGGGATAGACTCCCTTGTTGTCTGGCTGATACTGATAATAGGCCACTCCATCGACTTTATTTACTTTATAAAGAATGAAAGTTGCAGATAAAGCACAATAAATTAGTGATGCTGATAGCTTATTGATTTAGTGCATCCTGGGACACACATATTTGCTTTGAATGAGTCCCCAGAAAAATTCATGTGTCTTAACTAAAGCCGTCTAACTCCTACCTTGTAACCTATCCTGTGTAATTCGTCTTTATGAAACTATTGAAAACTATTTACAGTTAGCTTGAAATGGTGAGGGAAGAAAAAAGAAAAACACTGGGACACATGGATACAATTTTACTGCACCTCTTTAGATCTTTGTGTGTCAGGTACGCATCCTGCGTCCCTATCAGCATCTCTGTGTGTATATAAAATGTTTATTAACTTGTCTTTTTTTTTATTTTTCAGGCCAAACCATTTGGTAACCTTGTTGATTCTCCATATAGATCGCTAGAATGTTCGGGTGGTGAGTTGAGCACTGCCCTCTTTGGTGATGAATGTATAACAGTGGACGACCTGTTTGTTCGAGCTGTGAGACTTTACGGCCCAAGACCATGTTTGGGAAGTCGAGAAATTCTCAAAGTAGAAGACGAGCAGCAGCAGAATGGTCGGGTTTTCCAAAAGGTAGGTGTATGACGAGGGTTTAACTAATATGCATATATCTATTATACTAAAGCTGTACGAATTAATGTTTGTCTTCTCAAGGCTTTTTTACTGTTTAGGTTAATGACATGAAAATTATACTGAATTTTTCCTTAGTTCTAGGATTGAGTTATATTTGAAAAAGAATTCCATTTTAATTGGTTCAAATTAGTCATAATTTGCAATTAAGTAAAAAATTGACCGTTTCTTGCCTCAGATTCAGCCTATCACTCCCCCCCTCTCTATGTATATCTTGATTACTTTCTAGTTATATATGTTTGTTTCTTAGTGAGAATAGAGAGAGAGAGAGATGGGAGAGTTTGAAATGTATTTGTATGTTAAGTTTCATAAGCAACTAGCCTGGCCAACGTTTTGGCTCTTAAATTTAAATTAGGTCAAACTTTCCCTTTCTTTGAAATCTTACAAAATGATTATAATGTATTTTTTAAAATTTTTATTTTTTAAAATTTAAATTGCAAACCCACTTTTCCCTAGTCCCAATTGTCTACTCAGAGCTCAATGGATGACCCAATGGATCACGTTTTGTCTATAATATATATATATATATATATATATATTATAATCTCTATTTATGTATTTTAAAAAATCTGGAGTGGTTAGATATTTTGGGGGCCTTTCTTTTGTAGTTTATATTTGAATTTGATTTCATGATTACAGGGTTAAAGGGAGACAAATTTTGTTTATTACAATATAATGATTACCATATGATTAACAAAAATGAAAGGTGCCTTTACAAATGCTCTGAACAGGGCTAGAAAAAATCATGAGAAAACAATTTGGAATAATCTCTTTAAATGTAAATTTTGTACTGCTGATATTATATATAAATCAAAGGGTAAATCTCTCTCTCTCTCTCTCTCTCTCTCTCTCTCTCTCTCTCTCTAAAAACTTTGGGTTAAATTTGCCTAAAAACAGCCCATGTTATTAGGGTATTTGCCTCTCACCCCACTTATGAGGGCGTGACACAAAGACATTTTTATGTGGGCCCACCCACAAGCAGAAGCTAACGGGTGGTAGTCACAAAAAATGTGTCGATCCCTTCAGCATTCCCCCTTGGAGGGGGGGGGCTCAGGCACTGGGCAATAAACCCAGCCCTGCCCCATTAAATCAAGGGCAAGATATTGCCTGGGGGGATAGCCCCCTGGGATCGACGCTGTTAATTTCATTAATAGACACAGGCCCCAAAAGGCCCATGTTATTAGTGCGTTTAAAATTCTGCATTGTATCTTATATATCACTAAGAAAGGTCTACATATATGGTGTGATTAATTTGCATGCTGGTTTTAACAAAACTAGGTTTAATAAATAATGACTTGGTGTTATTGATCTCTAATATTATTGTTTTATTTTCCAATGTATTAAAATCAATGAATGATTTTATATAGAAACCAATTAAAATATAATTAGAATAAGTGTAATCTTTTTATATGCATTCTTATTTAATTTTGTTAGTCTTTCTAATTTAACATATTTCATCACATTAAAACTTAAATACTTATCCCCAGAGTAGAATAAAAAAACTGTCCATAATAATTGTTACATTTAGTGTATGAAATCTTTATATAACTGTAACCACTTTTATGGAACAGAGATTGCATCACTTTGTGGAGACATTAATCCTATGTTGGCCTAGATTGATAATTAGTCATAACAATTCACGGAATCCAGTTTAGACTATTAGTTTTAGTATTATTAGTATCATTGGAAATAGAAACCATAAACTTTGACTATTTAAAATGATTATAGTTTTCTGTTTCTTAATGCTATAATTAATGTTTCCATAAAATTTGAAATCAACGCATGATTTATGTTGGATAGAAAGATATGTGAAAAAAAAAGTGGAAGTGAATCCGACAGTATTATGAAAAATTGAAAAAACACAAGTTCATAAAACAAGTAATGTTTATTTAGCCTATGCTGCAGTGTTTCAATCCGTTTCTATAGATCTTCATCAGGGCTTTCGTTAGTTTGAGGAAAAATAAATGTATCACAGAAAATAAGAAATCTGCAAGACTCTTTTGCTTTGTCGGTCAGTCTATTAAAAATTGTTGAATGAAAAGCGAGCATTCTTGGATATTTAAAAACATAAAATTAAATAAATAAATAAATAAAATAAAATAAAAATAGAAAGATATGTATCATGCATGCAGAATTTTGGGGTTAAAAGTACATTAATATTACACAATCTTCTCATGAATTGTACAACAAAAACAAACAAAACATCTATTTTAAAGCTTGTGGCTACCTCTAATGTTTTTTTGTTGTTTATTTGCTCTTTAGGATATATATATATATATATATATATATATATATTGCACACTTGCAAAATAATGTGAATGTGTGCGAGACCCGCTGTTCCATATACATAACCTTTGCATTGTCCATAAACACACATACACATTCATAACAACACAACATATATACGCATAACATTTCATCCAATCATACACACCCTATGTCTGTTAATTATTTTTGTAATTTTCGATTTTCCTTGCATTTGAAACAATGTCACGCATGCATGAAACCAAATGGTTGTGACTGTTCCTTTGTCATCAAATAAATAGATATGTAAGACCTTTATATATTTATTATATTATATATATATATAATAGAAAAAACAACAAAATTAAGTCAAAGATTGATTTGCATATAGCCGACACTAAAGCATTTTCGGTTTTAATAAAAACCATCAAGCTTAATATTTTTTGCTTATTTTTACACCATTCCTTTCTTTGAATTAATATTATTGTATCAAGCCCTGTTGATGTTTCTTTATTAAAACCAAAATGCTTTAGAGTCAGCTATATGTAAGTCAATCTTTGACTTAATTTTGTTTTTTCTAAACTATATATTTCTTTACACTGTCGGATTTCATATCCATTTTTTCTTCTCATATACGAGTATAATACATTTAAGATGTGATGGTTACCATTGCGTATTAGCTACTTATCATCAAGACAATGTGCATGTGAAAGAATATACAGTGAATATCAATTCATTTATATATGCTTGGTATAGCTCTTACACCTGTAATCGAGCAATCGCACCTTAAATGTATTGCACTCTTTAACAAATAAATACACCTCTTACAGCCATAATGAAGCACTTTTTTAATTCTCCAATACTCAATAACTACATATATATATATATATATATATATATATATATATATATATATATATATATATATATATATAAGAAGGTTATAAATAGAAACTTTCCCTCCAACTCATCTTGTCTATTGGATATATCTATCTATAGAGATAACGTGGGTGTTATATTTATAAGTAAATAGTAAAAATATTGATAGAGCATTTGTATTTAAGTTAAGGTAGCCTGGACATAGTCAATGGCACTTGGTTACTGACAGTCTCATTTGGTCTTCATCTCTCTCTCTCTTCTCTCTCTCTCTCTCTTCTCTCTCTCTCTCTCTCTCTCTTCTCTCTCTCTCTTCTCTCTCTCTCTTCTCTCTCTCTTCTTCTCTCTCTCTTCTTCATCTCTCTCTTCTTCTCTCTTCTCTCTCTCTTCTTCTCTCTCTTCTTCTCTCTTCTTCTCTCTCTCTCTCTCTCTCTTCTCTCTTTCTCATCTCTCTCTCTCTCTCCTCTCTCTCTTCTTCTCCTTCTCTCTTCTCTCTCTCTCTTCTTCTCTCTCTCTTCTTCTCTCTCTCTCTTCTTCTCTCTCTCTCTTCTTCTCTCTCTCTCTCTTCTTCTCTCTCTCTCTCTTCTCTCTCCTCTCTCTCTCTCTCTCTCTCTCTCTCTCTCTTCCTCTCTCTTCTTCATCTCTCTCTTCTTCATCTCTCTCTTCTTCATCTCTCTCTTCTTCATCTCTCTCCTCTCTCCCCTCTCTCTCTCTCCTCTCTCTTCCTCTCTCTCTTCCTCTCTCTCTCTCTTCCTCATATACCTGTGTATTTCTATATTTGTGTCCATGTCTAAGTAGAGGTTCATGGTGTAATGGTGAGTCATTGGAAATGGACTTGTCGACCGGAGTACAAATCCTGAACAAAGCTACAGTTCACATTGTGCTAATACCCTTGGGAAAGGTATCAATCCAACTACTTTCCCTCCAGCTATGGGTAAATAGTAGAGCAGATTGGGCTCTTTAATCTTGGTTAGGCAACCAGTCTAGGAGAAGGAAAACTCTGAATTCAAACCTGTTAAATCTGCTTGGGGTGGTCACTACTAGAATTAGGCTCAGTCCTAATTAGTGATCTATTTTGCTAACTTTTCTATTGTAATTACTTATATCCAGTTAAATATTGGAGGACCTGGCGTCTTCCATGTCACTAATGGAACAATTAGCCCATAATTTTCAGCTTGTTTTCTTCATGCCAAACCCTTGCTTTTCTTTTTTTCTATGTCAGACGTGTGTGTGTGTGTGTGTGTGTGTGTGTGTAGATGTTTTCTAGTAACATAGTTTATTCTGTTAGTGATAAGTTAATCAGTCTGCCAGCCTTTCTGACTTTCACAGGACGTTTACTGTTATTCAAATCAATATGGAACTGCTGCTGCTGTTAGAATTTAAGTGTTCTACCAGTTGGTGTGGGTGGTTCTGCAGTTGCTCTGTGAATAGAGATGCCTTACCATCATAGAGCAGCCAACACCCACATTTCTTGTTTGGAAAATTAACACTTTTTTTCTTCTTTTTTTTTTTTTTTTTTTTTTTTTTTTTTTCTAATTTTCGTTTTCTGTTTTTGTTATTATGATTTAACAAAAAAATGTTCTAATTTTTACATGTAGTAAAATTGTTTACTACCAGGACTTGTGGATATACCATAGTATGATAATTCAATTATTACAAAGTCTGATATGTTTACTTAAGAGCTATTGCTAAATAGTTCAATATGTAAAAAAATATCATCTTGATTTAACTCTTACTCTTTTTTTTTTTTTTTTTTCCTTTCCTTTCCTTCTTTTCATTGTGTTCGATTGAAACAGATTAGTGTTATCGCTTCTGCGTGCTGACCCCTCTCTCTATCTTTCCTCTACTCTTTCTTTCTTATATTTTTTCTGTGTAGCGTGTCTTTTTTTTTTTTTTTTAAATAATAAAAAAACTGAATAATCCATTATTTAGCTGAGGTGACAACACTCATTTGGATGGTCTCATTTTTCACCAGAGGGTGTTGCAAGATGATGACTGTTGTATTTCATATAATTATATAGATTTTTTTTTTCTTATGTAATATGATTGAGAACTTATTTCAAGATATAAACTGTCAGACCATAATTAGTTACAGTATATATTTGAGTGAATTTGAAGAGCTAATTTTTAGAAAAAATACTTGTGTGTGGTTGTAGAAAAAGGTTTTACTCTCCACCATGGTTTCGGTGGTTAACTTACACCTTCTTCAGGCGAATTGAACAGACTAGGATGCTACATTTTATATATACTTGCGCTGCTATTATTTAGATTACTTTTTTAGTATAAACTTTAGTTTCTGAATCTCATCATTAATTCGGTATCTTTCCTTTGAAGTTGAAAGTTGTCTTTCTGTGAGTCTGTGAAGGATTTTAAGCCAGACAGTGAGGGAATTGTGACGGAGAACAAGTACTACCGTACTCATTTAGAAAAAGAGCAAGATATTGTCTTGCCTGTCGGAGTTGAACCCATGCCCTCCCGAATGCAAAGAAATGCGATTTGGATGCTGGATGGACGCGAGGTTCAACTGATGTGCCCAGATGATAAGGGGAAACGGCAGTATATGTAAAAGTGGGGTGACGGTAGTAACAGTGTGGCAACCTCATCTGCTGGTAGACAACGACAGTGTTGTAGCCTGCGAATAAGGCGTTTGACCTGCTTTCCCCCCCCCCACAACAAAGAACATTTACTTGAAACCCCATAATTGTGCAAAGAAACCTAACCAATCTTAAACAGACTGATCATAAGCAGAACAAACAAATATTTATTTCCCCCTTCTATTGTTTTCCGTCTATAGGAATCTATCCCCTTTTCACTAGCGCTAGACCAAGTAGATTGTTTTTTAGCCTTTGTGGTAAAGCACTACACCTACCATCAGCTCCTTACTTTACTGCACAGATCCCTGTGCTACTCATACACTGAGTTGGAGAGGGCCAGTATTTCCGACTTAGCTAAACTGGCCCTATGGTACTCATTTACCATTACTATAGTTTCATGCGTGTTATGCAATCCTCAGACGGTCAAATATTGAATTAATTTATACCCCTCTATTAATTTAAATTTTCTTTTTTCACCCTTTTATTTTCCTTTTTCTTTTTACTTTCTTTTTCTTTTCTTACATCTGGACACCGTGTGCATTAAGACTTAAGCATGTTTGTTTTTAGATATAAGTCTTGTGTAATAATATTCTATCGTCTAAGCACGTTTCACGTTATACAAATGCTGAACAAGTCACTTTTTCAATATTTAACCGTCTGAGGATTGCATAATATGCATGAAACTATAGTAATGGCAAACTAGTACCATAATATTTTATTTGAGATTTTTAAATCTGCTCTGCTGGTTTAGCATTGAGCACTTTTATATGCAAACACTTTTCATATTTGCTATTCTCCATTATACTATATATTTATACTATATATATATATATATATATATATATATATATATATATATTTAGGCAGCATTTCTTCTTGTAGGCATATTTTGTTGAACATTGCAGCCATTTTTTTGTCTGCAAATTTTTTTTTATCCTTTCATATTGCCGCATTATTTTAATAATATCTGGTGAAAATTGGCTGATGTATTTGTCATATATTTGCCATCAAAAACTACAATCAACAAAAAAATAAAAACAACAATAATCCACCCACTAAAAACCCTTGTATAAATTTATATTATCGTAATCAAATGCACTAAAATTATAAAATAGATGAAAATATAATAAAAATATTAATTAAAAAAAAATATACTCCCTACTGACCCTAGTAAAAAAAATTAAACTTATTGTGTACTATAAAAAGTTTAAAACTTCAAACTTAATCATCAACAATAATTCCTCCCCTTTAATTGACCCGTTACAAAAAACAATGTAGTATACAAATTTAAATGTCCATTGGGAGAATGTATCTCCAATAACAATATATACATCGGTATAACGAACTACCCTTTCCAGGCATTTTACGATGCACCTTTCAGACACTAGCTCAATAGCCCAACATTTAAAAACACACTCTTGTCCCAATACTAAATTCCAAAAAATACTCAACAATAACACCACCATTATAGAAACACAAATATGTAAACAATGACTAAAGATTTTAGAAGCACTGCATATTAGACACAAAAATCCAAAACGAAACAAAATAAACTTTCATAATAGTACCAATGTTCTAAAATGCTTATAATTACATTAACTATTTATAAAATAATAATATTAAAATTGATGTTAAAAACAATAATAATAACACTAATAATAATAACAACAATAAAATAAACACAACCTATATAAATAGGAAAAGGAACAACCCGTTGTTGTAAGGGTTTCAAAATTCCCTGAAGATGGCCCACGTTAGGGCGGAAAGTACTAGGTCAATCAACTATGGCAAATACATCAGCCAATTTTCACCAGATATTATTAAAACAATCTGGCAATATGAAAGGATAAAAGAAAAAATTTGCAGACAAAAAATGGCTGCAATGTTCAAAATGTATATATATATGTGTGTGTGTGTGTGTGTGTGTGTGTTTTCCAAAAAAGATGAATTTATTATGTTTGTCAGCATTTAAACTTTTTGGTTTACATAAAACTTTCTTCAGGACAATATGATAAAAAGAAGAGGAATAATATCATCTTTTGAACAACAAAAAATATTTTTCTCTTTTTATCATATTGTCCTGCAGAAGATTTTATATAAATCAAAACATTTTAACATAAACATAATACATTCATCTTTTTTTTGGAATGTTTTGTTTTTCATATTTCCATATATTGTCAGATTCATATCCATATTTTACCCCTATATACAAAGTGTGTCAAAAAAGTATTGATAATGTTCCATTCATTCTTCATTTCTATTTTGGTAAAAACAGCTTTAAACTTGGTACTTTTTTGGTGCACCTTGAAAAAAAAAAAAATCCATTCATTAATTTTTTCAGAATACAAGGTGCATCAAAAAGTAGCAAGTTTAAAGCTGTATTTACCAAGATAGAAATGAAGAATGAATGGAACGTTACCGATGCACATTGTATTCTGAAAAATTAATGAATGGAACTTTTTTTTTTTTTTTTTTTTTTTTAAGAATACGTGTGTCAAAAAGTAAAAAAATCTCGATACTTTTGTATTTTGAGGAAGTGTGTGTGTGTGTGTGTGTGTGTGTGTGTGTGTGTATATATATTTATATACACACACACGCATGCATGCTTTGTATGCATATGAGATAATGTCTAGGTGACTACAAATGTTACGCTTATTGCTTATTATTAAATGAAGCCATTTAATGCTTGTTGCTGAGACTCTTTGTGTCTTAATCTTTTTCGACTCCGGTGGTGGTGGTGGGGGGGGGTTGATACCTGCTGTTCAGGTTTTGCTCCTGGCACAAATACACCAGATTAGAAGGGATTTAATAGACAAGATGCATGTTTGATTATCATCAATATAAAACAATCCAATATCAAACCCTCCCCCTGCCCCCATCACTCCCCCCCCACTATGGATTACCTGTTGAGCTCTTTGCAAGTTGTCTATCCACTCAACATTAAGTAAACAATCCAAAGAGTGATTTTAATCCCCCATTGAATGATTGTTAAATTCTGGCCCTCTCACTGCTTGTAATTGTTACCAGAACTGATATTATTATTATTATTTATTTATTTATTTTTTATTTATTTATTTATTTTTTTGCATCACCTGGCTGACCTAAATGACTTAATGTATTTGTGTGACCTAAATGAAAAAAAAAGAAGAAAAAAAAGGGGTATATTAATAATCTAAGTATTGATAACATTCCATTCATTCTTCATTTCTATCTTGGTAAATATAGCTATAAACTTGGTATGTTTTTGATGCACCTTGTATTCTGAAAAAACAAACAAACCGTTACATTCATTATTTTTTTTTCAGAATACAAGGTCTATCAAAAAACTTATTATTTTTTAATTTTTTTGCATCCCATGCTGACCTAAATGACTTAATGTATCATCTGTGTGACCTAAATGAAAAAAAAAAAAAGAAAAGAAAAAGGGTATATTAATAATCTAAGTTTTGGCACAATTTTTGTGTTATGTGAGTTCACTAGTGTTAAATGGATGAATTTCTGGAGCTCTGGGGTGTGTGGAGTACCTCTTCATTACCATTAATCTCAGGTCCACTCTGACCTGGAGTGGTAGTACCTTTTTAAATTTTTGTATACCCATCAAGCATGAATAGAATAAAACATAAAAAAAAAAAAAATGGCATAAAATAACCCAACAGTGGTTGATGTGCCTTAAAATCTAACAAACGAAACCAAATCTAAGAACCCAATCAGCTCTACTATTTATCCATAGCTAGAGGGAAAATCATAAGAGTATTAGTGCTGTTTGAAATGCAACAAGCCTTGTCTAAGATTTGCCGCCCAGTCAGCTGGGGCGTTAGAATGGGACCACCAGTTAGCCTTGGGTGGCGACCCATGATACGTAAGGATAGAACCCAGGTGGTTGAGCAGTCCATGACGTGCAATACTCCACTTGGACTAGACGGGTGGTCGGAGAGGTCCCCTCCGATCAATCGGCTGGTCACGTCTAGCCCTAGCACCTATATGATTGCCCTTATGGCAACCCAGCCCTTTTTATCATATAGGTGCTAGAAGGTGGTGACTGAGGGTCTACATGTCCTGGGAATGACATTAAACTCTATCTGATGGTGAGGTTCCAGTTCTAGAGGTTTGGGGAATGTGGAGCACACCTTCATCACCATTGCTCTCTGGTCCACTCTGACCTGGAGTGGTAGTACCTGTTAGGGTCCTATCTATGGGTTAAATAGAAAAATGTATTTATAAAAAAAAATTGAGTATCCATTGAGAATGACTTTATTTCGAAACTTTATCGGCATTAAATGACCCACTGAGGTTGATATGCCGTAAAACAAACCAAACAAAATTGTCCAGGATTTGAACTTGATTGCCAAAATAAATAATTACTTAGTATTATTGATCTCTAATATTGTTTTATTTTCAGATGTATTAAAATCAATGCTTTCTTATTTACTTTTGTTTATCTTTCTAATTTAATATTACATTAAAAACAAATTGTGGAAATAACATTCCACAAGAAAGCAGCTATACAGCCACTTGCTCCTATCACACTAACCATCTGAGTAAGACCTGCTGTACACTGCTGGACAGGCAAGGACAAACTCATAAGTGACTTTCTCCTGTGGCTACACCAGGCCCCGACATTAACTTTTTTCATGACCGTCCCGAACAAAAATTATCAACCATCCCGAATGGGGTTTGGACTGTCCCGAAATCAAAATATTTTTGTTTAATTTATCAGCATCATCAGCATAATAACATGTAATAAAACATTAAGAAAAGTTGAAGCAGTTGACAGAAACATTAATTTATAATCAAGAATAATAAAATAACAATTTTATAAACTAAAATTTATTCTATTTCCATCTTTATGCGGACATTTTCCAATCATAAAAATATATACTGTGTGACTGTGTCTATTTCTTCAGTGTTGTTGCCATTAGTAATTTTAAGTCTAGAACTAGACCGTTTTTTGAGGTCAGTATTCGGGCAATTACTGGATGGCCAATTGGAATGTATTACTAACGTTTAGGAAAAATTTTTGACGTATTGATTGTCCCGGATGTACTTTTTATCATCCCCGGGACGACGGGATGACGTTAATATTGAGCTCTGGTCTACACATAGGCACACCAGTGTGGGCTGCCCTGCAAGGACCTACATCGATCATCTCTGTGTGGATGCTGCACAGAGGAGCTCCCAGGGGCGATAACAGATAGGGATGGTTGGCGAGTGATTGTCATGGATATCCATGCTGCCTGCATGGCCTGATGATGATGATGATGATAGATTGTTAAACAACTTTCATTTTTTTCCCCCTCATTTTTTGCCAATTCTTCAAATAGTGAAAAGTTGTTTGTTGTAAAATGGATTTTTGATCGTCACTTTTATTCATAAACTTTCGAAGTGTCCATGGGATTCCAATGAATAACTAAAATGGAAATACTTTTGGTTATTTCCTATAAGTCTAACATGATCAAAGGGGAACCACTCTTGACTGATAAATTATTTATTTATTGATCTACTGGGAAAAAAGAAGACGGGTTTAGGGTTGGGAAAATAAATGAATAATTCATCACTCGAGAGTGGTTCTCCTTTGATCATGTTAGACTTATAGGAAATAACCATATTTTTTTCCCCACTAGTTTGTTTATGCTTTACCCAAAGAAGACGAGCTTCCCAGTGAAAAAGATAAAAAAAATAAAAAAATCCAAATAGTAAAAATTAATCAGATTTTGATCCACACCTACAGATTACTGACACCCTAAAGCCTTTTGACACCCAAAAGCTGAGCACTTGATATTTATATAACCCGTGACATAATCATTAGGATTTATTAAACAAATATCTTTAAATTTTCATTTATATTTGTATTTACTAAACTCCTTGGTTTAGCTCGGTCGGTAGAGCGTTCGACTTGGAACCACAAGGTTCCGGGTTCAATTCTGGCCCTTGCCAACTTGGTGTATGAGTAGCACAAGGATCTGTGCGGTAAAGTAAGGAGCTGATTGTAGGTGTGGCACTCCACTTCAGATGCTAAAATTATTTCCTTGGTCTAGCGCTAGTGAAAAGGGGATAGACTCCCTTGCTGTCTGGCTGATACCGACTTTAGGCCAACCCGATGACTTACTAAACTCCTCCTTCTCTACGGGCTGGATGTGAATGACACAAGGTCAATTTTTAATTACAGCTAGTTTGAATTCAGAATTTTCATTCTCCTAGATCGGTTGTCTAAGCAAGGCCAAAGAACCGAATCTGCCTTAGTATTATTCGGACTATTGTCCTTATCTTTATTGTTATCTGTATAACGTTTCGACTGATGTGCCCTCCGGCCTTCTTCAGGTATTTCTTGTTGGACTCTGGAACCTTTTTGTCGTAATCGGGAGCCATCACGGAACTTTGAACCCAACACTTTATTCAGTCCATGGGGGTATCCTGTTCTCATTCCGCTAACCATAGCTGGGTACAGGTGTTAAGCTGTGTTAATTATTATTCTATATTACTGTTGCCAGCTGCCTTACTATTTACCCATAGCTAGGGAGGGAACAGTTGGGTTCATGCCTATCTTAAGGTCATTAGCACGAAGGGGAGATACAATCAACTTTGTGCAGGCTAAGGTTTCTTTTATGGTAGTGATTACTATTTTTTTTTTTCTTTTTTAAAAAAAAACTTTTGCAAAATGGAAACTCCTCACTTTTTAAAGAATGTTAGAATAATAAATAAAAACTGCATTTATACTTTTATGTTTATTTTTGGACTAATTCTCTTGGGAAAGGTATGAACCTCTTCACCCCCCCCCCAGATTTGGGTTAAATAGTACCACTACTGCTCTTCTACAAGGATGACATTAACATTAAATGACCCACAAAGATTGATATGCCATTAAAGTTATTTAGTTTCATTTTCTAATAAAGATAATTTTTTTCAAGAGTAATAACAAGTGTATGTATAATCAATAACTTATATAAAATGATAATAATCGACAAACAGGAATATCTTTTTATGTTTATAAATTATGTTTATTAGTTGTTCTCAACTAGTTTTGACCTTAGGTCATCAGGGAAAAATTTCTTGTGAAAGAAATTGTTTTTAGAAAGTTTAAAAAGGTTTTCAAAGTGTTTGACAAATTCTTTTCAGAAAAATGTATTGTTGAATGTGACAAGTTTGTTTAGAGAAGACCATCTTCAGGTTAAATTTGCTTGGATTGTTTTGTTTTTTTATGTATACATGGGGGATTTCTGAAAGCTATATATATGTGTGTGTGTGTGAAGAGAAAGGGGAAGTGAATCCGACAGTATATAATATTAATCTAAGAATGCTCGCATTTCATTCAACAATTTTAAATAGACTGACAGATCAAAAGAGTCTCACAGATTTCTTATTTTCTGTGCTACTTTTATTTTTTCCTCAAACTAACGAAAGCCCTGATGAAGATCTATTGAAACAGATCGAAACACTGCAGTGTAGGCGAAATAAACATCACTCGTTTATGAAATTGTTTTTCAATTTTGTCTTAATATTACACACACATTATATATATATATAAAATAAAGGTTGCCAAGTGCTACTGGTACTATGTAACCCTATACTATCTGTTTCATAGTCTGGTCATCGGTGACTAAACCGGTTACCCCACCAAGCTTGTCTGGTAAGGAGGGTGGCTAGATACCCAGCAGGATGAAAAACAAAACCTGTCAAAGGGCGGAGGAAGCCTTTCACTTAACAGCCTTCTAGCACATAATATTCACGGGGACATTGAAATACCTCGATTGGTATCCAGGTGCCTAGAAAACCACCAAGAGAGACTCATTCATCAGCCTTGTCAAGGCAAGCGTCTAGGAGAAAGAAAAACTCTTAAGATATAACCTGCAGCGCTGCTGCATCCAATGATGTTGACTTGTTCTACTTTTTGGTTTAGTGCGGCAGTCGCTCAGAGAGTGGGATTGGTTTTGTGTAAAGCCTTTCCTCACTTAAAAAAAAAACTTCAGGCATTGCTTGATATGCAATACATATCTTACCATTTATGTTTTCTTGATAACACAAAGGCTGGCTGTAGACTAAAACGGCAAAACAAACATTCAATGAAGGCTAATAAAGATATAAACGTCAATAGCAATAAGGGCTCTGGAATTACCAGGATCTGGCTTGGCAGGTGTCTCGGAGCGCCGCAGCCTGGGCTGGTCGTTATCATGGTATCCTTTATCAAGCAATGGCAATACTGGAACACAAGTTTGCTGCCATCCTGGTGTGTGTGTGTGTGTATGTATGTATATATATATATATATATATATATATATATTGATTTACAGAATTATTCTAGCAAGTGTCTGCCTGGCTTAACCTATTGGCTAGATATCAAGCAAGCTTGCAGTTTCCTTTTGAGAGTGAGTAGATCTTGGGTTTCACAGATTTTTTTTTTATAAAGAAAATAAATGAACTGAAAGGTTTCTTCAAAGGTTTCGTATTTACCTAACTCCTCCGCATGATCAGGATACAACACAGTCAATTTTTCTTTCTTTTCTTTAAAGTTTAACAGGTTTAAATTCAGAGTTTTCCTTCTCCTAGACCAGTTGCCATACCAAGATAAAAATCCGTCTGCCCTATAATTTACCCATAGCTAAAGGGAGAATAGTTGGATTTGTACCTTTCCCAATGGCATTAGCATTAGGTGAAATGCAACCAGCCTTGTCCGGGATTTGAATTCTGTTCCTTGTATCCCTTTCCTGTGATGATAACCATTATATCATGCTTCCCTGTCAGCTAGGGCAGAATAATATACTGACTGCACCTCTGCAGAGGGGTAAAATTCCCATAATGTGGCCACCTGTTGACTATGGGTGGCGACCTGTGATGCTTAAGGACAGAATACTGGTGCATAAGCAGTCCATGACCAGCAACACTCCACTTTGGCCCTTACTTAGGCTAGACCGGCGCTCGGAGAGACCCCTTCTGATCAATCAGTTGGCCCTAGCACCTATATGATTGTCCCAACCCTATTGTCCTTATGGCAACCCCCCCAACCCTTTTTATATGTACTAGAAGGCAGTGGTTGAGGGTTTTAGGGTCCTGGGTATGACATTAAACTGCAATGGTGAAGTTCCAATTCTGGAGCTCTGGCGAGTGTGGAATACCCTTTCATCGCCATTACTCCCAGGTGCACTCTGATTTGGAGTGTTAGTACATGTTAGGATCGCATCTATGGGTTAAATAGGAAAAAATGAGTATACAAAAGTTGAGTTTAAAAAGAAAAAAAATGTTGAATACCCATCAAGAATGAATAAAGCAATGTCTTTGGCATAAAATAACCCAACAAGAGTTGACATGCCATAAAATAAAACTTAACCAACCAGCAATTATATGAAAAGCATCTCTTAAGAAGTCTTTGTCCAAATAAAGATATTATCTGTTGTTTATTCAGGGGGACATAATCATGGTACTTGAATCTTTCTAATTTTACAAGTGCATTTAGAGACAAATCATTTGTTGTTGAAATCTTAAGTGCTATATTAAATCCAGTAATTCAAGGACGAGGGGGTGCAGGAATGACAGTTCGATGAAAACACAAAACTGTAAAAATTAGTTCTTTTTTTACAAAGAGCCTTTTCACTCTTCTAAAACTAAAAAGTATATATATATATATATATATATATATATATATATATATATATATATATATATATAAAAAAGGAAGTTTGGTATGTATGTGTCGATGTATAGCTCCAAAACAGGAGATCACTCAGATTCAAAATCTTGCATACAGATTAATATCTTTCTAACTAAGAAACAAGCAGATTTGGTTATTGATTTTTACTGATTAAGGGATATAATAATTAATCAAACAAAATCAAATGATTTTTGGAAAGCATTGCTTATTTGCTCCTGCTGATACGCCAGTAGCAGGAGCTTGCCTACTGCCTGTTTTCAGCAGTCATTCAAAATGTCCGCTCTATTTCTACTAATAAGTCAACATTGTTGAAAGCGATTGTTTTGTAAATTAGTATGAACTGTTATTTTTTTTTTCTTTTTATTTATTTATTTATTTATTTTTTTGAGAACTGTAAAAACTGAATTTAAAATTGTATTATGCACGAAAAAGTTTTTAGAAAAAAAACCATTCGTGCGATTAAGAAAAAGAAAACAAAAAGGGATATAAAAAAAAAAATTAGAAAAAAAAAAAGTGGATACCCACATACTATTATTTTTATATTTCTTAGAATGAAATATGATTATGATTAAATATATCTATTTCAGTGAAACTCAAAATGTTTTTGAAAGAAGAATAACGTAATTTAAATTGAAATGCGAAATATAATGTTTAGTTGGCTTCTTTGTTACTTCTGTTTTTAGGGCTCAAAAAAGAAAAAAGGTTTCTTATTTACCTTAGAATAAAGTCATCATCAGACAATAACCTTGAGTTTAAGTGTGGTTTCAGTTATGTTTCTATGTTTATACATGCCACAATAAAGATTAGGACAACAGTCCAAAATATCATTAACATTCTATATATATATATATATCAAACTCATCTCAAAAATACAAATAACACTCTAGAGATGTTATAAATTTTATTCATTCTAGTTCAAATCAATAAAATCAGAAATTATATTATTAGACCAGTTCACATACCTCAGTAGCAATATCTTATCTACTGAAAGCGATGTTAACATAGTGCGTGTCTAATAATAGATGAATGAGAGAAGAGGAATGCTGTTCTTTATCCATTCATAAAAAAAAACCCTGAGCCAATTTAGATTTACTTGTCACTTGGGCTCTGTTTTGATGGTCAGGTTGCAAAATGACTTTAATGAAATTTTGATATTTCGGACTGTTGTCCTCATTTTTATTATGGTATATATAAACATATAAACAGAACTCCGAAAGACCTGCTATATGGTGAATTAGTAGAGGGCACCTGACTTGTAGGGAGACCACGCCTGTGCTTTAAAGATATCTGCAAGAGGGATATGAAGACATGCCACATTGATACCAACACATGGGAGGCTTATGCAGAAGGCCGTACGACCTGGTACCTCCTTGTCAAACAAGGAACGAAAAGGAGTGAAAAAGAGAGGAAAGAAACCGCCGTAGAAAAGAGCCATAAGGAAGGAGACAACAGCATCTCCAGCAAGCATTACCATTTTTTGCAATCACTGCACCAGAGATTGCCATTCAAAAATGGGTCTGTTCAGCCACTCGCGCAGTTGCAGATGAGAAGGAGAAAAAAAAGTGGACACTATGCCATCGTCTTTAGTAGATGGAAGGATGCCAACCAGGGCTCTTAATTAACGCTGTCCCGGGGACGATAAAAATTACATCCGGTACGATCAATACGTCATCTAGGACAGTTTGCCGGGGACGGTAAAAATTTCAAGATGTTCATGTCCTTCCCGAAAAAGTAAACCAATGATTACATGAAAATTGGGTAACTTAAAGTAAAAAAAGGATTTCTTTTAGCTCAAAACACACTAGGAAATGGATTTTTTGTCCAAATATCCTGAATTATAACTGCTTCAGCTTTTCTTAATGTTTTATTACATGTTATTATGCTTCTGATGACTGACAAGTATAGATGAGGCTAACGAATTAAACAAAAATATTTTGATTTCGGGACGGTCCAAACCCCATTTGGGACGGTCCAAACCCATTCGGGACGGTTGATAATTTTTGTTCGGGACGGTCATGAAAAAAATTAGTGTCGGGGCCTGATACCAACCACAAACATAACTCCAAAACGACACTTGATCTCAAGGTTATCGTCTGACTTTATTCTAAGGTGAATAAGAAACACCTGAATAAGGCCCAAGGATACAGTGGTCTGAACATTGCGTTTATACATACCACAATAAAGATGAGGATAAGTCTGAAATATCAAAATTATTTATTTCTGGAGTGTGTGTGTGTGTCTAATAATAGATGATTGAGAGAAGAAGAAATGCTGTTCTGTATCCATTCATCAAAACCTGAGCTAATTTAAATTTACTTGTCACCTGGACTCTGTTTTAATAGTCAGGGTGCAAAATGACTTTAATGAAATTTTGATGTTGAGGACTGACACCAGCAGGCTGCCAACTTGTCTATCGATGCCAGTCAGATTAAAATTGTTATCTAATGTCAATTAACGGTGTAAGCTATCATAAATCGGCTTAATGTAAGTAAAATACCTCACCTATTTATGAACAGCTGATTGTCTCAAAGCTGGAAAAGGAAAATATACACTGTTCTAGAAACATCTTTTTAAAATCCCAACTTGGTGTTTGGTTGAATGAGTTTAATGGCATATCAATTTGTCTAGGGTTATTTTATGCCAGATTTGAATTCTGGTTGATAAGTTCATTTCCTACAACTCTTACCATTATACCACGTGCCTCCATTTCATATAATCATATATTCGGATCATACAAGGTGTGTCAAAAAGTATCGAGATTTTTTGTACTTTTTGACACACCTTGTATTCTAAAAAAAAAGAATGTTCCATTCATTATTCATTTATATCTTGGTAAATACAGCTTCAATCTTGATACTTTTATGACACCTTGTATTCTGAAAGAAAATTAACATTCCATTCATTGTTCATTTCTTTCTTGGTAAATACAGCTTCAATCTCGATACTTTTCTGACACACCTTGTATAACTTTATTTGGGGTCTAGTCAAGTAAAAAGTATTTGATTATAAAAAATACAATTGGATTTTTAAACATTGAATGGGAGGGGGGGCATCAGAGTAAAATAGGTATCAAAGGGGGGCCATAGGTAAAAAAAGTTTGAGAAGCATCAATTTAAATAAATGTGTTTTAATAGCCAACACTTAATTTTTTACAATAGCTATTTACTAATGATAGCTTAGATTTAGCACAAGGCAACAAGTATGGGACCCCCAATGAGGATTGATCTCGCAGTACTAATTAATTTACAATACCAACTTACTACACATTGCACCATGAGATACCCAAAATAGTTATTTACTAAATATAACTTAATGCTCATCATCAAATCAAATGAACATTATTATTACTAGCAAATATATGCACCATCCGGGTGCAAGTATTTTAGTTAAATTTTATAATAAAATATCATATTAAATTAGAAAGGCTAATGAAACTGAATAAGAATGTAGATAAAAAGATTTTGAACAGAGGGGGTATGATTGAAAAATAGAACAACTTTGAAACTAACTCTTCCATCATTTTCCGTTACTCCTGTCTTTCATTGGTAAATTTTCCTAATTAAATTGTTTAGTTAAAATAGGAAGTAAAGAATAATATTACAGTTATTTCTTCTTGTTAAGGGATTTCTTTTAAGATTTATTGAAGAGATTTTTGCTCATATTCAATAAGATAAAACCAAACAATTAGAAATCATAATTAAAGCATATATTTATTAAAATCAATTTTTTAAGATCAATATGCAAATGAGCCTTCCCATTCACACTGTAAACTCTATTTTATTGTATATATAAATACAATTGCATGTTATTAGTATGTAGATATGGTCAACAGTGTAAGTAATGTAAAACAATTTTATTAATAATTGAGGTTTAAATAAAAATAAAATCATGGAGAATATGATGTAAATAACGAAAGGAAATGTGACTTGTATAGTAATATAGTTTCGGTTACAGACAGACAAACCCACAATCTCCATTATAATAAGATTTACTTGATTAGTAATATATAAGTATAAAGTCTGTTTAAAAAGTATCTGTTCATTTAGTGCCAATGAAAAAAAAATGTCCTGCCTAGGACAGTGATATGTGGAGCTAGCAGCTCCACCCATATAAAGAAAACTTAATAAAACTGCAACATCATCAGATGTGGTATGGCTGGGGGGGGGGGTCTCTTATACTCCTCAAGGATGCAGTTAAAAAAAAATTTTTTTTTTCATTTCAAATTTTTATTTTCTAGCTATTTTGGCACTCATCTACTTGTATGGGGCACCCAGTGAGGATTGAACTCATTATTCAGAAGTAATGATTTGAGAGGATACTTTGCTAACCATTGTACCATGACTAAGCACTTTAAGTCTGTGAGTGTTTTTATATATATATATATATATATATATATATATATATGAAAAAGGAATGACTTACCGTTGAAATTGGTCTCAATGTTTGTTTTACCAAGATAAGTCAGCGTTATAACAAAATGAAGATGCTTAACTAAAAGCGTCATTTACCAGGCCTCAGTAACATCTACCCAAAAGCCAAATGTAACTAAATTCTACGTGGAATGCACAAAGTCGGAGTTCAAAACTAGATTTACAAACCATAAGCATTCATTTACTAATATTAAGCTTAGAAATGCAACAACTTTATCTAGATATATTTGGAATTTAAAAGATAAAAATATGACACCAATTATTGAATGGAATATCCTAAGAAAATCAAATGAGTGCAGATCTCTAAATGATCCATGCTACCTTTGTCTACAAGAAAAGTTAAGTATAATTAAATTCCCAGATAAGAAAAACCTTTTAAATAATAGATTTGAATCAATCTGCAATTGTAGACATAAGTTGGGTCGGTCACTAAAATATTGTTAGAACAACATTACTAAATTTAACTAGATAAATTGAAATTTTTTTCTTAAATAGTTATTCATTTTAAATAGGATAAATACAAAAAAGAACAATAAAAACTATGAATTAGTTATATTAATCCCTAAAATATAATTAGAATTATGTTTTAACTGTTTTTACTAGCTATTATTTATAATTAGAATTAAATTGGTAACAATACAGAAATGAGAATTAAGGAATGAATACACGTGTGGAACGATACATTGTTTTTTCTCAATTTTCATGTGCGGACCGCACGCAAAGATTGAGAGAAAAATAACATAGCGTTCAACCGTTATTATCCGATAAATATATTCAATTTAACTAAGGAATTACATCGACTTAGTTAACGTAGGGTAGGGTCCTGAAGAAATCATTTTAATTTGATTGAAACCATGGTAGACCCGCTTATTTTTCCTCTATTAATAATATTATTAGTATTATATATAATCTATACATTTAATGGCTTTTTGTTACCACTGAGTGTGTAATATAAAATATATAACATAATGTATTTCTCTTTATATAAAAAGATGAATTCTTTTTTCTGGTCCACTGAGACTCTGAGTAGACGAATAAATATGTTAATATAGAATTTCCTGTAGAAGGAATTTAAAACATCCGTTTCAAAAGCAAAATGTTTCTCTCTCTCCCTTGTGATTCCTTTTAAAGAGGAATTGATACAGTTTCATTAAATATTTTAGGTATTTATTTCTTTTTTAAAATTTTTTTTATCAAGACTAGATTGATTCCTGCTCGGGGTGGGGGGGGGAATTATTAATTATCACTTTGGAGTCTAACTGGTTAAATCAAATTCTTGGAATTGAGTTAAAAAAAAAAAAAAAAGTGTAAATTTGTCAACCTGATTTGTCTGGAATGATTTAAACTAACCGTTTGAACCCTGGCTGGGCACTGTTTTACTTTGTTTTTGTTCACTGTAAGCTTGATATTTTGGTTGATTTGATAAATTTTACGGCATCTCAACCCTTGGGTTATTTTATGCCGAAGACGTTTTTTTTATTCATTCTTGTTGGGTATTCAATTTTTTTCAAACTCAATTTTTTTTTTTGTAAACTCATTTTTTTAATCTAATTAACCCATAGAAGGGACCCTAACATGTACTAACCCTTCGGGTCCCTATTAACCTTAGCAACCTCCAACCCTTTTTATCATATATGTGCTAAAAATCGGTGGCTGAGGGTCTTAGTTGTCTGGGAAGTTTGGAGTACCTTTTCAATGTGATAACTCCCAATTCCACTCTGACCCGGAGTGGTAGTAGTGTATGTATATAGTGTGATGTAATGTGTATATTATAATATATATATATTATATAATTATATATATATATAATAGTATAGTAATAGCAGAAAAAAGTTAAGTCTACCATGGTTTCAATCTCAATTATCTCATCAGGACACTACCTATACCTAAGCCAATGTCATTCTCTAGGCTAAACCGAGATAAACTTTTCCTTTTTTTGACTGAGATAAACTTTTTAAAAAAGGAAAAGAAGTTTATCTCGGTTTAGTCTAAAGAATGGCATTGACTTGGGTATAGGGTAGTGTCCTGATGAGATAATTGAAATTGAAACCATGGTAGACCCTTTTTCCACTATTACTAATATTATTATGGGTGTTTTTTTTTTTTTAATTTAAAAATTTTTTTTTTTTATATATTGAGCACTTTTGGGTAATTTACTAATGCCAATACAACAGTTGGATACTATATATATATATATATATATATATATATATATATTTAAACAGCAGCTGGCAATGGCCTAGAGTTTAAAGGATCGGACAGGCATAAAGTCAATTGGGGTTCACTTCTGGTTGAAGTTAGTTGTTGTGTCTAACCACACTGATTCGATGTGAAACATCGAATCACGGTGTCTGTGGATGACTTTTATAAGCAAATAAAGTTATTGGGGTGGCCTAAAGTCGGTATGAGCCAATCAGCGAGGGAGTCTATCCCCTTTTCACTAACGCTAGACCAAGGAGATTATTTTAGCCTCTGAAGTGGAGTTCCACACCCACCAACAGCTCCATACATTACAGCACACATATATATATGTTTGTATGTATGTATATAAAATGAGAAAGTATGTGTGTATATTTGTACTATTTCAAGTGATTTTTAAAAAATATTTTTATTTTTTTTTATAAATTATTATTTTTAAAATTTTTTTATTAAGAATATCCTGTTAACTTAGAAAGAATTAAAAACAGCAAACTGTTTGTGGAGAACAGCTATTTTGTCCTGAGAGTGGTGGTAGTGCAGTATTTGGGGGGGGGGGTCAACTAATTTCTGCTGTTAATTTCTCATCACTGCTCTTCATAACCTTCACATTGAAATTTGCTAATATAAATACTAATCAATACTACTACTACTACTACTAAAAAGCACTAATACTAATTTTCCCACCACTTCTTACTCCTTCTCGTTAGTCCAATTCTTATTAGCACTAGTATTATTAGTACTATTAGTACCTGAATAAGAAGATATTAAGACTTGACCTAAATGCACACATGTGCATGTGACTGATTTTGTTCATTGAAAAGAATCAATATTATAAGTCACACTGCTTGTTGCCAGTAGCAACAACAACAGCAACATAATACTAGTGCTATTACCCTCCACAAGATGATGGCACCCCCCACAACTGGTGGGGGTGGTTGCAGTGGTAGCTGTTGTTTTTGTACAGTGATGGAGCTTGGGGGGGTGGGGTGCGCAGACTTACAGGGGAGCAGTATATTATCATTGTTTGTTTGAGTTTCAGTGGTGTCTTCGATCCCTGCCAGCCTGCTACCATCCAACGGACGTCTCCATCCTATTAGTGATGAGTAATCAATAAATTAGGGGGTTGGATATCAGTGTCTGTGTGACTGAGGTAGAATTTGGCATTGCAAACTGTTGCTTTTCAGAAGTGATGGTGTTAGCGTTTCCGTTAAGCATCCCCCTCCTTTTTTTTTTTTTTTTTTTTGTATTGACCCGGCTTTTGTATTTGTATACCTGGAGAGTCCAGTTTAACTCCATTGGTACATATGTAAAACCGCACACATACATACATACTACACACACACATATTTATATATTTTATAAAAAGGTTTGCAAAATGGATTGTTTTTTTGTTTTTTTTTAATTTTATCATTTTGAATTAAAAAAACAAAAAAACAATCCATTTTGCAAACCTTTTTATAAAATATTTAATTTTCTCCCATTGGACCCATAACAAGTCGGAGGGAAATTGTTAGTATACATCGCTGATGAGACTTAATAAAGTTGAAACAGTCTGTACAATGTTCTACACACCGAACGATCCTTTGCCGAGATTCACTTGTCATGATTATTTTCTATAATTATCGATTTTATGCTATATATGCATTGTAATTGCCTTAAGCAAAATATAAATAATATATATATATATATATATATATATATATATATTATATATATATATATATATAATCTCCCTGGGACTGGTTTAGCTCAGTCAGTAGAGCACTTATCTAGAATCACAAGGTTCCTTGTTCGATACCAGTCCCCGCTAATTCAGCATGTGAGTAGACACAGATTGGGTAATCTGACCTGTGCTAAAGTGGGAAACTGATGGTAGATGTGGTGCTCCTCCACAGCAAAAAAAAAAATCTCCCTGGTCTAGTGCTAGTGAAAAGGGGATTGACTCCCTCGCTGTCTGGCTGATACTGCCAAATACAATATTACACATTTACTCTCCAGCTATGGGTAAATAGTAGGGCAGACAAAGTTTTTATTCTTAGTAAGGCAAGCAGTCTAGGAGAAGGAAAACTCTTAATTCAAACCAGCTGTATTCCATTTAAAAATTGACCTTGTATCACATCCTGCATGCATTTAAATAGAAAAAATGATTTTTAAAAAATGATTTAAAAAAAATTGAATTTATAAAGATGTTGAATACCTATCAAGAATGAATAAAAGAAAATGTTTTTGGCATAAAATAACCCAACAAGGGTTGACATGCCATAAAATCCAAGCAACCAACCCACCCTTGCATGCATGGGTGTATAGTACCCTTTGGGTAAGTAGGGTGGATCAAACAAGTTTATTTGCCTGAAATTTTTCACAGGTAAAAACACAAGTACCACTTCTTGCTCTGTTGGTGGGGCTTAGAATTATACCTGTATCCCCTGCAGGGAGGTAAGACCCCTACCCCCCAAAAGTTTCCTGGGTATGATACAAAACTGCATCTGATGGTGAGCTAGTTTTGGGGATTTGGAGAGTGTGGGCTACCCCCTCATTGCCATAACTCTCAGGTCCACTGTGATTCTGTTAGGGTCCCATCAAACAGATGTTTGAAAAATATTAATATTGGATAAGAATGTGAAACTATATAACCGTGTGCAAACAAATGACTTATTAAATAGAAATAGTTACTTGAAACCATATAATTATTAATATCAAATAGGAATACTTGAAACCATACAACTGTTCAAATTATTTGTATTAGAGAGGAATACATTATATCATATACAGGGTGTTTGTAAAGTGTGATTCCCTATTTTAAACATCTTATAATTTATTTTTTAATCATTATTTTAACAAAAAATGAATATGAGAAGAACACACATAACATGGAGTTTAATTTAAAATTCTATATGGACACCATCATTTGCCTCCAGCCTCTCAAGCTGCTTGGGAATCACATCAACTGATCTTCCCAGGAACTCTTGTGGAATGGCAGAAATAAATTCTCGTATTCAATCTTCAACTTCTTCCAAAGTCATTGGTTTCATAGAGTAGACTTTCTTCTTTAACCAACCCCCAAAAGAAAAAAGTTGCAGGGTGTTAAATCAGGGCTTTTGGCTGGTCACTCATGCGGGCCACGTCTACCCATCCACCTTCCAGGAAAATGGTGTTTTAGCCATTCATGAACAACAATAACAAAATGTGGAGGAGCACCATCTTGCATAAAAATGAAGTCTTCAGTATTCTAAGTGTTGACAATTGGCCAGATTATGCATATAAAAAATAATTTAAAATATTGAGTTACTTTTCAATCACCCTGTATGTGTGCCAAAAAATATAACAAACTGGTGCATATCGCATTAATGCGACATGGCGACCTGTGATGCTTAAGGATGGAACCCTAGTGGATGAGCAGTCCATGATATGCAGCACTCCAGTTTGGTCCTTATGATTATCCCAACCCCATTGCCCTCATGGCAACACCCCAACCCTTTTTATCATATGGGTGCTAGAAGGTGGTGACTGAGGGTCTTATTGTCCTGGGTATGACATTAAACTCTATCTGATGGTGAAGTTCCAGATCTGGAGCTCAGGGAATGTGGAGTACCCCCTCATCACTATTACTCCCAGGTCCACTCTGACCCAGAATGGAATATGAGTTAAAAAATAAAATTGAGTACCCATCAAGAATGAATTAAGCAAAAACGTCTTCTGCATAAAATGACCCAATGGGTTGACATGCTGTAAAACCCAACCAATCAACCGACATAAATATAAATGTACAAGGAATATGATTCTCTAAGCATAAAATGACCCTAGACTGGTTGACATGCCATTAAAATCAACTGGTACCATTTTCTTCTTGGTTTGAATTTTCCCTATTTTTTTTTTTCTGGAGGGGCTAGGGCAATTTCCTAAGTTATCAGTTTGCCATATTTTTATCTTCCTGAACAACATGTGGTTTGGTCTTTATTGTTGAGGTTTTAATGTATTTTCCCCTTTTTTTTAATTCTCTCTTTTATGTAATGAGAGTTGCATTTTGGGTCAGCCGTATAGATTAAACAGCCCTTTGTAGAAGATGATGCATTCACTGTCAGTCCTTCCTCTCAGCAATCCATCAAATGATTCAGGCTTATGTTGTTAGCATCAACTTGATTGTTTTCACATGAACTTTTTTTTTTTGTTGCTAGAATCAATGTATTACTATGCACAACAATAGATTGAAAAATATACATTCTCTACTAAAGACGATGGCGTAGTGTCCACTTTTTAAATTTTAAATTTTTTTTTATCTGCAACTGCGTGAGTGGCTGAGCAGACCATTTTTAATGGCAATCTCTGGTGCAGTGACTGCAAACAAACAGTGATGCTTGCTGGAGTTGCTGTTGTCTCTCGTTCCTTTTAGCTCTCCTTTCTGCGGCGGCTACTTTCCTCTCTTTTTCACTCCTTCTCGTTCCTTGTTTGATGAGGAGGCGCCAGGTCGCACGGTCTTTTGCACAAGCCTCCCATGTGTTGGTGTTGATGTGGCATGTCTTCATGTCCCTCTTGCGCGTAGTTTTCCACATTCTCTTTTATATGTAGTTAACTAACTACACTAATAATACTAACAGAATATACATTCTTTCTCTTTTATTTATAATTAACTACATTAATAATATTAGTAAAAATATGCATTCTCCGCTGGGCGCAGGTTTTTTTTATACATACATATATAGATATATAATAAATAAAGTAGTCAGGTGGTCTAAAGTCAGTGTCAGCCAGACAGCGAGGCAGTCTATCCCCTTTTTACTAGCGCTTGACGAAGGAGATTATTTTTTGCTTCTGAGGTGGAGCATCACATCTACCATCAGCTCTCCTTATTTTGCCGCATAGATCTCTGTGCTACTCATATGCTGGTGGACACTCTACTGACTGAGCTAAATCTAAAGTAAATAACCAGGTTTGTTCATGTTAGGGATGATTCTAAGCAAGTCCTTTTTTGTTCACAATGGAATGTTAAAATTGGTATAGTCTAAGTTGAGAGCTCAATGTACAATAATCGGGGAATTATATAGAGAGTAGTATATTTAGCAATGAAAAAGGCTTAAATACTGGTCATATTAGCAGTTATAAATTTATTTCTACTGATATATAATGAAATTATTGTATACACTGCTCAGGTGCACTACAACTCATAGAAGGTGCATGTATAGTATATAGAATAATGTACAAATGTCAGGAAAATGAACAGTGTATGAGACATAAGTATATATATATATATATATATATATATATATATATATATATATATTAATAGTAGTATAAAGGGGGATATTAGTTAGTGTTATTAAATTACAGGAAGCATGGAGGTTTTGAAAGAGTCAGTGTTTCAGCAGCTAACAACTGATGCTGGTAGTTTGTTCCATGCTTTGTGTGTGTATGTATATATATATATATATATATATATATATATATATATATATATATATATATATATATATACACACAACACACACAAAGCATGGAACAAACTACCAGCATATATATATATATATATATATATATATATATATATATATATATATAATATATATATTATATATAAAATCTCAAGCAAAGCATAAGTAGTAGTAGTAGTAATCTATGATATATTATACCACTTACAAAGTTGAATAAACCTTTTTATTCATTACAACAAAATAGGAAAGTAGTTGAATAATTCTGCTTCAATTATGTGTTAACTAATTTGTATTGATATTTTCTGAAATTGTGTTGATGTCTATTTCTTGTTTGGTATGGAGAAATAAAGGACCTAAAGGAGTCAGAAACTACCTACCTAGGTTTCACTTAAATGGCTCATCAGGATAATCCTGACTTTTCCCCAGATATACACTTGTAAATTTCTTTATTTTAAAACTGAATTGTTTTTTTTTTTTTTTTTCACACTGTTAGATAGATGTGTGTGTATGTATGTATGTATATATATATATATATATATAATCAGGAAAAATGGACATGAATCTGATAGTATGTCCTTTTTGAAAAAAAAAAAAAAAAAAAATATTGGCTTGATAAACATCATCCTGTCAATGAAACTTGATTTTTCATTTTTATAAAATATATATATATATCTATATGTGTATATATATATATATATATATATATATATATATATATATATAATATGGTTAATATAGATATATAATCAGATATATATTGTTACTGCCTTATATATTGAATTAAATCTAGCCTGCTGATCCCAACATGTCAGACAGACAATCTATTGTTTTACAGACACCTCACGTGAGAAGGTTGTTTGAGTGGAATACAAATAGATGATGAAATATCATATTGGCAAATGGAGTTGGTCGTTTTAGTTTCAAATCTGGCACTCGGCCACAAGTTTCACATTGATGACCTTGGGAAAGGTGGATACCTTTTAAAGAAAAATAAAAAAAAATTCTAACCCAGATTAACAAGTTGGTATTTGAATGAATGCATCTCAATGTTTAGAATTTGTGTGTGTGTGTGTATGTATATATATGTATATATATATATGTTTGTGTGTGTGTGTGTGTGGAGATAAAAGGGTATGAAAACACAATATTGTTAAAATGAATATATTTTTCCACTTGGCCTGATTCTAAAATGGTATTATATGTTGGGCTATGGCCTCTGGGAGTAAAACTGAAAAAAATTGACATACTGTGACATTTGCATTTATTATTAGAGAAAGTTTGTTTTTTAACCATTGAACTAAGCGTTTACTTGATTAAAGGGAAATGGAAGTTTAAATAAATTTAGATAGAAATTATCTATTTCTGTTAGAGAGAGGGGGGGGAATGACTTTTCACTTCTCTTAATTTTTGACTGATTTTTCTTTGTTGCTTTGTTGCTTTTTATTGCAATTTCTATCAGTGTTTGGGGGTTTAGTGATTGTCTGCCCCTGCTGAGATGGACCTGTGTCGAAAAGGGTTATCTTCCCTTACTGCAAGGGTTTTGCCACTAGGTGACATTACTAGCTGGGTATTTAAACTCAGCCTGGGAAGCCCCCTGTCTGTCTGTCTGTCTCTCTCTCTCTCGGTCTAGCATCCACAAAAAATGGACCAGATGTGTCGTGTCTCTGTCTATTAAGTGGGAGGCTTTACCCCCCAACTATCAGTAAGTGACTCTCATTTTCTTTATGAACTCTTTTGTACTTCCATAGGACTTTCGTCCTATCTTTTTGTATAATGTCACGTATGTCATGTTCCACGTGCTCAGACAATAAAGTCTGTATTGTTATGTTATACTCCTTTGTTCAGATTTCTTTATGTATTCTTCACCTATGTTGGAAGATTACCCTGAGCCTTCTAAGGTATTATAAGAACCCCACATTCAATTCTTATGGGGGGGGTTAGGTTGGCTTTGGTGGGTTTAGGCTTTTGGTCATTTTGATGTGTGTTCACTGTTGGTGTTGCTTGTTTCTTTCTTAATCCCAATATACATAGTTTTTTTGTAGGTTGAAAAGAAATTAAAGAGATAATAGACAAACACAATAGATACTTTTAGGCTTCAGACTTTATTTCTAGGTTCATGGCTATTTTGTGGAGAGATTTTCTCCTGAGCCAGTCAATAATGTGTGTATTCAGTTGAATGGTTGAGGGTTCTTTTTGGTGCCAGGAAAGGGGTCCTTTTTTCTGCACATGCCTGAGGGTTCATCCTATCTAAAGGCTCCTGGGAGATTGCTATTTTATTTTATTTTTATTTTAATCCCCACAAGTGTCAAATGTAAGTTGGGTGGCAAAATTTAAAAAAAAAAAAAGTATCTTTATGGGTTTTAAACTATTTCACTGTTTACTTTTATTAACACCCTGGAATGTTGTAAGGAAATACAACAAAAATGAAAGGAAATTTTTTCCCCCCCCCAAAAAAAAAAAAATTAATGACCTCATGTGGTGATGGTGGGGGTGCACCTATGAGAGTTGGCTGAAATGTTCACAGGTGACAAATATATTCTCATTGAATGTGACCAAATGATGTTTATTTTTCAACATAGTCCCATGTGAGTGTTGCAGTGCTTGAATCCCATTGCTCAAAAAAAGTCAGCAGCAGCAGCAACAGATATCGCATCATTATATAAACTAACCCTAACACATTAATCACTTATAGAATTGTGTGTGTATGTATGTATATATATATATATATATATATATATATATAATATATTTTAATCTTTTCTGAAAAAGAAAACGGCTATGACCAAAGAACTTGATGATTAATGCATGTGATTTAAATTCCTAAAGATTTGTATGGTGGGCAATAATTTGAAGGCGGAGGGGGGAAAAAACGTGGTGTGTTTTTGCTTGTGTAAGGAAAACTAAAATGCTGTTTATAGTAACTGAAATGGGGGGGGGAGTGAGAGGAAAAAAGGTTTACAGAGGTTTTCTTAGCGTTTTGTTGGTCACCCTCTTCACCTAAATTTAGATCTTCCTCCTCCTCCTCCTCCATGAATGCCTAAATTGATTATGGGTTGTGTGTTGTAGGAAGATGGAAAGGGCAGAATGTGACTTCTTTTTTGTGTGTAGGAGTGTGTAAGAGTTTTTAGTTCACTTCCACAAAAAAAACAAAAAAAAACCCACTATGCATTAAGGCACTCGCATCACATCACATGCTCCGCAAATGCCTGCTGCTGCTGTTGCTGCTGCGATTTTATTTTATTTTTTATTTTTTTATTATCATAAAAACTAGAAAGAATATGTGCCCTCCGTATTATAATGAAATATATTAAATTAAAAAGACTAACGAAATTAAATAAGAACGCATACAAAAATATTACTTAATTCTAATTATATTATAATTGGTTTCAATATAAAATCATTCATAGGATTGATTTTAATGTTGGAGAATAAGTTGTCGGGGTGGCCTGAAGTTGGTATCAGCCAGTCTGTGAGGGAGTTGACCCCCTTTTCACTAGCACTAGACCAAGGAGATTATTTTAGAATCTGAGGTGGAGCGCTACTTTTATTATTTGAGTTCAAATCCTTGATGAGTCTCTTTGCATTTCACATAGCGCTAGTACCCTTGGGAAAGGTATGTATCCAACTATTCTCCTGCCAGCTAGGGTTGATAGAAGGGAGTGGGCTCTTTACCCTTGTTTAGGCAACTGGTCTAGGAGAAGGAAAACTCAATTTCTGTTAAACTCCCTCCCCACAAAAAATCATAACGGGTTGGCATCCTTCCATCTTCTAAAGACGATGGCGTAGTGTCCATTTCTCGCAGATGATGGCGGGCATGCTGTTCATGTTTGCTCATTCCAGCACTTCTGTGTTTGGCACTTTGTCCTGCCAGCATATGCGTAGAATGCGGCGTAGGCATCTGAGGTGGAAATTTTCTAGTTTCCTCTTGTGGCATGAGTATGTGATCCAGGCTTCGCTACTGTAGAGGAGAGTACTGATAACGCTTACTTTGTAAACGCGCAGTTTGGTTCTTTTAGTAAGGCTTTCGTTCCACAAAAAATCATAACATAATACACTGTTAACTCTTAACATCCTGTTGAGAATTTTCTAAGTCCAGGGCCCCATTCCTATAAGGATTTATCAAAAAATGGTTAAAAATTTCCTTTTCATTTAAAATTACCTGTTATTTCCCTTAAATCAAAGACTTCTAAATATGTTTAATATTACATTTAAACAAAGGCTATCATTTGGGGTAGATTAGGAAAATGATTGTGACTTCCAGCCGGTGGAATGAGGTGGTATAGGATGTTAAGAGTTTTAATATATCTATATACAGATAAAATTTTCTCTAGTAATTTATTTGATAGTTCTCAAAAATTATTTTTCTGACCATTTTTTTTTTCTGAAATCATCCAAATTAATCTTAATTTTTTTTTTTTTTAATGCTATTGCTGTTTTTGATCTGATTAGGAAATTTGTTTAAAAAAATTTCTTACTCTATTATCCAAAAAAATCCAATTTGTTAAATAGATTCAGTTTTTGAAATCTGCCTTGACAGTTTGTTTCCAGTTCGAGAAGAAATATTAAGAAAAATGTCTACCATGATTAGAAATTCCATTCATTATTTTGAAAGTTTCAATTAGATCATCTTTTGTTATTTCTAGAAAAGTAGTTCATCCTAATTTCTCTAATCTTTTACTCTTTTTATTATTCTCTTTTGGGACTGATTTAAAAAGTTAGCAGATATCTTTTTTGAAATCTTTCAATGCAAATCTCTAGTTGTTGTTGACAGAAAGTCACTCACTGGGGTGTGTGTGGGGTCTGCTTTTAATATAATCTTTATTACTAACATTAACCCTTCACGTACAATGTGAAGAAAAAGCAAATATTAACGCCACAAAATGGTGAACATGTGGTTTTACTGTTTCCTGGCAGCAGTCAGACACAATGTCTCTACTGTTCAAAACCCAGAGGCTAAAGGATGGGTTCCTGGAACTGTCATGTAACTTGCCATGAGGCCCTTCCAAGACATGAAAATTATTTGAAGGAGATAATTACTTATGGTATCCCTACTGTATCAAAATAATATTACTGTTGTATCGGGTAACTTGACACTTGTATGTTTTTTTTTTTTTTTTTTTTTTTTTTAATGGCATATCAACCCTTTTCAGGTCATTTAATGCTGAATCGTCATTTTGATAAACAAAGGACTCAGGGTGCTTACAGTGCCTGCTGTTGCTTAAGTGGTCGCCCAATTAAATATTGAACAGGCTCATTGCTGCTTAACTTTGGTAATCTAGTTGGAACCAGAACTTTCAGCATGACATGACCGTAATGTGAACTAGTGCAAAAAGTCATAGGAATAAAAGTAAAAAAAAAAAAAATTCATTTTTAGTGAAATATGATTCACATTGGGATCTGTGGTCTGGGTATCAGGTCTAGTTTAATCCCTTTCACCCCACCTTTAATTCTTAGACCACATAACCTTAAAATACCCTGTACCTGAGCTTACAAAATTTATTTTAAAATATTTGGCACAAAACATATTTCAGAGTTTGTTGTGAATAGTAAAATAGCATTGAGTTCAAAGGGTTAATTGTGTAGTGGCTAGGCTAGACTGCAACATTGTAGTGAGTTCATACTGTTACATTCATTTTCAGACTAATCCCCTTGGGAAAGGTATGAACCCCTACATCTCTCCAGCTATGGGTTAAATAGTACCACTACTGTTCTGCTACATGGATGGCTTTGGCATTATATAATCCATGAAGATTGATATGCCATTAAACAAAGAAACCAAACCAAATCAAAATGGAATAAATATCTATTGGTTAACGAAATCTTCATTAGCAATGTCCTTTTCTTTAGTGTGTGTGTATATAATATATATATATATATATATATATATATATATATATATAAAGCTTGAAAAGATCAATAAAATCATTAAACAGGAGACATCTGTTTTGTTTAATTTTCCATGTATAGATGAAAGAATGCTGCCCAAATACACACACACACACACACACACACACACACATACATGAGAGAGAGAATGAATGAGAAAAGTATTGGCATATAAAGGTGCTCAATGCTAAAATAGCAGAGCAATTTACAATCAAATATTATATAATATGGATTTAATATCGTTACTATTAGTTTCATGCTTACCGCAATCATCAGACGAGATGGTCAAAATGTTAAGATTTTAAAAATCTTAACATTTTGACCGTCTCATCTGATGATTGCAGTAAGCATGAAACTAATAGTAACAAGATATTAAATCCATAATATTTGATTGTGTGTCTATATATAGGAAAAGTTATGGAAATGATCCTTCTACATCCTCCTCCCAATTTCTTGGACTAGCTACACCTGTAGCAACCCCTTTTACCTCCTCTTCCTTGCCTCTCCTCCTTTTACCATTTCATCGTATATATATATATAATTCTGTTTTAAAACAATAAAATTTCATTCTGATGAAACCTCTAAAACCAACAGACAAAATATTAATTTAATGTAATTGTCTGTGGTAATTATTCACTTTTTCCATAACTTTTCCTAACATTTTGTTGTGTGTGTTTGTGTATATATGTTTTTGTGTGTTTGTGTATATATATATATATATATGTGTGTGTGTGTATATATATATATATATATATATATATATATATATATATATATACCTTGGGAAAGGTATAAATCCAGCTATAGGTAAATAGTAGGGCAGACTGGGCTCTTCAACCTTGGTAAGGCAACCTGTCTAGTAGAATGAACACTCTGAATTTAAACCTGTTAAACTCTACTTAAGAAATTGACCTTGTGTTGCATCCTGCTTGTGTGGAGGGGTTGGTAAATATATGTGGGTATATATAAATAGATATTTATTAATCTTAGTTTGGCACAAGGCCCTACTAGTGGAGCATCAAGGATATTTTAACTGAATGCATAAATAGATGTGTCTGTTAGATGAACTTATGAACTTACTAATAAAATCAAGCTGAGGTGGCTGATACCTGTTGGCAAATGTTGTCAGCCTTTGTTTAGGCTAAAGAGTTTTAACCTCTCCACTTTCAGGTTTTAAGTCTTATGCTCTAGCCACTGATCACCCCTTCCCCCTATTCAAATATAGGACATTTTTGTGTGTTTGAGAGGGGTGGTGTGTTTGGAATTAATTTGTTTTGAATAGATGCGCCAATGGGTGTTGGGTTACTTTGGTTTTTTTTTTCTCCTCCCCTCTCTGTCCTGTGTAATTGCCCCCACCCCACTCGCCACGCGTTAAGTTACGCATTGTTGAATTGTCAGAGCACACTTACAAGTGTATCCTTGAGATTGGAACGCAGGAGTGTTGTTCTCTGTGCATTATCTTTATTGAGTGTCAAAAGTGCTTTATGCAAAAAGTAGGATTTTTTTATCACGGTTGCCACACGGTAACTTCAATGTTATTACATGGCGGGAAATATCTAAAAAAAAAAAAAAAAGGGGTTGTTTGGTTGGTTGGATTTTGTGGCATGTCAACCCATTGGATCATTTTATGCTGAAGATGTTTTGTTTTATTCATTTTTGATGGGTACTAATTTTTTTTTTTTAACTCAATTTTTAAAAACACATTTTGTTCTAATTAGTCCATAGATGGGACCCTAACAGTTACTACCACTCAGAGTTAAAGTGGACTGGGAGTAATGGTGATGAAGGGGTACTCCCCCCCCCAGCTCCAGAATTGGAAACTCTCCATCAGATAGTTTAATGTCATACCTAGGACATTAAGACCCTCAGTCACTACCTTCTAACAACTATGTGATAAAAAGGGTTGGGGCTTGCCTTAAGAGCAATAGGGTTGGGACAATCCTATCTAAAAAAAAGGAAAGAAACTTTAATTTACAGATTTTTATATAAGCTAAAATATTTTTTTTATTTTATTTTTAAGATCATTATCATGAATGCATTTGATTCTGGCATGATTGTGACTAGTTCAAAAAACGTTAAACTACTTTTAATTCAAAATAGAAATATAGCTTGTATATATAACTTTTGGCTGTCAGGGAAATTTGAAAACATGAAGGCTGAAAGTAACTTCATCAAATATCCATTTAGACAACTAACTTGTTATTTGATGAAGAAACAAGAAAAGCATTGTTAATTGATTTTTGGTTTTTACTTACAAGACATTATCATTTTTTTTTTTTTTTTTTTTTTTTTTTTTTTTTTTTGTTGTTGGATATTTTACATGTTTATGAATGAATATAAAAATGTTTACAAAAAATTGAACCTCACATTAAGGTAAATTTTTGTAATTTTTTAAATCTGAATTTGATATTCTTAAATTATTTTAAATTTAGGAATTCAGTGTCTTCATTTATATATATATATATATTTAGGAATTCAGTGTCTTCATTTATATATATATATATATATATATATATATATATATATATATAATGAGGAACACAAAACGACTGATGCCGAGCTCAAAGCTCTAGCGAAATATATATATAACCTCAGGAAAAAAATGGAAGTGAATTTGACAGTACATAAGCTTAATAATGGACCATTCTGTTTTTATTATAAAGAAAGGGAAGAAAAAGGACCAGTTACACACAAAAAATATAATGAAGAAAGAAAGAGTATGGGAAAGATATGGGGGGTGTGTGAGGGCATGAAGCGATAATGCTAATCTGTTTTAATTGAACATAATGAAAAGATGAAAAGGAAAGAAAGAAAAATAGTTGAATCAAGATTAATACTTTTTACATATTGAACTATTTAGCAATAGCTTTTAAGTAAACATATATGTTGTAATAATTAAATTATCATACTGTGGTATATCCACATGTCCTGCTAGTTTACTAATATTGTTATATTTGATACTAAGGAAGAAATTTAGTCGAGTCAGCGCTCACATAGGACAATATTAGTATACATGTAATATATGCTAGACACAACAGAAGGAAATGCAAGATATGATAACACATTTGTACATACAAAAACATTTAATCTTTTTGTATACATACTGAAGGTATTAAGATTCAATATACAAACGGGTCCTAAATGGTTAGAATTATACACATATTGTCCATAAACAAGCATTATGTGGAAGGGGTACAAAAATGGAAAAAAAATCTTTCTTGATGGGAAAATGAAATAGGTTATTTCCTATAACTACAACATAAACAAAGGGGAACCATTCTTGACTGATAAATTATTTATTTTCCCCATTAAACTAACCTAAACCCTAACCCTAACTTTTTTTCCCTAGTAGATCAATAAATAAATAATTTATCAGTTAAGAGTGATTCCCCTTTGTTTATGTTGGAGTTATAGGAAATAACCATAAATACCCTCGTGACTTGGCTGTTCCTTGGCAGGGTGAGAGAGACACGTCTTTTCTTTTCAAAAGATGTTAAAAATGGGTTTCTGAGACACCCGGCGTGGAACCTAATGGACACATCCATTCTCTAAGGGAGATAATCATATATTGTATCCCTACAGTAAGCATAGCTTAGATTTGGCACAAGGTGGCACATTTTGTGCACCTAGTGAGAGTCAAACTTACTACTTAGTGGTTATTGATCTTCAAGACTAGCAAGATAACCATTGTACCATGAAGAGTAAAGATTGATTGAAAATTGTCTTTGGATTTGGATTCTCTATGTAAAATTAAACTGCCAGTTTAGAAAATGATTACATGTTGTTGTAAAGTTCACGTATGCTTCTTTGTTGGTATATCTGGGGAGTCTAGTTCTCACTGTGAATATATTATATTTGTATATATGTTTTAAGGGCCGGTTTAGCTCAGTCGGTAGAGCATTTGGCTAGAAACCACATGGTTCTTAGTTTGATACCGGCCCTCGCCAACTCAGCGTATGAGTAACACAGGAATTTGTGTGGTAAAGTGGGGAGCTGATGGTAGGTGTTGCGCTCCACATCAGATGCTAAAACAATCTCCTTGGTCTAGCGCTATTGAAAAGGGGATAGACTCCCTCGCTGTCTGGCTGATACCGACATTAGGCAGCCCCGACGACTTTACTTTTTTTACTTATATATTTAAATTTTGTGTGAATCATGGGAAGGTCATGCTTCCAAAATATTGAAAGAAATAAAAGGAAACTTAAGACTTAATATCTAATGGAGTTTCTTATTTATTTCACAGCCCATGCTTCACACAAAAGCCCTGCAAAATATATATACACATACACACTGAGATCTAGACTTACCATATATATATATTATATATATATATATATATATATATATATATATATATATATATATAATCAATAATATTAGAAGAAAAGAGTTAAGGGTCTACCATGGTATCTATCCAAATGATTTCATCAGGTCCCTACCTTATGCTTAACTAACTCGATGTAATTCCTCAGTTAAACTATATTGACTAACATAGCATTCCACCATTATTATTTGAAAAGAAGTTTCTCAATTTAACTAAGGAATTACATCCACTTAGCATAAGGTAGGGTCCTGATGAAATCATTTGGATTGAAACAATGGTAGATCTTTAGCTCTTTACCTCTACTGCTATCACTAATATCATTATTATTGCTCTGTTTTTAATATATTGAGCACTTTTGGATAATTTATTAATGCCACTGCTACAGAAAGTTTAAAGCAACAATTGGATTATATATATATATATATATATATATATATATATATATATATAATCCTCCACATACAGTCCTGTTTTGATGTATCACGTCTCATCAGTGCAGCTAGATATGCAGGACTGTTTCAGGCCTGGGTCGAAACTCAACCAATTTGTCTTCAGGGTTCTTACATCCGCTACATCAATATGACCAACTTTGAGAAAGGGAATTTACTGATATGAACATATAAGTCTGCTAGGGAGTGCTCAATCCGTTTTATTATTTTTTAGCGTTTTCTGGATTAAAATTTTTTTTCTTTCTTAAAATGCTTTTTAGTCATTTCTTGTTAGGTTATTGAAGCGCTGAGTATTTCTCTTCATAGCATCTATCACGGTAATGGGGGTGTGTGTGACTTGACAGCACCCATCGCCTCTCCAAATCACTTGTGACAGATTGTAATATGTATTTCTTTTTTTTTAAAATAACTTTTAACTATGCTCCTAATATTTAACTTGCTTATTAAAGTTTGATTGAAAGATTTTAACATTTGTCAAAATTCAACTTTTTTTTAATTCTAATTTAATTTTTTTTCTTTTTCAGTTAATCATGGGAGATTACCATTTCTCAACATTCTCCGAAATTTTAGAACGGGTCCACAACTTGGGACGCGGCCTCCTTAAACTCGGGCAGAAACCTCGGGACAGAGTCCTTATATTTTCTGAAACACGAGCAGAATGGATGCTGGTTGCACAAATGTCCCTAGCTTACAACTTTCCCTGTGAGTTAACCCCCCCTTTTGTTTTTATTTATTCATTTATTTTTAAAAAATTATTTAAAATTTTTAAAAATTTTATTGAACAGAACTATATTGTTTCTGTGATGGCATTCACTCTGAGTTGGTTGAGTTGGCTCCATTCAACGAATTAATCTGTGGTGAATCCATGGAAGGAGTAACAAGGGAATAGGAAATTCCAAACCCTACATGCATATCCTGGTCAGAGGAAGGAGATACCCTTGTTTGTCGCAGATTTTCCACAGATGCAGTGACAATGATGGAGATGCTCTTTGGATTTTCACCAGAGCCCTTTGGCTGGGTTGTTGGCCCTAATACCACTGGGTGCCAGACCTATCCACCTTGGCTGACCCTACCAAGAACTCAAGTTCCTGATGACATGGCTCTGACACTACTAAGTTTACAAGACTGCTGTGATGAAGAGGGTTTGGACTTGAAATAATTTCCTAGATGGCTGTTGAGCAAGAGATTCCTCTGCCCTTTTTTACAGGAAGGAAAACAAACTTTAAGTTTTTCTCATTATAAAAGAAAGGAAAAAAAAAATCAGTTTTTCTGAAACATTCTTTATATCAACTATTGTAACTTATTTAAACTGGGTAACCACCTCGGAACCACAAGGTTCCAGGCTTGATACTGGCCCTCACTAACCCGCCGCATGAATAACATGGCTTGGTTCTGTGCAGTAAAGTAGGGAGCTGATGGTAGGTATGGTGCTCCAACTCAGATTCAAAAACAACCTCCCTAGCTCTAGAAAAAAGGTGATAGACTCCCTAACTCTCTGGCTGATACCAACCATAGGTCACTCTGCCAACTTTTAATGTTAATTAACCTTGCTTGTATCTTTGTTTTAATCAATAATTGTTTAACTGTTTTTCCTCTTTTTTTTTTTTCTGCTTATAAAATTGATTTTTTTTTCTTTTTCTTTTAGTGATCACCCTTTATTCCACTTTAGGAGAAAAAGCCATCATTCATGGTGTTAATGAATCTGAAGTGAATTTTGTATTTACTAGTGCTAGTTTAATGCCAAAACTCAAGGTAAGTGAAACGTACCAGATCCACAGAATTGTTTACTTTTTCAATACTGATTTGAAATGGGAGAGGGGTATAATCGAAAAATAGAACTGAAACATACTCTTCCATCACTCCTGTCTTTCATTGCTAAATTTCCCTAATTTAACTATTTAGTTAAAATAGGAAGTAAAGAATACAATTACATTTATTTCTTCTTGTTAATGGATTTTTTATGTAAGATTTATCCCTGAGATTTTTGCACATATTCATTAAGATAAAACCAAACAATTAGAAATCAATAATACTAAGCACATATTTATTAAAATAGAATTTTTAATATCAATATGCAAATTATCCTTCCTGTTCACACTGTAAACCGCTATTTTGCTTTATATATAAATACAATTGCATGTTCTTAGTATGTAGATATGTCCAACATATTGAACTTCCGATTTCGACCGGGGGTCCAGTGAGCTTCAGCCGCTGGATCTTACAAGTTAAGTGTCGATCCCAGGGGGCTATCCCACCAGGCAATACCTGCCACCTTGACTTAAAGGGGCAGGGTGGGTTTATTGCCCAGCGCCTGGGGGGAATGCCGACAGGATCAACGCATTTTTTGTGCCTACCACCCATGAGTCTCTGCTTGTGGGTGGGCCCACGTTAAAATGTCCTTGTGTCACGCCCTCATAAGTGGGATGAGAGGCAAATACCTCTAACTCTGGATTTGACCAGGGTGTCAGGTGGCTTTGTCAAGATTGTTGATCTCAAGGGGCCATCCCCCCAGGCAATACCTGCCCCTTTGATTTAAAGGGGCAGGGCTGGGTTTATTGTCCAATGGGATCAACGCATTTTTTGCACCCACCACCCATGAGTCATGGCTTGTGGGTGGTCCTACATTAATAGGGCCTTGTGCCTAACCTGTACACGTGGGGTACATGGTAAATATCCTAGTACGTAGATATGGCCAACAGTATTAATTATGTAAAACAATTTTATTAATAATTGAGGTTTAAATAAAAATAAAATCATGGGAATTGTGACTTGATTAGTGATATATTTTCGGGTACAAACACACAATCTCCATTATAATATGTTTTATACAATTTCGTCTATTCGTATTGCATTTTATTTTGCCTTTGGGAGAAACTTAGTTAAAAGTTCTGTTTCAGTAGAATCCTAAGTTCAAGTTATTTACTGTTGATAACAATTTGCTTGCAATTAGTTTATTAGAAAGTTCTTGAAAAATGAAATGTTAGGGTAAAAGAAAGATGGTATGAAAAAATAGAGAAGTATAATTGTTAACCTAATAACATTAAAAATACTTTTAGAGACGGCAATTTTCAATCCAATTTGTAACTTGATAGTAAAAATGTGTGGGGTCTGTGTTAAATTACTCTTCATTATCATAATTTATCTAGGAAGTTAATTATTATGCTAATTAGAGTGGACATCTTTTTGTTTAGTTACAAACTAGCAGCGGCTACCCGGCGTCGCCTGGGTAGAGGTGAATTTTTTAAAGTTAGTCTTGCAGATCCATTATTACTGAATCGTGAGTTGAATCCCTATTTAAATCACTATTTAAATCACTATTTAAAAAAATTAAAAAAAAAAAAAAAAAAAAAAAAAGACGTTGCATTGATCCAGTTACTCGAAAATAGACGTTAATGTCTACTATTCAAAATATTAAATGAAAAAAAAAATCCATGCTGTTATCATTTAAATTTTATTTTTTAATTATCTTCACGAATATAAATCAAATCTCTTATTTTTGCTAAAAAACCAAGCCCTGGCGATATTTAATGTGTATATATATTTACTTTGTCATTAATTGTTTTATTTTCATAGTTTCCTCCAGACATACACATACACACAGCTGCCCTTTATATATGTATAGATATAGATTGTCTTCACCCTGTCGGCTGGGGCTGTAGAATACGCTGAATGCACCTCTGATTACTTAGAATGGTTGGTTGGTTACTCCCAGGTCCACTCTAACCCGAACTGATAGTGTATATATATATATATATATATATATATATATAATTATATATATATATATATATAATGTGTGTGTGTATGTATATATATGTAATGTATTTTTTCCCCTTCAAGCTGGCTTCATTATCAGATTTCTATCAGTCTTAGAATGCCATATTGGCAGCATTCTTCATCTCTTTCAGACTATGAAGATTACCATTCCTTGCTTATTTCAGAGATTCTTTTTGTTTCTATTATTGAATGCCTTACAATCAAACAACCTAACATTACCTAACATTCTGAAAAAAACATCATTTGGTCTGTCTATCTTGGCGTCTTGTCATGGTGTAATGATTAGCAAGCTAGTCTTGCAGATCTGTTATTACTGCTCTGGATGCCCCATATTTATGACCTTGTGTCAAATCCTACCTGTAGGGTAAATATTTTTTTTTTTTGTCTGTCTGAAGAAAATTTAGAAATTCTTGTCTATGACTCCATAACTGGTAGTAAGGAAATATTTTTAGAATTTTGTCTCCCCCTCACCAAAAAAAAAAAAAAAAATATATATATAAACAAAAAATGAATTAAAAAAAAATTATATTAGGCTTTTTAACTCTTTGCCTACTTTATGCAGCTCAGTGACTCTCCCATCAGTGAAATCCTACCATAAACAAAGTACAAAAACTGATGTTTAGTTCAAGGACTCAGACTACAATAATAAGACTTTCTGATGTAACTAGATAGTGAATTTTGAAATATCCCATCATACACTTAAAAAATAACAAGAAAATTTGGTATAGCCGTGGGGGGAAATTTGGTAAGCAAAAGGTAAAAGAATTGTTTTTAAAAGTATTTTTCTTGATTTTCATTTTTCTGCTTTATATATATATATATATATATATATATATATATATATATACGCCAGGATATACTAAAGCTAATAAGTAAAGAGTGCTCAATACCTAAGTAGAGCAAATAATAAAGATAAACCTAATGAGTCGGATAAACCTTAGTGCTCTTCAGGCTAAGGTCCGACTCTTCTATCTAATGAATATATATATATATATATATAATGTTTCTGAACACAACAAAAAACAGCACATTGTAGTGTGATTTTTGTTAGAGCATTTTAAAAATATTTCACTAATATAAAGAATAAAGCAATGTCCAATCTGTGTTTTTTGCCCTGTAGCATTGTCACCAAGGACTACTGTTTCTAATCGTCAGATGGGGAGGAGAAACACCACTCTCATTAAGTGTTAGGACCTCTGTTGCTTTATTTTCTTTTCTCCAGTCAGTTTCCCAGGTTGTAGAAGTAGTTACAAATGAATGATGGACACAAAGTGCGTGGTAGCTTCTCTGTTCTAGTAAGAACCGATACTTCTTGTATCTTTGAAAGGTTCACTCACTCACTGTACGCACGGACGCTTGTCTCCTCATACCCCAGCTACTAAAAGAGTGAATTGAGATATCCCTCATCTTTTTTTTTGGGGGGGGGTGTCACAGAACCTCTCAATTTCACAATGCATGGGTGGCATGGTTGGGCCACCCCCTGCCACTGCTTCACTGGCTGATCAAGCTAGCGACAAGTCCTGGTTAACTGCTGACTTCAGTCTGAGGTACAGAGTGACCCAAAAAAAAAAAAAAAAAAAAACAGAATTTGGGTTTTTTTTTTTGTGCTGGTAGCCTGCATCAGTAATAGTATATATACAGGTGCCCCCCTCCCCCAGAATTTTTGCGTTTTTTTTTTTTTTTTTTTTTTTTTGTCACCCTATATCAAGCATATTTTGTTACACCTAGCCTACTGGATGAGATGTTGAACTTTGTCAACTTTGTCTTTCTTTCTGGCTGCTGGCTTTGTTTTGATAACTTATCTATTTGCACTTTGGGTCAGAGTGTGGCATGAAATGAAAAAAATAGTGCTGTCAATATTTCTCTTTTAGCCATTTTGCAATTATTTCATTTTGCAATTTTGAAATATAATGTGCTCATATTCAAAGATTACTATTTCTTGGAATTTTTTAGATGAGTCTGGATAATTAGTATTATTTGGATTATTGTCCTCATCTTCATTGTTATCTGTACGTTTCGGTTGATGAAAGAATTACAATGTCAGATGACAGAGGCCGTATCCAACAAAACAGAATGACGCCTACAACTAGGAATTTCAGGAGGTCAAGTCTCGTTGAGTTAGGAAGTTGGATAAGATAAAAACCTGTGTTACAACAGAACAAGCCCACCACCCTCCAGTAGATGCCGTTGTCAACATCAGTAAACGCCAGCTAACCACCTGAGAGAAAACGGTGCTAAACAAGGGTCTCAACTTCGTCACGACCATCAAGCGGATTGCATACTTAGATCTGATAGCTCCAATTGAGGAGGCAGCCTTAAACAACCCTCAAGCGTGAGCAAGGTACTTCAGAAATCAAATCCTCCAAAACCGAACATCACAAAGGAGAGAGTGGCCATCAAATCACTACATGACTTTTATGTTTGACCTTTATCATCCTTCTGGTTAAAAATGAGACTGTCCAAATTGTCTAGTTGAAATACAAAATGTAAACCCTGGTGTTGCTTATCTGCTGAATTCTTATTTCTTATGAGTGCCATCACCACAGATAAATAATGGACTATTCTGTTTTTATTATAAAGAAAGGGAAGAAAAAGGATATGCTACACAAAAAATATAAGAAAAGAAGAGTGGGGGAAAGATAGAGGAGGTGAGCGTGCAGAAGTAATAACGCTAATTTGTTTCAATCAAACATGAAAAGATTTTTTTTTTAAAGTGAGAGTTGAATAAAGATTATATTTTTTACATATTGAACTATTTTGCAATTTCTCCTAAGTAAACATATAGAATGTAATAATTATCATAATGTGGTATATCAACAGGTCCAGGTAGTTTGATTAAATTTTGGAAAATGGAATACATAGATTTTTTTAAAAAATTCCATCATTGCAGCCAATTTGGCCAATTACGATCATTTAAACATTTTTTTCATAAATAAATATTGCGTGAATTTATTGTCAAACGACTGATTGTCGTAACAATCTATTAATAATAAAAATGTATTAATGTAGAATTTTGCCGGATATGTCCAGCAATATGACATGGTCAGTTGGATGTATTGACCAGTTGTAGGTCTTCACTGACAAACGATATAAATGCTTTTTTAATGTTAGACCGTCTTCACTGTCTAATTTTGTTAGGTGTTGCTAAGCAACAGTCAATGAGATCATTGCAGACGCAGGTCATCTAATTGTTGCATTTCATTTGTTGGCATGAATTGTAAATGTCTGAAAAGATGAAAACACCACAGCAGGGGGTGGGGGCAGCGGTTTATCTATGTAGGTGGAGCTGGGCGAAAATAATGGAATGTAAAAACAATTTTTTTTTTAATAATTATTATTCGCTCTTAAAACTTTAAAAGGGATTTTCTTCAGTTTTTAAGCTTTTTTTTTTTTTTTTTTTTTTTTTTTTTTTTTTTGTATGTGTAGTGGGAGCTTTTTGTTCAATTTGTACCAAGCATTAAAAATCTCCATTGCTTAAAGGTGTGCACATTTATTTTACTGAAAGAAATAAAAGATGGCAGTGTGTGTGTGTGTGTATATATATATATATATATATATATATATATGTGTGTGTGTGTTTGAAGAGGAAAGATTTTACTGGTCTTGTAAAAGAAAAAAAAAATTTTCTTTATTCTAGTTTTTCTTGGTCATTATGTAGCTGGCTATCTGATGAGACTAAGCTCATTTATTGAGTTCTGATCAAAATAAATTTATAATAGCCAAATGATGGTTTAAGTTTTTCTTTCTTATTGAAACTGTGTGTGTGTGTATATCATCATCATCATTGGCATTATAGTCTTGGAAGAATATATAGTTCTTGTGCCCCTGAAGTTATATATATATATATATATATATATATATATATATATATATATGTTTTGAGTGGGCAAATTAGCAAATTATTTTCAGAAAAATTGCAAAATAGAGGCTATTTTCAAACAAGTTAATATAAAAAAAAAAAAGATATAGAAACAAAACAGAACCTGATAATTTGATCAGCAATTGTGTATCATAATAAAATAGCATGAAAAAAAATAAAGCACTCACTTTTATATTTTGTAAAACAACCTTTATACAATCCTACACCACAGTAAGATCTCCTAGTAATATTTCTATACATTAACATTGAATTGGTCAATCAGCAGCCAATAGGAAAATGCCTTACATTGAGCTACCTCAAAAAAGTTATGTATTCTATTGGTGACAAAACAGCGCTCTACCTGTCAAGTGTTAAGAATTTTTAAATTTTAAAAAAAAATTATTTTTTTAACCCATTTTAAAGTTAATAGGCTTTCAAGAAACACATTTATAGTCAAAATCATATTAAAAAAAAAAAAAAAAAATTCTTTAAAAAAAATGTTTTAAAGCTTTGAATATTTCCCACTTTTGGATGCCTACCCTATCTTAGTGATAAGACTTAGAATAACCTGGAGTGGTAGTACCTGTTAGGGTTCCATCTAGTATTCAAATATATTTGTTTGCAAATTATTTATAGTAGTCAGGACTACTTGATGCTATATAACTAAATTATTTGTATTAAGAATATTTACTTGAAGCTATAATTGTTTACTAAGGATTATCATTAGTTACTTGAAATCATTTAACTGTGTACAAACAAATGATTATTATTAAATAGAAATTATTACTTGAAACCATATAATTATTAGTCTTGGATAGCAATACTTGAAACCATACAACTTTATGCAAATTATTTGTAGGATAGGAATACTTGATATCCTATAACTGTGTGCAAAAAAACTCTTGGGAAACAACTGCACAATATAAGTGTACACAATTCCTTAAGGTCTAGTAAGTAAATAAGAAAATCTGTTAGGGTTAACCAAAAAAAAAAAAAAAAAAAATTGAGTACCATCAAGAATGAATAAAATAAAATGTCTTTGGCATGAAATAGTCCAACAAGGGTTAACATGCTGTAAAATCCAACCAGCCCCCCCCAAAAAAAAAAAACTCTTAGGAAACGACTGCACAATGTAAATATACACAATTCCTTAAGGTCTAGTAAGTAAATAAAGAAATCTGTTAGGGTTCCATCTATGGGTTAAACAGAAAAAAAAATGAGTTACAAAAAAAAAAAAAATTTGATTACCCAACAAGAATAATTTCTCAGAATTTTTTTAGATGAGGCTTGATAATTAGTATTATTTAGATTATTCGGACTATTGTCCTCATCTTCAATCCAAATAATACTAAGAATGAATAAAACAAAATGTCTTCGGCATGAAAAAGTCCAACAAGGGTTGACATACGGTAAAATCCAATCACTCCCATCCCCTCAAAAAAAAAAAAAATCTTCTTCCCCTGTGAATGTGGTATGAAATAATTCTGTACTAATTTTTATAACCTAAACCATTTTTATTTCTCTCCCCCTACTCGAGGAGATATCCTGGCGACATGCCTGATGATGCCATAATTCCCCTCCCCACGTGATATGCCTGATGACAACATGCATATAACTAGTATTATGATTTTTAAAAAGCATAATGATATAATTACATAATGCAAGACACTGATAATCTCCTAACCTTTGACACCTCAAGGGCATCATCGGTGAGACAAGGGAGATAATTGAAACTTGGGAAATGAAAAAAAGTGCAATAAAGGTCAAAGCTGACATTTTTTAAATTTTATTTTTCATGTTGTATAAAGCAGAAAGAATATTAAAAAAAAAAAAAGAAAAAAAAAAGTCAAATAGATATTGGTTAAAGGTCATAAAGTGGCCATTAATTCAATAATTGTCTCTTGCTTGGGTCTTGAAAATCTTTTTGTTCAATTTGTACCAAGCATTAAAAATACGCATGTGTATATATATATATATATATATATATATATATATATATATATATAATGTATTAACTTACCAGTGGGTATAAGAACGAACGTTGGAAGTGCACAATATCCAGAGGTTAAGGTTGAGAAAAACAAATACAAAGTGCTCAATACAATGTTCATAAATTTATTTTAAGAATGGAAAGGAAAGGAGTAACGTTTGTTTATCATGATAAACAAGCGTTCCTCTACTAAAAGTCCCATTCCAACGGGCGTGTTTATAACACCTAAGATTAATCGTAAACTCGATTAATTTAAAGTAACCCTGAAGAATCAATCGATGAAACTCGAGTAGGTTACTCCTTTCCATTCTTTATATATATATATATATATATATATATATATATGAGAGAGAGATAGTATGAGTTTGAAGAGGAGAGATTTTATTGGCCTTGTAAAGAGAAAGAAAAGAAAAAAAGTTCTCTATTCAAGTTTGTTTTCTTGGTCATTATGTAGCTGTCTGCCAGGGACTAAGCTCATTTATTGAGTTCTGGTCAAAATAAAAATTAGCGCCATAAGTTATTAAGTGTTTTTCTCTTTGAAAATTGGTATATATATATATATATATATATATATATATATATATATATATATATATATATATATTATATATATATATATATATATATATATATATATATATATATATATATATATATATATATATATATATATATATATATGGGGTTAGCTCAGTCAGTAGAGCATTCGGCTAGAAACCACAAGGTTCCTAGTTTGAAACCAGCCCTCACCAACTGAGCGTTCTGTGCGGTAAAGTGAGGAGCACTTTGTCTGCATGAGCAGGATATGACACAAAGTCAGTTTATTAAGCGGAGTTTAACAAGTTTGAATTCAGTTTTCCTTAGACTGGTTACCTAGTCATGGTTAAAGAACCTAGTCTGCCCTACTATTTACCCATAGCTAGAGAGAGAGTAGTCGGATGCATACTTTTCCCAAGGGTATTAATACTATGTGAAATGCAAACAGACTTGTCCAGGAGTTGAACTCTAGTCAATGATCCCATTTTCTATGACTCTAACAATTACACCATGTGAGCCTCCAAATACAAATAGTATAAGATCCACAATCCATGTATTAACCCACTCCCTCTACCAGAGTCAGGATGTGTCACAAGGTCAATTCTTGAGCAGAGTAAAGCTAGTTTGAATTCAGAGTTTTCCTTTTTCTAAACAAGTTGCCAAACCAAGGCTAAAGAACCCAGTCTGCCCTACTATTTACCCATAGTATACTATTTGTCCTTGATGAAAAAGGCAAATATATATATATATATATATATTTTATTTTTTAAATCACTAACCTGGCTGAATGGTGAGATCTTTTAGTCATTTACATCAACCACTAAAACTAAGTAATATAGTTATTTACTAAGCTTTGCTTAGATGTGGCACAAGGCCAGAAGTATGGGGCACTCAATGGGAATCAAACTCGCTAACAATAGTCTGCAAATCTAGCTTGCTAACCATTACACCATGTGAGGTGTCCAAAAACTAAGTAATATAATGTAAAATTCTTAATTTCATCATGTTTAATGTCACCATGACAACAAGCCTAGAAACTGACCTTTTGGTGTGTGTGTGTGTGTGTGTGTGTGTAGTCAGTAGCATCCATATCAATGTAATTCTTCTGCTGATTTTGATGGCAAGAGGAAGGTGTGTCTGTATGGGGGGGGGCATATTGTCCATTCAGAATTCTGGTGGTACAGCAGGAAACTAGATATTTAAAAAAAAAAAAAAAAAAAAATTTTGTCATTAAATTTTTTTTTTTTTTCCTTCAATTGATTTGCCTTTTAGAGAAATAAACTCTAAGCGGCTACCCAGTGTCACCTGGGTAGAGGTGGGGCAAAAAATACCTGGTTTATTGATTGGTTTATTTGTGAGATTTACAAATACTGGACATTTTTAAGTAGAATTCCAATGCTAGTACTATGTATATTTTAATTTTTTTAAATATCTCTGAATATAACTACATCTTCATAATTTTTGCACAAAAAGCAAGAACCAGTGATATTTAATGTGTAAATAAACAAAATGAGTTCTAAAAAAAAAAAAAAAAAATAAAAAATTGCGTACCCATCCAGAAGGAATGAAACAATGTTTTTGGCTTAGAATAACCCAATAAGTTGACATGCCATAAAATCCAACCAACCAGCATTACTTAACCTTTCTTTTTTTGGCATTTTCTTTCTCTTTTCCTTCTCACTAAACTTTCTAGACACCTCCTTGCCCTGTTGACAAAGCTGAGAATACACTATCTCCTGACTATCCTCTCCAAAAGAGAAGTCTCTTGAGTATGACACTAAACTGCATCTAGTGCTGAGTCTCTAGTTCTGGAGTACCTGTTAAGATCCCATTCACCAAAACTGGCCAAGCATAACAAATACTACCATAAAACCCATATCCTGAAACCAATATGAAAAACAAATTCTATTTTACCCTTTTGGCATTAAATGACCCACTGGGGTTGATATACCATTAAACAAAACTCAAAATCTCTCTCTCTCGCTCTCTTCTTTTTATTATTCTCTTAAATTGATTAACTCTTAACGTTCTATACCGCCTCATTCCACCGGCTGGAAGCCACACTTGTTTTCCTAATCTACCCCAAATGATAGCCTTTGTTTAAATATAATATTAAACATATTCAAGGGAAATAACACTGTTAACTTTAAATGAAGAGGTAATTTAATAGCCATTTTTTGATAAATCCTTATAGGAATGGGGCTCTAGACTTCGGAAATTCTCAACAGAATGTTAAGAGTTAAAAAGTGTGTGTGTGTGTGGGGGGGGTAAGGTTATGGTTGGTAAAATACTGGTATGGTATTTTTAATCAGAGTACAAATAAAAGAATAATAAAAAGAAATTTTGAGTTTTGTTTAATGGCATATCAACCCTTGTGGGTCATTTAATGCCAAAAGGGTAAAATAGAATTTGTTTTTCATATTGACCTTGTGTCACATCCTGCATAAAATAAAAATCTCATCGTCATTGCAGTCTCGGAAGACTATGTATTTCTCGTGCCACTGAAGTTACAGCGCCTTCTGAAGGCCAATGTTCGAAAAACAGCACTGGCCACAGATGGCGTATATGAAGGCTATCCCTGAAGATGTTGGTATGTCAGTGCTCTCTTGCTGTCGATTTCTTCCGGACCTCTTGGCTTCATATATATATATATATATATATAATATATATATATATATATATATATATTATATATAGTGAAATAAAACTTTTGTTTTATTGAATTGTAAATTGTTTGACATTTGTTTTAGAAAGTTTTGGCTAATGTAACACATCAAATTGGGTGTGTACTAATCTTTAAACATTTCTGTCAAATATGCATGTCGCATCCTCTCTCTCTCTCTCTCTCTCTCTCTCTCTCTCTCCTCTCTCTCTCTCTCTCTCTCTCTCTTTGTTTCATGTAATTTCCATTTTTTTTTCTTCTCTTTTTAACATTAAACAAAATAAAATTCTTTGCCCTTTTTAAAACTTCATTTGATGTCTGGCTTTGTGAATTTAATTTTTAGCTTTTATCATTCACTTCAGACCCCCCCCCCCCTTTTTTTTTCTTGACAAATAGTTGACTTGAAAATCTTAGATTTAAAGAGGGAAATATATTTGTTTTTCATCAAAGCTCTAACTGATGGTGAGGTTCCAGTTCTGAGGAATGTGGTGTACCCTGTGATCACCATTGCTCCCAGGTCCACTCTGACCCGGAGTGGTAGTACCTGTTAGGGTCCCATCTATGGGTTAGATAGAAAATTTGTTTACAAAAAAAAATTGAGTTTAAAAAATTCTTCCAAACTATCACTACGAATCTTTGAAAACTTTGCCGTCATTAAATGACCCACCATAGTTGATATGCCATAAAATAAAACTAACATTAGATATTTTTGGAAAGAGCAAACTTTGGTAAAAGTGCCATATTCTTGAAGCACCCAGTAAAGAATTAAATTATTGACAATACAAGAATTCCGTGTCAACTAAGTTTTCACATATTCTCTATTGGATCTATCAGACATATTTTCATGTTCATAACTTTTGTTTAAATAAAACTACTGTGTGTGTGTGTGTGCCTGTGTATATGTATGTATGTATATGTATGTATATATATATATATATATATATATATATATATATATATAATCCAAAAGTCCAGAGAAGAAATCTTCCTTACGACATAGGAGATTTTTTAAAAAACCTGTCGCAGTTTACAGAGTTCAATGTGTGCTCTTATTGTTAGTCACAGAGCAAATTTTTAAGTAAAAATATAACAAAATACTTAGAGTTTTTGCATTATAATCTATTTCAGAAAGCTTAGACAAAGTGTCTAACTCTCCCAAATCATCAGATGCGAATGATGAATTCTTTATTACTTTTAAAGCATCTGAAAACAGATTTTTTAAATTTTTTTGTCAGGACAATAATTTTTTTATTATTAACAGGACAATAATAATAAAAAAAAAATCTGTTTTCAGATGCCTTAAAAGTAATAAAGAATTCATCATTCACATTTGATGATTTGGGAAAGTTAGACACTTTGTCTAAGCTTTCTGAAATAGACTATAATGCAAAAACTCTAAGTATTTTGTTATATTTTATATAAAAAGGTAAAATAATCCAATTGACTGGTAAGTAGGGGATGATTCTATTTGGGATCATCAAAATCTCACTGTACATCCACACTGTATGCTCATGTAGGTGCAAATTTATAAATTTATACAGGGATTTTTATAAATCCCTAAGAGAGCTCAATGTATTATAACTAATAAATTAATTATATACAGAGCAATATTTATATTTTCAAAGAAAGAAAAACTTAAACCGTCATTTGGCTATTATAAGTTTATTTCAACCAGAAACTCAATATGAGCCTAGTTTCATCAGATAGTATTTACATAAAGAATGAGAAAAGCATTTACATAAAAGATGAGAAAAACAGTATACACACACACACACACACACACACTTTCAATAAGAAAGAAAACTTAAACCGTCATTTGGCTATTATAAATTCATTTCAGCCAGTAACTAAATAAATGAGCCCAATGATGGTTTAAGTTTTTCTTTCTTATTGAAAGTGTAAATATTGCTGTGTATATAATTTATTAATTATCTTACATTGAGCTTTCTTAGGGATTTGTAAAAATCCTTGTATAAATCTATAGGTGTGCATCTGCATGGGCATGCATAGTGGATGTACAGAGGATATAGATAATCCCAAATAGAATCATTCCCAAGTTGCCTGTCTATAGGATACTTTTATCTACCTATCTATCTATTTAATGAAAGCGTGTTCAGTATCTGTGATAGAATGTGTAGGTCTGTTTGGATAGTGTAGACAGTCATTGTCACTTAGTGATCTAGTTTGATGGACCACATAGTGAGAAACTGACTGTCACCAAGCACTGTTGACTCTTCACTATCCAAACCTATTAATACTAGCAGAGCCTGTATATATATGCCACAGTATGATAATTTAGTTATTACAACAGAGCTATTGCAAATAGTTCAATATGTAATATAATATTGATAAATCTTGATTTAACTCTCTCAATCTTTTTTCCCTTTTTCATTATGTTCCATTGAAATAGATTAGTGTTATTGCTTCCGCAGATCACCCCCTCTCTATATTTCCTTTACCCTTTCTTTCTTATATTTATTCTGTGTAGCATGTCCTTCTTCCCTTTTTTTTATACTAAAAACAATAGTCTATTTAGTCGAGGGGATGACATCTATGAGTTAAATAGAAAAATGTGTTTATAAAAAAAATTGTGTATCCATTGAGAATGAATTTATTTCAAAACTTTATATATATATATATATATATATATATATATATATATATATATATATATATACACACACAAAAATTTAAGGAATTTTAATGACATGTGCAAACTAGATGTATTATAAACTTACCACTCCCTTTTCTAAGCAAATACAACATAAAAGAAGATAGTAGTGGAATCTAGGTATTATAATAAGTCCTTTTTATTCTCCTTTATATGGTTGAATCCTATCAACTTTTTGGCAGAACTTTCTCTTTTTCTCTCTTTCTCTCTTATTCTAATCTAGTCACCTAGATACATTTACTTTGTTTATTTTGCTATCTTATTGAAACTATGGAATTTACTTGTGGCACAAGGCCATGAGAATTGTGCTCTCTACTGATGGTTTGTTAGCCCTTGTTACACCACCAGGAGACCATAAAGTAGAATAGCATCTGTGTTTGGGTTCTCACGTGAAAGATAATTTGAATCTTTTTGTTTGTTTTACTTTTAATGAAACCCTTTCTTATCCTGTTGTCAGGGCTTAGAATATGCTGACTTTAACCCCACCCCCAAGGGCAGAGAGGGGGAAGACCCTCCCCCCCAAAAAAATCCCCCAAACAATAGGTGTCCTGAGTATGACAATACACTACAGCTGATGGTGAAGTTTCACTTCTAGAGTTCTAGGAGATGTAGAGTATCCCTTCATTGTCATTACTCTTAGGTCCACTCTGACACAGAGTGGTAGTACCTGTTAGGGTCCCATCTATGGGTCAAATAGACCATGTGCAAAAAAAATGTTAACAATTACATGAAAAATGAAAATATAAACATACAATGAACTCAATTCCCTAACCTCTAGGCATGAAATAACCTCAGATGTGTTCACATGTTATTAAATTCAATCTTTACAGTGTTAGTATCTTTGAGGTTGTGTGGTGTGACCCTATGATGGTAGTAAACATGCGCTTGGAGGAAAAAAAGAATATATTAGCTTCGTGTGTGTAAGTGTCTGTTGGGGAACAAAGGATCACTGCTTTGGTCAATGGAAGTTGGAGAAAAATGTACGACCACCTTGAATTGAAACCGCTTAGAGATAAATATCTGTGGCTAGTTTTAAGAGAAAATGGGTCTCAAAAAGTTAATGATCTGAGGGTTGATGACAACCAGACTGGGAAAAAAAAATAATGTTTGCAATTTTAGGGGAAGATGGAGACATAAGTCTGCTCTGCAAAAGTTATGGCCAATCTCTGGGTGGCCAAATCGGGAACAGGGTATGGTGGTGGATTCTGTATATATACCAGCCAGCTCATAGTCCAAATATCATATCCAGACTGGAAGTCAGAAAGAACATCATGGCAATTGATAGATAACAAATAGGCTGGGACCCACATCATAGAAGCCAGCAGTCAACTTTAAAAGAACTTTCTTGCCAGCTGACAACATAAATTTAAATGCCCTCTGCTCCACCACTAACTGCACAAAGTGTCACACCTTCCTCCTCCATTAGCATTCTGTCATCAGATCTTTGTTTTTCTTCTGCATGTGAACCTGTCTGTAACTCGTGCCTTTCAAACTGGCCAGCACAGAATATTACAATGTGGGGGTCATCACCATTGAGCAACGAAGGGGCACGAGTTGCAGAGCGGGTATTCTCACAGTGGTTCAAAGACAACTGTCTTGTTATCCTTGAATTTTGAAGCATTATTTGATCATCACTAAATCGTTAATGTACTGACAAAATATCTGATTTCTCCTTTAAATATTGTAGTCCTGTGAATGACACTAAACTGCATCTGGTGGTGAGTCCCCCATTCTGAAACCAGTGTTGAGCCCCCCCTTTATCATGTATGCATATTATTGCAAACATGAGATATATATATATATATATATATATATATATAATGTGTATGTATGTAGTAGTATATTAAGAAAGAATGAAAAAACACAGATTTAAATGAGTTAAGTGGTGAGTTTATTGGCCGACGCTGCAGTGTTTCGATCTATTAATTAAATCATCTTCAGGCATTTGTTGGTATATGGAAGGTAATAAGATATATATATATATATATATATATATATATATATATATATATATATATGATTATAATAGACAGATATTTATGAATGAATCAAATTTCAGCATTAGATATCCCATGAGTTGACATGGAATTATCCAAAGGTAATTTATCCTGGGTACCAAAGGATTGGAGAATTTCTTTAATTACCTTTGAATGCCCTATCAATTGTACCCACTACAGAAGAGTAAGACCCTTTCCCTAAAATGAAAATGCCATTAAACCTTTCCTTTCCCCAAAATGCCATTAAACAAATAGAGCTAAACCATTTAAAGATTATCATTTCAACTATCCATCCATTTTTCTTTCTACTGTTCAAAAAGTTTCTATTTTTGTTTTTCTTTTTATATTTTCAGAAGGTATTAATTCAAGTCCCTAAAGTAACTCATGTTGTGTATATGGATGATGGCAAGAAAATATCATCAGAAGGTTATCCATCATCAGTACAAATTTCTAGTATTTCAGAAGTGGAGCAAATTGGGTCCAAGACTTCAAAAAGTTTGTATTGTTTCTTTTCTCTTTTCCTCTTCATTAATTTTCTTTCTTTTTACAAATTATTAAAAGTGGTAATTATTCCATTTTTTAAATCATCCAGGCCATGTGTTAGGAAAACCTAACAAAAATAGTAACTCCCTTTGATCAGTAGGGGACTAATGGGACCCCAGAAGTGGGGTTTCTGCCTTGTCACTTTTGGGTTTGGTCGTTATAGAAGGAAAAAAAAAAAGAGGGCGGGGGAAATAAATATTTGTTTGTTCTGCTTATGATCAGTCTTTTGATCTCCAGTCTGTTTAAGATTGGTTTGGTTTCTTTGCACAATTATGGGGTTTCAAGTAAATGTTCTTTGTTATGGGGGGGGGGAGGGGCAAAAAGAAGTGAGTCAAATGCCTTATTCGCTGGCTACAACACCGTCGTCGTCTACCAGCAGCTGAAGTTGCAACACTGTTACTGCCGTCACCCCACTTCTACTTATACTGCCGTTTCCCCTTATCATATGGGCACAGTCGAACCTCGCGCCCGTGCACAATTCTCGTGCATTCGGATGGACGCGTGTAGGCCCCAACATCCGGGCACCTGAATTGCACCTCGCGTCCATCCAGGGCCTAAATCTCATTTCTTTGCATTCTGGAGGGTGCGGTTTCGACTCCGGCAGGCAAGACACTCACTCTTTTTCCAAATGAGTACGGTAGTACTCGTTCTCCGCCACAGTTGTGAGTGGAAGCAAGTGCACAGCATGGATGAGCTAGTTAAGTCACTTTTAGGGTATAAGCATTCTCTACTCTGTGTTAAATAAAACCTTGTTAATTTTCCAATAACCTGGTCTTACATTATCTTTCAGTCTTCCGTATCTTTTCTGTATGTAAAAACATAACAGAACTAGTGACAATACTTCAGACATACTGACCCATACCTTTCAATTCATACCCCACTTGTACGGGTTATGCACAAGGCCCTATTAACGTGGGACCACCCACAAGCCCGAGCTTATGGGTGGTAGGCACAAAAAATGCATTGATCCTGTCGGCATTCCCCCTCAAGGAGGGGGGGCGCCTCAGCTGCTGGGCAATAAAACCAGCCCTGCCCCTTTAAATCAAGGGGGCAGGTTTTGCATGGGGGATAGCCCCCTGGGATCGACGCTGTTAATTTTATTACCTAGCCACTCCAGAGGCCGAAGTGCTCTGAAGCAGGCTAAGCTATCAATTTTTCTTGGCCTGTTGTAAAGAACTTAAAGTAAGTAAGTCCTGTGATATAGAATCCTTTGGTAAGTGAATAAGTCCTGTGATATAGAATCCTTTGCTAAGTGAATAAGTCCTGTGATATAGAATTCTTTGGTAAGTGAATAAGTCCTGTGATATAGAATCCTTTGCTAAGTGAATAAGTCCTGTGATATAGAATCCTATGGTCCGTTGTCCAAGAAGATCCAAGTAGTAATGCTTAGGTATGACCAGAAAAGGCCAGTATAAATAATAATATCAGCAGCAGAGCACTGCCAGTGATTGGACAAGAATATGGTCACATGACTATTGCCCAGTCTATAAATAAGAGTGGGCGTCTAGCACTCACCTTATATCATAGAAAAATCAACAGTTATATACTCATTCATCTGCTGGGTCTATAATGGGGAGGAGGGGAGAGTGTGTTCTTATTTCGGCGACTGGCCATCTTCTTATGGGTTGATTTCTTCCTCTGGTCGATACGGCTTCTCTTGTGTTGGATCCGGTTGTCTGTGCTCATCCTCTTTGTTTTCAAATGATGACGCAAGACTTTGTTTATTTTTCAAAGAAGTTTTTATTAAAACCAAAGCCCAAAAGGGTTTGACCGAAGAGAAGATGGCTTACCTGGGAACAGACGACCATGTCACGTCTGGCCCCTTTGACTAACAGCCAAATTTTAACTAACTCAGTTCTCTTCACATGCTCTTCCCTTGGCCAATAAGAAATTAGCGACTAGGTCAGTGAAAGGTTAACTCTTGTTAATAAATTCTATAATGGCAACTTTCCATTTACAATACTATCATTTAGATTCGTTGGCCACCCACAAATTATATAACATTCTCAAATTTTGTGCATGAAAAATCTCAACCGTTTATAACTATTTTTGTCTGTAAAATGAGTTCTAGAGCTTCCCTTCTAAAAATTAGTTTCTAAAAGCTTTTTTTCCCCTGAGGAATCCAAAATGCTATAAAAAAAAAAAAAAAAGTCTTAAAATTAGCCAATTTAAGTTATTAATGGTTTCTGAATTTTTTCATAGTAAGATCAATAAGTGGGAAAATCCCGACGTGGCATTGTATCTGACAAAAATTACAAAAGATTACAACCCCCCCCCAAAAAAAAATTTTTTTTTTGGAGAGCTTGGAATTGTCTAACTTTAACATACTCTACAAATGGATATGGGCAACAACTTTTTTTTGGGGGGGATGATTTCTCAAAGGGAATGTTATCCTGGGTAGACACTAAAATAATCTCTTTGGTTTAGTGCTAGTGAAAAGGGGATAGACTCCCTCGCGGTCTGGCTGATACTGACATTAGGCCACCCCGCCGACTTTACTTTTATCAATTGTTATTTGTATTTAAGTGAGTTTTGTTGTGATGTGTGAAATTGATTTCGGATTGAAATAAGAATATACAAGTGATGGTTAGGTTGGTAATAAAAACTTTCCTTAATATTATTTGGATTATTCGAACTATTGTCCTCATCTTTATTGTTATCTGTACAACATTTTGGTCGATGTGCCCTCCGGCCTTCTTCAGGTATTTCTTGTCGGACTCGGGAGCCATCATGAAACTTTGAACCCAACCCTTTATTCAATCCATGGGGATATCCTGTTCTCATTCCACTAACCATAGCTGGGGTGCAGGTGTTAAGCTGTGATTATTATTATTCTATGTTACTGTTGCCCTTGACCAGGATTGAACCTGCAGCCTAGAGATAACTGTCACTTAGAACTGTCTTAACCCAACGCCTTTATCCACTATGAATTTTCCGTGTAAGAAGATATTTTTAAATTGATTCTTTTTATTTTTAAATTGAGATATATATTCTTTTTTTTTTTCTTCTTTCAGGTGACTTTAAGTTACAAAAACCAACTAAGCATGATGTAGCTGTGATAATGTATACAAGTGGCTCTACAGGCATGCCAAAAGGTATGACAGTGTTTTTCTTTCTCTGTCTCTTGTATCTATTTACATGTATTGATGTCTCTTGTATCTCTGTGTGTGTATTTGTAACATAATTAAACGGTTTTATAGAAATTTAAATTGAAAGAAAATGGTAATCTAATTTCTGGGTAGGAGAAAAAAAAAAAATTAGAAAAAAAGGTTTTAGCAGACTAAGATTCTAAAAGCACTCAATGTATGTCAGCCAGTTGTCAGTGAATAACACCTGTACTAGATTAAAAAAAAAAAGGAAGTCCCAAGTTTTCTGCAGAAGAGTGGAGACAGATATATCCCCTGCCCTCTGAGACCACAAAAGGAAGTAATGGGACTCCTTCGTTTTGTCCAGGGGTCTCAGAGGAGACGGACGTCTGTCTTGTGTGCTCCATTTTAGGGAGTGTTTTTAAACTAGTCTCATACATTGTGAGTTAGTGGTAATGAATGGAATTTAATGATAGAAAAGATTGAACAGTTCTTTTCTTTCACTGGAAAGACCATGCTGGGTGGGCGAGAAATAAACAACCCTTAGGCCTATCTGCAAACCACTATTCTTTAATAGGTTGTTTTTTTTTTTTTTTTTTAACCCACTACTACCTATGTTGAATGCCGCTAGTGTCCCAGCCTACAACAATACTAAGTCTTTTATCGTGCTGTAACTATGCTACATATTTATCTGATCTCTGTATGATATCTATATTTGTTATAATGCTAAGGTTTCTCTTTATGGATTTATCACTGTAACACAGCCAAAACAGCAAATTGAATTGAAATTTTTGCTAACACAAAACCATTAAAATTCTCTAATTAGGGGAATAAATCAATTTACAGTCCAATTTGCAACTCGGTTTTTGTTTGCACTCATCTTGATAATCCAAGGTGTGATGTAATGGGCATAGCCGTCCCCCGCAACATAAGCGGCAAAGAATCGCTTGTGCCGTGCATGAGAGAACCTGACATGACTTAATTTGCATGAAAGGTGAGCGAGCCATAATAATAAACAGACGGTCGCTGACACTGGGAGAAAAAGGAATGAAGCAAGTGATGGTGAGAGTGGTGAAATTCGGACAACTACTGTGTTTTGTTGCCAGAGAAGGAAGTTCAGAGGAAAGAGATTACTGTGGAAGCAGACAGATTGTTGCAGGAAATGGATTACTGTTGTTAATTGAACAGACTCCAGTTCAAAAACTTTTTCAATTTAATTCATTGCTGGGGGGTGGGGTAGAGATGAGCAGTTTAACCAAAAAAAACAAAAAAAACATGGTTTTTCGGTTTCATCTTCATACCATGATATCACACCGAAATATTTTACGAAACCAAAACAATTCGGTGTAGTGCTATTACTACTTAACTACCATGTCCAAGAAAACACAGTTTAAAAAGACTTTCACATTTTAATGAAATCAAATTTTATCAAAGTTTATACTATTGTAAGAGAAAAAAAACAAACATTTTTTTTTTTTTTTTTTAGAAAATAAATGTGAAGTTTATTTGTTTACAAAAATAGAGGGGAGGAAAAAAGGAAATATGACAGATATGACACTTTGGAAATCTATTTTATATTTTAACAAATTTTGTATTATATATTTATATTATAAATTATATATAGCATAGAACCTTTTTAAAAAAAATTAAATTTTATCAACATTTATACTATTGTAAGAGGAAAAGATAGAACAAAAATATGATAAAAACATTCAATTGACTATTTTTTAGAAAATGTGAAATCCATTTTGGGGTGGAGATATGACATGTCTGAAATCTATTTGTTACAGTTATCTAAGTTAAATGTTTAAAAATACTTTTTGTAATAGAAGTAAATAAATGAATAAAATATAAATACTAATGGATAATTAAAGAATTTTTAAATTTTTTTTATATAACTTTTTATATACTTTTTTTTTCTCTTTTAATTAAAGAATCAATCGTTTGTCTTTTTAGGTGTTGTTATCAGCCATGCTAATTTGATGGCTGGAATGTCCGGCCAATGTGAACGAATACCCAAGTTAGGGTAAGTAAATAGGTTAAATTGAATTTAAAGGACCTAAATTCCACCATCGTATGTCACCCCACTGAAAGAAAAAAAATACCAAAAATCAGTGAATTAATCGAATTTAATGAAATTTTCAGTGTTGATATATTAGTGAATAAAAGATATAATGCACTAGTTATTTTATTTAAAATTTTTTACATTTTTGGCAAAGAGTTGAATAAAATAACCCTAGATGGGTTTACATGCTGTTAAAATCAATCCAAATGTTCTCTTCAGTTGGATCCTGGGTATGATGTTAAACTACATCTAATGATGAAGTTCTAATTCTGAAGCTCTGGGGAGTGTGGAGTACCCCTTTATCGCCATTACTCACAGGTACACTCTGACCTGGAGTGATTATACCTGCCAGGATCCTGTCTATGGGTTGAATAGATCAGAAAATGTGTTTAAAAAAAATAAAAAAAATTTTTTTTTTTTTCAATACCCATCAAGAATGAATAAAACGTCTTCAGCATAAAATAGCCCAACAAGGGTTAGCATGCCATAAAATCCAACCAATCAAATCCTCTGTAGTAGGTTTCTATTTATTTTTAATTTTGCAAAGCATTTATTACCTAACTTAAAATATTTAGAAAATTTACAAGTTTTATCCTTTCCATAAAATTAAATAGTTATTTCATATAACTTCAACCTAAAAAAAGGGGGAACCACTCTGAATGAATTTTATCTGTTAATTAATCTTATTTTCCCATTAAACTAACCCTAACCCCGTCTTCTTTTTTCCTAGTAGATCAATAAATAAATAATTTATCAGTCAATCAGAGTGGTTCCCCTTTTTTTAGGTTGGAGTTATAGGAAATAACCAGTTAAATAACTTTCATCTAATTGTTTTTTTTTCTTTGCAGTCATAAAGATGTCTATATAGGTTACCTTCCACTGGCACATGTGTTAGAACTTACTGCTGGTAAGTTTTTTTTTCTTTTTTCACTTGTTATATAATTCTGCATTTTATTCCCAAGAAATTCATTTCAAACTGTTTATTACTCATGAAAAAATTGATATGTTTGAATTTCTATGTAATGACATATACAGTAATGGACCCCCCCCTCCAAATCCAATGAAAAAAAAACAAAACCCCAAAACTGGACCAATTTTTTTATTGCCAGAAATTTTAATGAAACTTTGATGTCTTAGATACACATAGGAAGTGATTATTTTCCTTGATTATTGTTGTCAATGTTTCCTTAATTGTAGTGAAGTCATTATTTTCTAAATTGAAAATTCTCAGAAATATCAAAAAGTAAATTTTTGAAAATTTTATATTTATTTTTTGGTATATCTGAAAATTTTCTCTTTAGAAAATTGATTTTCTGATACAACTAAGAACTTTGACAACAATAATCAAGGAAAATAATAATTTCCTATGTATGTCTAAGCCATTGAAGTTTCATTAAAATTTGTGGCAATAATTAAAAAAAAAACTGGTTTAATTTTTTTTACGTGTCTGATAAATTCAACACCAGTAAATTTATTCCAGATAAAGTTATTCATGGCCAAATTCAGAATTTAATCATTGCTTTTAAGAATTTAATATAAATAAACTAAAGGGTTAGAGAAACCCTATTAGAGCAATTAATCTGACAATGAATTTACTGCAATAAATTTACTTAGAATCGTTTATTTACTGTCTGATTTGTTTTGTCTAATACTATATATCTATTAATAATGGAGATTGGGTGTATTTCTGTCTGGTAACAAAAACTGTCATCACAATATTCTGAATGATTGCGTCAGTCTATTAATGAGTATTTAATTTATAGTCAAAATTGTTAATACATAGAATAAAAACAACCCTGTGTAATATACACTCAAAATTTGAGTAAGCAATTTTAAAAATTATTTTTTACTCTCACCATTTTTTTTCAGTAACAAGATGATAACTAAAAAGTTTACAAATAAAAAAAAAAAACTTACGATTTTGTGTAAAATTTATGTGCAAAATATTCAAAATAAGTATCTAATTAATTGATGCATGCAATATTTTATTTGAGGGAGACAGAACTAAGTTTCCATTTCAAATTATTTAATTTACTCCTTTTATAAATTTGATATGGCTTACTTATAATATAAACCCTGTGACATTTTTACCTTCCCGCCTTCTGACAATACCTTTCAAAAATTAACTTTACACCGCCCAGAGGGTTTTTTTTTTTTTTTTTTTTTTTTTTAATTTTTTTTTTTTTTTAATTTTTTTTTATTTTGTTACTAGTTAAGGAAATAAATATATTTACTGTGGAAATTTAATTAACAAAGGATGTTTTCTTACCACAAAATTAACATTGCAAATTATCTCTTCGTCAACAAAAAAAAAAAATTGTATGTTCAAGGTGGTTATTTGTGTATAGCTGTTAAAACCTTGAAAAGAGACAATTGCCAAAAGAGTACTCCTGTATAATGCGATAAAAAGTAACATGAGTTGTCTGCTCTTGATTACAAATTACTCCATAAAAGAATAATTAAATTTATTGTGTACAGTGCTCAGGTGCACTACAACTCCTAAAGTCTCATGTCTAGTACACAGAATAATGTAGCTGATTAATTAGTTAATAATTAATGAATTTAGGTGGGCATCGAAACCTCCAGCTTGAAGCATGAAGGCTTTGAAAGATGCAGTGTTTTGAGAGCCTACAACGGATGTAGGCAGTTTATTCTATGCCTCGTGAAAAAATGTTTCCAAATGTCATGTGAGCAATGCTGTTTTCTGACTTTGTAGGCATGCCCACGTGTGTTAGAAACATGGAGATCAAAAAGGTGCTCAAGGTTGCTGGTATAATTTTTTTTATTTAAAAAGAAAAGAAAAAAAACAAAATGGGTTTGGATAGTTTTTGTCCACTTTAAAGGTTCTGATGATGTATGAATTATTTTTCTTTTTTTTTTTTTTTTTCAGAGTTATCTGTTTTAGCCCATGGCACCTGTATTGGTTACTCTTCAGCACTGACACTAACCGACCAGGTGAGATTTACTCTTTGGACATTCTTTCTTTTTTTAAAAATATTTTCGACTAAGGCCTAACATCTGCCTTTTCCTCAGTGTCTAACTACTGTCACATCACAAATACCCACCAGACATTCTCAAAGGAATTATGTGTTCCAACTGTTGCACATGCACATCTCGCATATGAACTCTGCTTTCTCCACACATTCAACTATGGATGACGGTTTAGACACAGATCTTTCAAACTCAGATGAGTTTAAGATTAAATTTCCCTTCTGCCATTGTGTGTATATTGCTGAAATAACATGTTTAAATGGGAGACGAATATCAATCAATGAGTAAAGTGCAATAGACACAATTTACCTGGAAACAAACAACTGATTGGTAGTGCAATAGATACAGTTATGGGGAATAAATTAATTATTAGTATTAGAAATATTTGAAACCCTATTATTTGTATTTGAATAGGAATATTTGAAACCCTATTATTTGTATTTGATAGGAATATTTGAAACCCTATTTTTGTATTTGATAGGAATATTTGAAACCCTATTATTTGTATTTGATAGGAATATTTGAAACCCTATTATTTGTATTTTGATCGGAAATACTTGAAACCATATAACTGTACAAAAAAACCCCTCTTAAACATCTACACAAATAAATGAAAATATTTCTCTAAGCATAAAATAACTCTGGATGGGTTTAATATGCCATTAAAATCAATGTGAACTTGATATGAGGAGAATGAAATGACTTGACCCTCTGACTTATTGGTTTTATTTCAGATTCAGTTATTTCCTATAAGTCTAACATAAACAAGGGCAACCACTCTTGACTGATAAACTATTTATTTATTGAACTACTAGGAAAAAAGAAGACTGGGTTAGGGTAATGGGAAAATAAATAATTTATCCGTCAAGAGTGGTTCATCTTTGTTTATGTTAGACTTATGGTAAATAACCTCAGATTCTTATATATTTAAATTTAACTTTATCTTTGTTTCTCACAACATTTATTAAACATTTTTTTCTTAGTTATGTAAAATATATAAGATTTATTGATTTTATTTATTGTATTTTTGAATATTTCAGTCTAGCAAAATTAAAAGAGGCTGCAAAGGAGATGCCTCAATTTTGAAGCCAACACTCATGGCAGCAGTACCGGTTAGTATAATTTGTTCTGATCTTATTTAACCTCTTGCCAGATCATTTTTGTGATTTAGTTATCTCAATATCGTTTATACCCAATGCTTCATTTTGGAGTCTATTTGTTTTCTTTTTATACATTAAGTGTGTGTGTATGTATATATATATATATATTATATATATATATATATATATATAATATATATATAAACAAATCTTACCCTTACAAAAATCAAAAAATCACACCAACATACCAACAGAACACATAACTTAACGACAAATCCAGTTCCCAATCACATATAAACAATTAAATAGACACACACATACACATATTTAGCTAACCAATCCCCACAATCTAACACCTGTGGTACCACCATCCACCATTTCGGCACTCCCCATTCCAGAGAGAAAAAGAATCCACTAACCACCCCCAACTACACCTCCCCCTACTGACGACCTTCCGTTTTCAGCATTTTGAGAATTTCCATCATTGGAGTAAGAACTATATCCAAGTCCTGAAGATGGTCTAATAAGAGACTGAAACGTTGCACCGTCGACAATAAACATAAAGTTTCCATAACATCCCGTGTTTGTCTACTTTTCTCCACACATCTATATATATATATATATATATATATATATATATATATATATATATATATATGATTGGATGAAAGTCTTGTCCGATAAAAAGACATGTAAATTGAGAAATATAAACAAAACCTTCATTCGTCAGTGTCTCTAAGATGTTCAAAATAGTCTCCCTTATGATCCACACATCTTGAACTTTAACTGACTAAATTCTTACCATAAAATTGTACTTGTGCATTATTTAAAATGAAAGTAATTTATTTTTTAATACATTTTATACTTATTATATTATTATAGTGAAAATAGTTATTCTATATTATAGATAATATTATTATACTTATTTCTGTATGTATTTTTAATTTTAATTTATTTTTAGTTGATCATGGATCGATTGTACAAAAGCGTATGGGACAAGATTAATTCTCAAGGCAAATTAACAAGAGCTTTGTTTGAGTTTGCCTATTCATATAAAGGTTGGAGGCTTGAGTGTGGGTATGACACGCATTATTCAACAGGTAAGAATTTTTTTTTTTTTTTCTTTTTTTTTTTTATTGATTTAATTTTTCATCAGCTGATAAGTTTTCTGTTTTGTATTCAACAGGTAAGAATTTTCTTTTTAATTTTAAAAAAATTTTTTTAATTTAAAAAATTTTTTTTTTATTGATTTAATTTTTCATCAGCTGATAAGTTTTCTGTTTTGTAGTAAAGTAAAATGCTTGTCTAATTGTTAGTGTGGCTTGACAATTATCTTTTCATATTAGCAAACCAAATCTAAAAGAGAATTAAATTATTAATGTAGTGTTGAACTAATTTTAACAATTATGACGTTACGTTACACTCTCGTGTTGGAATGGAGATGACATGCATATAGTAAAATTAATTGTATACTTATCTCATTTTCTGTGCTACGTGAAGAGGCTTGAATCTGGCCGCCATGTTGGTGGGGCGTTAGAATGCACCGACTGCACCTCTGCAGACGGGTAAGACTCCCCCAAATGGGGCCACCTGTTGGCTGTGGGTGGCGACCCGTGATGCTTAAGGATAGAACCCAGGTGGTTGAGCAGTCCATGACTTGCAATACTCAACTTTGGCCCTTACTTAGGCTAGACGGGCTGTCGGAGAGGGCCCCCTCCGATCAATCAGCTGGTTACGTCAAGCCCTAGCAACTATATGATTGCCCCAACCCTATTGCCCTTATGGCAAGCCCCAAGCCTTCTTATCATATGGGTGCTAGAAGGCAGTAGCTGAGGGTCTACATGTCCTGGGAATGACATTAAAGTCTTATCTGATGGTGAGGTTCCAGTTTTGGAGGTTTGGGGAATGTGGAGCACCCCTTCATCATCATTGCTCCCTGGTCCACTCTGACCCAGAGTGGTAGTACCTGTTAGGGTCCCATCTATGGGTTAAATAGAAAAATGTATTTAAAAAAAAAAAAAAATTGTGTATCCATTAAGAATTAATTTATTTAAAAACTTAATCCGCATTAAATGACCCACTGAGGTTGATATGCCACAAAACAAAACAAACCTTGAATCTGGTTGCTGGGTTGATGCTGACAATTTCTTAGTGTTTGGAGTCTGGAAACCAACTAAGGGTGCTGGGAGCACATTTTGCCTTGTGCCATTTATGGTTTTTAGTAATAACGCAAGGCCACTTCTTTTTCTCATGAGATTTTTATTTCCCCCAAGTCACAACTGCCGAGTGTAAGAACCTGTCTCACTCTGTCAACGCATCATACCAGACTCACCTCTCACACTTCGCCACGTGACAGGTCTCGTCCAATAGAAAAATGCCATGTGGCCTTATGATGATTCATCCTTATACTTTTCCATTCTAATTTACATATAATTCTTATATTCCTCCAAAAAAAAAACAACTTTTCCTTGCTAATTTACATGTCACTGTTACATTTACTATTATTACACAATCTTTGCCTAAACGAAAATTTAGATTGTGAAAAAGTTATGTATTTTATTTCATAAATAGATATTTGAACCTTTTCATTTTTAACTTGTATTAGATAGCTCAGTTGGTAGAACGTTCAACTAGGAACCACAGGGTTCCGGGTTTGATACCGGCCCTCTCCAACTCACTGTATGAGTAGCACAGGAATCTGTGGTAAAGTGAGGAGCTGATGGTAGGTGTGGTACTCCACCTCAGACCCCAAGACACTACTTAGTCTAGCACTAGTAAAAAGGGGATAGACTCCCTTGCTGTCTGGCTGATACCAACTTTAGGTCACCCTGACAACTTTACTTACCTTTTTTTTAAAACTTGATATTATATAATATTCTTTGATAGCAGCATATACTTACCAGGCCTTTTGGGCCCTGTGTCCAGTGGCTTCAGCCATTGGACCGGTAAAATATATAAAACTGGTGTGAAATCCAGGGAGCTAAAGGCAACACCTGCCCACCTTATCTTAATGGATCATGGCTGGGTTTATTGCTCAGTGCCTGAGTCATCTCAAAAGAGGAATGCCGAGGGGATTCACACAATTTTTAACACTGGCCACTGCATGAGCTTTGCTATGAGTATGGCTCCCCATGTAAATCAGGCTTTATGTTCATCTGACAGGGTGGGATGTCAGAGAAAGTAACTCTTAACTGTGTGCCCCCCCCCCAAATAAAACCTTAACTACACAAAAACATGTCTCAAGGAAAAATAAAATAACCATAGATGGGTTAACATGCCATTAAAATCAATCAATATGAACTTGATATGATGAGAAAGATAGCAAAACAATTCTTACTTAGTCTGTGATTTTGATCATTTCTTATTTTACATTAGCTGTATATTTTTTTTTTTTTTTTTTTTTTTTTTTTTGTAGAATTTTATTTAAAAAAGTGAGAGCCATTTTTAGGCGGACACGTCCGAATAATGCTTAGCGGAGGTGCTCCACTGTCAGAAGCGACGCAGAAATTTATGAACATCTGTTTTTGTTGCCCGTTGGACAAGGTTATGGTTTGACAGAGACCTGTGGTGCTGGAACGATTACGGAAGGTATAAATTTTATCTTTTATCTTTATGCATCTTTGTCAATTCAAAATTTACACCAAATCTTTTTATAATTGAGATTCAGTGTCTTTCTGTCTGTAACTGAAACTATATCACTGCCTATGTCACAATACCCTCAATAATTGCATAAGTTTATCAATGAGTATTTAATTTATAGTCAAAATCCTTTTTACACAGAATAAATAAATTTTATTTATTAATGATGTCTCTATGAAAATCTGAATTAGATTTGCCTTAAAACAGTCTGTTATTAATGTGTTTAAAATCCTTCAATGTGTCTTATATATCACTAAGAAATAAAGGTTTACATAATATATAGTCTGGTTAACTTGCATACTGGTTTTAACAAAACTGAGTTTAATAGATAATTACTTGGTGTTATTGATCTCTAATATTATTGTTTTATTCTCCAACGTATTAAATCAATCCTATGAATGATTTTATATAGAAACCAATTAAAATATAATTAGAATAAGTAATCTTTTTATGTGTTCTTATTTAATTTCGTTAGTCTTTCTAATTTAGTATATTCCATTACATTAAAACTTAGATACTAAAACCTGGAGGGTGCATATTCTTGCTAGAGGTTAAAAATGTCAATTGTTACAATAAAAAATAGATTCTCATGACAGATTTACCAAAACTTTTCTCTCGCCCTGTTGGCTGGGGCTGTAAAATTTGCTGACTGCACCTCTCCAATTGTGCTAGAAGGCAGTGGCTGAAGGTCTTGATGTGCTGGGTATGACGTTAAACTGCATCTAATGGTGCGGATCTAATTCTGGAGCTCTGGCAGTTAGGGTTCGAATCACATAAAAAGCGGCTTTCTGTCTATAACTCTGCTGATGAGGCATAATAGGCCGAAATGTACATACAGAGATTGACCTTTTCTCGATTTGTTTATGCCTTACATTTGAACAGATATATTTGCCTAATTCATTAATTATCACTAATTAATTTTCAAATTAGGTATGACTTCAATTAAGCACATATCTCCCCCCCCCAAAAAAAATGTGTGTGTGTGTGTGTGTGTGTGTGTGTAAATGATTTTTTTAAAAAATTTGTTGGATTAATGTTTGTTGGAAATCTGCCAATTTTGAAAGTCTTGACAATAGATTAATTTGGTTTCACTAAAGAATGAGAAATTACATGGTAGCATGAAGTTTTGAGTGGTGTTGATTAATATTATATATATATATATATATATATATATATATATATTATATTATATAATTATACGCACACACACCTGGGAGACCAGGTTGTGTGACTGATTTTGAAATATTTTTCTTTCTTCATTTATAGTTCTTTTTTTGTTTTGGATTTGGGGGGGGGAAGTGAAGTTTTAATGTATATCTAATGTGTTTTAATTTTATTTTCATTAATTTTCAGTCACTGATTTGAGTACTGGTCGTGTTGGTGCACCTCTGACATGCTGCGAAATCAGATTACGGGATTGGCCAGAAGGTTAGTTAATTTTCACCTCTTATTGTTGACCCCCTCTTGTTTGATCATTCACAGAATATATTTGCTTTTGTCACACCCCCACGCCGTTCTTACTCTTTGTGTTTATCCTGGTAGGAGGTGGTGTATGGGACTTTGCAGTTTGAACTTAGGGGTGGAGTGCTGATTCCTCGCTATCACAATTATCCGATTCTAACATGGGAAGCGCGGTGGTGTACTAGTTAGTCGTAGGAAATGAACTCTTCAGCCTGAGTTCAATTCCTGGATGAAGCCACAGTTCACATAGTGCTAATTAGGGTTTGACATTAACGGTCCTGGGGACGATAAAAATTACATTCGGCACGATCAATACATCATCCGGGACAGTTTGCCGGGGATGGTATAGATTTTCCTAAAAGTTAGTACTACATTCCAATATTGGCCATCCAGTGATTGCCTGAATGCTGACCTCAAAATGAGGCTACGACACCACAGGTCTATTCTCAAAGCCATGTAATGAATAATGGTGGAGGAGATAGTTTAAAAGGACTGAATTATGTACTACTAACCCTACTCAGGGTAACTTAAAGTAAAAAAAAAAAGTTTTTTTTTTTTTTTTTTTTTTTTTTTTTTTTTTTTTAGCTCAAAATACACTAGGAAATTGATTTTTTTCGTCGAAATATCCAGAATTATCACTGCTTCAGCTTTTCTTAATGTTTTATTACATGTTATTATGCTACTGATGACTGACAAGTATAGATGATGCTAATGAATTAAACAAAAATATTTTGATTTCGGGACGGTCCAAACCTCATTCGAGACAGTTGATAATTTTTGTTCGGGACGGTCATGAAAAAAGTTAGTGTCGGGGCCTGGTGCTAATACCCTTGGGAAAGGTATGAATTCAACTATCCTCCTACCAGCTATGGGTTAATAGAAGGGAGTGGGCTCTTGTTAAGGTAACCAGTCTTGGAGAAGAAAAACTGAATTCAAACCTCTTAAATCTCCACTTGAGAAGGTCACTACTAGAATAGGCTCAAGCCTACTTAGTGATCTATTTCAATTTAAAAAAAAAATTTAAATGTTAAGTCAGTTAACTCTGCTGTTTATGAGGGAGGATCAGTTACAAGAATGTCTAGACCAAGTTTTAGTGCAAGGAATTCTTTTCTCTTGGTTGACAGCATCTATGGGTGTTTGTGACCCTTGGGGTATTTCACTGGTGTCATGGTTATTGATCTTGGCTTGCCACTCCATTGCTAACAGTGTTCAATTTTCAATAGTTGACTGTTACTTTTTATTTCATAATGAACTAAGCTAAGCTTAGAAAATGACCCCCCTGACCATTTGACAGGTCTTAATTTTCACCCTGCCAAGATTCAAGCCAAACTCAACTGGTGATTTCGTTTATTTATTTAATTTATCTTTTCAGTCAGTCACATACAATTAATTCGTCCTCTTGGATTTGAGAAGAAGAAAAAAAAAAATTGTAGTTTTTGCAGATAAAGCCATTTCGTTATTCATAGGATTGTAGATGTGGGGTTTATTAAATTTAACATTATAATTCTGATCCCTGGGTGATAGCTGAGATGATGTTTTATTGCTGGATTAACTATTTTAAAAAAATATGCGTGCTATATTTCTAAGATAGTGCTCAATATCATTGATAGAGCGTTTATATTTGAGTTAAGGTAGCGTGGACGAAGCTGTTTGCATTTCAGCACTGATATCCTTGGGAAAGGTATGCATCCAACTATTCTCCCTGGAAACATCCATCAATTTCTTCACCCCATGATACATCAATTTCTTCATCTAATCTAATTCATCTAATTTTGGAACACTTGTTTTTTCAAATTTCTTTTTATATATATATATATATATATATATATATATATATATATATACACACACTCACACACACACACACACACACACACACACTAGAGAATGATGTAAATAAAGTTTTTCATTTTTTTTTTTTAACATTTAAATCTTCTCTTGCACTTAAAAAAAAAAAAGTGTGGAAAAATATTTTATTTGAATTTAACACATTAAAAATCTTTCTATTTTTCAGGCGGATATACAACATTAGATAAGCCTCATCCTCGAGGTGAAATCCTTGTTGGAGGTGGGAACATTGCCATGGGATATTACAAAAATGAAGAAAAGACCAAAGAAGATTTCATTCAAATTGATGGAATCAATTATTTCTGCACTGGAGACATTGGTGAATTTGAAGCTGATGGCTCTCTCAAAGTTATTGGTAAGTCATTGTGCATATTAACCGATCTCACAAGTTAAAAGCAACAATTCTTCCAAGCCGTAGTTGTATCAGTGCTACTGTATGGCTGCACCACTTGGACCCTAACAAAGCACCTAGAGAATAAACTAGGTGGGAGCTGGATAAGAATGCTGAGTGCGATCTTAAACAAGTCGTGGAAATAACACCCCATGAGAAAGCAGCTGTACAGCCACTTGCCCCCTATCACACAAACCATCCGGGTAAGATGAACAAGACATGTTAAACACTGTTGGAGAAGCAAAGATGAACACATAAATGATGTTCTCCAGCAAAGATGTACATTGACCAGCTCTGTGCAGATACTGGATGCTGTACAGAGGACCTACCGAGAGCAATGAGTGATAGGGACAGTTGGCGAGAGATTGTCATGGATATCCATGCTACTAGTGTGACCTGATGATAATATTTTGGTTGCACATATTAATCTTTTAAATTTTTTTCCTTCAATCTCCTATTTTATACATGTACCAAGCAAGTCGCTGCGTGGCTGTTACGTATCCCTGGGCCAATATATAAGAATTTATGAACTATTCATAAAATACACAGAATGAATGAGGTTGCCTAATAAAATTGTATGCCTACTAGTTGAACAGATATAATGTTGCAAAACCCGAAATCTGTAAGAATACTGGTGTAACATCACTAATGACCTCCTTTAGTGTATTTCAGTGATATTTAACAAGACTAAAAAGCCCCCCCCCCCAAAAAAAAAAAAAATTGCGGGGGTTATTTCCTATAACTCCAACATAAACAAAGGGGAACCACTGATTGACTGATAAATTATTTATTTATTGATCTACTAGGAAAAAAGAAGACTGGTTAGGGTTAGTTTAATGGGAAAATAATGGGTAGATTAATTAACAGATAAAATTCATTCAGAGTGGTTCCCCTTTTTTATGTTGGAGTTATAGGAAATAACCAATATTTTTTTTATTGATGATAATAAATGTTTACAAAACTTTATCTTTTTTTTTCTTTTTTAGATCGCAAGAAAGATCTTGTGAAGCTCCAAGCTGGTGAATATGTCTCGCTTAGCAAAGTAGAGACTGTTCTCAAGATGTCATCTCTAGTTGAGCAAATCTGCGTTTATGCCAACAGCTTCCACAATTTCACAGTCGGCCTGGTTGTACCGAATCAGAAGAACCTCTGCAAACTTGCCAGTGAAATAGGTCTAAATGGATTGGACTTTAAGCAGCTTTGCCAAAACCAAAAATTGGTGAAGGAAGTGACAAAGAAACTCTGTGACTTTGGTGTTACCTGTAAGTTATTTAGATATTGCTCTTTATATCATAACCTTATGCCAGTCTATGTTGTATTTTAGTGAAGGAAATCAAAGAAATTTTTAAAGGTCAACAAGAAATTTTAAGACGGTCAGCAAAAAAATAAACGAGACCCCACAAACAGATAGGAACGGAGACAGTGTGTCTGACCATCCTTTGTTCTGGATTGAATATTAGATCTAAGAATTTTTTTAGTAGATTTTGAAAACGCTTGGTAGCCAATCATTAAAAAAAAAATGAAAAAAAGTTGCATCGGTGGTCTGGCTGCAAGAAGGAGTGGTTAAGTAGACGTAGGTATTTGGCCATAACTAGGCCAGACCAGTGTGATATAGTTATTTACTAAGCTTAGTTTAGATGAGGCACAAGGTCAGAATATGGGGCACCCAGTGAGAATTGAACTCACTAACAATTGTCTTCGAAACTAGCTTGTTAACCATTACACCACATGAGGTACCCAGGCCAATGCGATATAAGCAGTCCGAATTGGGAGTTCGGGGTTCAGAGTTCGTTATTGAGGATTTTAACTTTTAGTAAATTTGGAAAACACTTGGTGGCTGATCATTAAAAAAAAAAAAAAAAAAATTCATAGGTCGTCTGGCTGGAAGAAGGTGTAGGTGTAGGTATTTGACCAGAACTAGGCAGGTCCAATCTATACATATCTAAAGGCCAGTTGTGTGTATATGTATGTCTGGTGGAAACTTCAAAAATAATAAGTACATATATATATACACATTAAATATCACCAGGGCTTGGTTTTTGAGTAAGAATAATAAAGATTTTATTTAAATTTGTGAAGATAATTAAAAAATAAGATTTAAATGATAACAGTATAGAAATTTTTTTGCATTTATTATTGTAAATAGTAGACATTAATTTTTCTTTTAGAGTAGCTTGATCAACGCAAGATCTTTTTTTTGGGGGGGGATTTTAATGGGGCATCCTGTGAGGATCCAACTCATGATTCAGTTACAAATTATAACTGAATTGTGAGTTGGATCCCTGCAGGATGCCCCATGGATCTGTGAGACTAACATAAAAAAAAATCCCCCTCTACCCAGGTGATGCCGGGTAGCCGCTTCTAGTGTGATATAAGCAGTCAGAATTTGAGTTCGAGATTCAGTTTGTTAGTCACTTGGGGTTAGCAGTTGTGGATAGTCTCGTCAGGCAGATGGTTTCTCTCTTCTTGCTCACACAAGCTTGTAGGTTGAAATGTATCTGAGGAAGAATAAAAACATATATCGGTAAAGTTCTGTTCGTGTCGTTAATGCAAGTTTGCCGAGCCGAAGAAGATGATGGTACAACAGATGCAATGCCCAAAGATACAGCTCCTCCTTAGCACAGTGTATGTGTGGTAAAGGGAGGAGCTGGTGGTAGGTGTGGCGCTCCACCTCAGATGCTAAAATAATCTCCTTGGTCTAGTGCTAGTGAAAAGGGAATAGATTCCCTCGCTGTATGACTGATACCGACATTAGGCTGCCCACCGATATAACTGTAGAGGCCAGTGTTGCGTGTTCCGACTTCACAAATAATATTTAAATGACGATAAAATAACAAGACACAGTTTAGGCAGAAAATATGGAGAAATGACAAAGACAATGCATATATTTATAAATAACAAATAAATTTATTTGGAGAATAAATTTGTATAAATCAAAATTGTGTATGTTCAAAAGACTAATATAAATGCAAAAATTTGTATGTAGAGTCATCAAAGTTTGATCGAAAGTGGACAAAAATGAAAAATAAAGTTTTGTGAATATGACCTGAGAAAATGGATTGGTGATGTTATTCGCAGTGGCAAGATGATGGTAGTAGTAAATAGTGACTCAGAAGGTTGACTTTTGTTTTGGTAATCAGCAAGTCGAATCGTTTGCTCGGACATTTGTTTCTTCAATTGAAAAACTAGTGATCGCTGAAGTGGTCATCGGCCGCGGAGCATCGTTTAACACTGCCTTGAAATTAAATGGAATCTGTGTGTTTGTTGATTTTTTTCTGTCTTTTATAATTCTTAGGTGGCTCCGATCTCGATATTCTATTTTGGCGCTAAGGCGCGAACGTAGTTGAAAGCACCATGATTTGTCCAATCGAACTCTGACAATCGTATAAATATTTTTTAAATTTATATTCCTTAAGTTTGGAAAAAGAATTGTTTGTATGCTTTTTTGTTTATCCTTATTTGGATATAAAATATAGGATTTTATTCTATATAACAACTAAACTTCGTCTACATCTAATCTTGATATTCATATTTAAGCTCACCGTATTTTTCGGACGATAAGGCGCACCGGATTATAAGACGCAGTATCAGTGAGCAGATCTATTTTCATATATAAGGGTGCACCGGAGTATAAGGTGCACAAAGCAGTTGGATAGGTCAGATTTATTCAAGTCACTAAAAATAACTATCAATATTGTTCACTTGTAACACACAAAGAAGAGAAAAATACGCTCACTTTTTGAATCATTCCTCTTCTACAAATCCGTCAAATTCTTCATCTTCGGTGTCGGAGTTTAACAGTTGGGCGATGGCGGCATCAACCAAACCTGAATCCCTTTCGTCATCCTCTGAGTCAGTCTCATTGCTGTTCGAGGTCACAAGGCCTAAGCACAACCAGGGTTCATACATAAGGCGCACCGGATTATAGGGCGCAGTGCCGATTTTTTAAAATTTAAAAAATTTTTTTTTAGCAAATATAAGGATTTTAAGTGCGCCTTTAAAGTCCGAAAAATACAGTAATCATTATTTTAAAAAAATTTGTTTTAGTTCATTGAATATTAACTCTTAACATCCTATACCACCTCATTCCACCCGGCCAGAAGTCACATTCATTTTCCTAATCTACCCCAATTGATAGCCTTTGTTTAAATGTAATATTAAACATATTTAGAAGTCTTTGATTTAAGGGAAATAACAGGTAACTTTAAATGAAAAGGCCATTTTTAGCATTTTTGATAGATCCTTATACGAATACTGCTCTGGACTTAGAAAATTCTCAACAGGATGTTAAGAGTTAAAAGGGGGTGGTTTAGGCTCAGTTGGTAGAGCATCTGCCTAGGAATCACAAGGTTCCAGCTTTGATACTAGTCCTCACCAACTCGGAACATGAGTAGCACAGCTTGGGTAATCTGATCTGTGTGGTAAAGCATCTGGGAGCTGATGGTAGGTGTGTCGCTCCACCACAGCAAAACAACCTCTCTGGTCTAGTGCTAGCATTAAGGGGTAGACTCCCTTGCTGTTCAGCTGATAGCAACTATAAGCCACTCCAGAGACTACTAAAATAAAAACGTAAATTTCATATCATATTATGGAGTATAGTGGAATAACGCTCCCTGAAAAATATGAAATATAATACTTGTGTTCCTTAATTATAGGATAGTCATCATCTTGCAACACCCTCTGGTTAAAAATGAGCCCATCCAAATCGTCAAAGATGAAATGCAAATATGTAAATACTGATTATCTGGTGTTGCTTATCTGCCGGATTCTTATTTCTTATGAGTGTTGTCACCTCAGCTAAATAATGGACCATTCTGTTTTTATTAAGAAAAAGGACGTACTTCACAGAAAAATATAAGAAACAAATAAAGAGAGAGGGGGGAGGCGAAAGATAGAGAGAGGGGGTGAGTGCACGGAAGTGATAACGATGATCTGTTTCAATTGATCATAATGAAAAGATGAAAAGAAAGGGTGGGAAAAAGTGAGAGCGAGTTAAATCAAGATTAATATACTTTTTACATATTGAACTATTTAGCAATAGCTCTTAAATGAACGTATCAAATGTTGTAATAGTTAAATTATCATACTGTGGTATATCCACAGATCCTAATCTTAAAGCAATATATAAGCCAACAATGATTTTTATCAAATTTAAAGATCACATCTTATTATAATGGAGATTGTGTGTTTGTCTGTAACAACAAAAAAGAAATAACTCTAATTTTATTCTTTACTTCCTATTTTAACTAAATAGTTAAGTTAGGAAAATTTATCAATGAAAGACAGGAGTGATGGAAGAGTAAGTTTCAGTTGTTCTATTTTTCCATTATACCCCTTCTGTTTCAAATCTTTTTATATGCATTTTATTTAGTTTCATTATCCTTTCTAATTTAATATAATATTTTATTATATTAAAATTTAAATACTTGCACCCGGGGGGGGGGGGCGTATATTTGTTAATCCATGTAACTAATCTTGGTTATTTCCTATAACTCCAACATAAACAAAGGGGAACCACTCTTGACTGATAAATTATTTATTTTCCCATTAAACTAACTCTAAACCCTAACCCATCTTCTTTTTTCCTAGTAGATCAATAAATAAATAATTTATCAGTCAAGAGTGGTTCCCTTTGTTTATGTTGGAGTTATAGGAAATAACCTTAATCTTGGTTACCTCCCATTTTGGTTTGTCAGAACTTTTTCCTATTCACCTTTTTAAGACAAGGTCTAATTTAGCTTTATATACCGTTTTATTTTTCAGCTTGTCTCGAACGCTTTGAAATCCCCGCCAGAATCAGCCTATGTCCCGAGGCCTGGATGCCTGACTCAGGGCTTGTTACCGATGCATTCAAATTAAAACGTAAAAACCTTGAGGAGAAATTCCAGACTGAGATCCTGACAATGTATGGCTCCCAGTAAAAAACAAAACAAAACAAAAAAAAAACACAAAAAACAAAACAAAAGAAAGCAAAAAAGATAGTCTGGGGGTGAGCAGTAAGACCCTTCCATTTCCCCACTTTCAGGGTGTACAGACCTCCACAAGAGTAAACCCTTGAAAAATAATGAGGAGAAGCTAAGGGCCAGTAAGTTTTTCTTGGGGTCTTGTGTCCTTATCTCCAGTTCCTGTGTCCCATGGTTCACCCAGTACAATTACTTTAACATTGGTTCGTACTGGGTGCCAACGTTATTATTATTATTACTACAAATAATGATTATAATGTTTCTCATACTTTTATTATTATAGACTTTATTTTTAAACATTAAATAAATTTTAACTTTTTTTTTTTTTTTTTTTTTTTGTAGAAAAAAAAAAAAATATATTTGCAGAAATTATAAGAGTTTGACTATTTTTGTTTCTTTAAAAAAAAAAAAAGGAAACAAAAAAAAAGAAAACTGATTTCTGTATATGTGAGTATATGAAAGTGTGGGTGAAAATTTATAATTTATAATTTATAATTTTTTTTTAAATTTAAAAAAAAAAAAATATTAAAAGGATCCTGAAATAATAACAAAAAATGAAATAGTATTTTTTTTCTTCAGTTTTATTATTATAATTTTTGTTGAATTCAGTGGCTTTAATATTTTGTTATAGCCTGATATTTTCTCTCCTTCAAATACACCATTTAAAAAAAAAGATATCAAATGCCACTATTTCTTACCAGGAGAATTTAAACATAACTCATTTCATTGAAGTTTATTTTTATTCAAGAATTTTCATTTATTATAAATGCAGAATTACCTCTCTATAATTATTCTATTCTCATAAAAAAATGATTATTAGAACTATTTTAGCAAAATTATGGAGGGAAAAATCAACCCCCTCCCCACCAATTCAAAACTTTTGTATTTTCCTAATATTAATTTATGGTTTTAGATTTTATTTTTAAACTCTATTTAAGTTAATACTATCTCTAGCTATCATTTTAAGAAAGCCAATTTTGGCCTTAGGTGTCTTTATTACCAGGTAAATAACAAATTTTCTCTCAAAAGCAAAACATATTACAAATTATATTATCATGAAATTGTTTAAATTTTTGTCTGAATTTCTTTAGATGAGGCTTGATAATTTGTATTATTTGGATTTTTCAGACTATTGTCCTCATCTTTATTGTTATATACACAATGTTTCAGTCGATGTACCCTCTGGTTTTCTTCAAGTGTTTATTCTAATTCAGGGAATTCTCTTTGAATTTGGAGCGTTTGGGGAACCTTCTCTTTGAATTCGGAGTGTTTGGGGAACCTTCTCTTTGAACTCTGAGCGTTTGGGGAAACCTTCTCTTTGAACTCTGAGTGTTTGGGGGAACCTTCCTTCTCTTTGAACTCTGAGCGTTTGGGGGAACCTTCCTTCTCTTTGAACTCTGAGCGTTTGGGGAACCTCGTCTCTGAACTCTGGGGAAACTCCACTCCATATCATTTGAATTTTAATTTAATTTCTCAAAGTTAAATTTTTCAAGTGGTTTTGCATTAATGAGTAAAGAAAATGTTTAAAATTTAATATTTAAGTTATTTCTCCCTTAGTCATTTATAATGAACATTATTTTTGTTATTGATAGGGCTTGATATTTGAGTTTTAAAAAATCCTCTGGTCTTTTTTGGTGTTAAGTAAACCTGGACATACTATTGATAGTTTTGAGTCTCTGCATGGCTGTTACATACCCCTGGGCCAATATATAAGAATTTATGAACTATTCATAAAATACACAGTGAATCTGGAAAGGAGGTGGCCTAATAACGTCAGGTCTACTGGTTGAACAGATATCATGTTGCAAAACCTGAAATCAGTAAGGATACTGGTGTAACATCCCTGATGACCTCCTTTAGTGCGTTTCGGTGATGTTTAACAAGAAATAGTTTTGAGAAGAATCATTAAGGTTGAGAAAGTTTAATCAGACAAATGTTCTTACTCGAGTGTTGAAAAGACCAGAACATTATCTTTTTAAAAATTTTTTTATTCCCTTAATGGAGGTGTATATTAGATCACCTGAAGAAGGTTGGAAAATATATCGATTGGAACTTTAAAATGTAAAGAGGAAGAATGAGTTCAATTGTTCAAATAATTCTTTGAAACAAGGCGATATTTAGTTTCAAATTTATGAATTGTATGGTCTCCAGTTTAAATCTCACTGGTGGTGGTGTTTGTTTTTTTTGTTTTTTTTGGCATTTGCGGACATCTTTTGAGGTTTTGAAAATATCATAAATTTTTATTTGCTTTATTAACAAATTTTTGAAAAAGAAAAAAAAAATGAATTTTGTAATTTTTATCACTTTTATCCTCCCCCCTCTCCCTCCTTGACCCTCTTCCTCCTCCTCCTCACATCATCAAAACCATTGTTACAGTTTTTTTTTTTTTTTGTGATTTAAAAAAAAAAAGAATTTTTTTACCTGGCCTCAGGATCTGAAAATGAATATTAAATAATTGATAATAATAATAAACTATAAAAACATTCATAGTTTTTTTTTTTTTTTTTTTTTTTTTGATGTCATGAAAAAACAATACACACCATCTCACAAAATCTTTAGACTAATCCTAAAAACCTTCAGAAATGATTTTTCTCTTTTCTTTTTTTTTTTTTCTTTTTTCTTTTTTTAAATACTTATATATTCTTGTAATCAAATCCAGCACTTTCCCCTTTTTTATGGGTAACTTAAATTTATACTTCTAAATACAGATGACATAAAACAGCTTCACTCTGTCCTTCTTTATATTCCTTCTCCTAGATGGGTTGCTTAACCAAGGTTATAGAAACCTATTAATCACCCAAAGCTGGAGGGAGAATAGTTGGATGCATACCTTTCCCAAGGGTATTAGCGCTATGTGAAATGGAAACATTTATATTTCTCACTTTTTATTAAAATTAACAATTTTCCTGTGACCTCAAAAACTAATTTAAAAATAGCATTTTCAGAATATAGGGCCTGGATTCTGAAATTTAAAAAAAATGATTTTTTAATTTTTTTTTAATAAATTTTTTTTGGATACATTCCAGTCCAATGATCTCTTAAATATAATTTTTATCCACTTACTTTCTTCCTCCTTTCTTTGTTTTATCACCAACACATTCTTATGTCATATATTTTTTTTACTGTGATAACAGTATGCATCAGGAGATGACTGCAGCACTATGAGTCGTAGTTACTCATCAGTGCACAGCACATGACCCTTCAGTCATTACTACCTACCACCTTCTCCTCTTCCTCCTCCTTTTGTCTATCTTCTGCTCTCTCAACCCCCACCCCCATCTTTTTATTATTATTTCCTTCCTAATTGTGTGGCCTCAGCACCACTCTCGTCCCACTTCGTTTGTTCCTATCTACAACTGAAGGTGACGTATATACAGGTCTGCATATTTAATTATATCTTTATTTAAGATATCTATATTTTCCCAAGGAAATAAAATAAAAATAAGACTGTCATGCTTAAATATTAATTTTGAAGGGCGGGGTATGAAAAAATAAACAAAACCAAATTGTATATGAAAAAGCACGAAAGTAAGATCAACTTGTTCGAATGTGAAAGATGAAAAATGTTTTTGGTTAATTTCTGCTTTTAATCTTTTTTCTTTCATAAATGTATAAATAAAGAATGTCTCAAAATAAACCCAACAAGAATGAATATTGAATGTATTTCTCTTTTTGAATGTGTGAATTTTGAGACACTCTGTATTTGATAGAAAATAAAATGTTATAAAAAAAAATGTCTCCCTCAGAATCCAAAGCTTATTATAAAAGAGAAAGAAAAAAAATTAAAACAATGATTTTAACAAAAGGTAATTTTGTTGAAAATTCCTCACCATTAAATGTGACACTTGTTTTTCTTCTCGTGCTCACCCGGTTATTCTTCTTCTTATTATTATTATAATTATTATTATTATTATTAATAATAAATTAAAATTTTTTTTTTTTTTTTTTTTTTTTTTTTTAAGTGAAAATGATATGGTACTTCTGAAAAATAAATTATTGTGTAAAAGTAAATGTCTGGTTTCTGAGGGAGATTCCTTTTGAAAAAAAAAAGAAAAAAGATTGAAATGTGAAAAAGTTGTTCTTAAATGTGCTTATTAAAATTATACCCACCCCTCAAAAAATGCCCCATCCCCTTTCCCCTGCAAAATTGATGATATCTTAATATATCACTCATGCATATACACAACACATACATATCTCTTTATCTTATAGAAGTGCACTCACAGCGAAATACTTAGGATGAATAATCTATATAATTACTACTACTCACTTTTTTTCTTACAGAGGCAAGGCATGCAATAATATAATAATTTTTTCCCTTCTTTAAAGAGAAAATTATTTTGGCTTGTTTGTTGATAGACCAAAGATAGCTGGTCTTAGGTGCCGGATTTGTTGCTAAAACCTTTTTTTTTATTTATTTTATTTTATTTTTGTGTGGGTGTGATTTAAAAATTCTTTTAAATTTACAAAAAAAATAAAAACAAATTATTAAAAAGAAATGGTTTGATTTTTATGTAGTTTTTATTTCATTTTAAAGAATAATTGAAAAAAAAAAAAAAAAATTATAAATTAGTTAATAGCTTTTTTTTTTTTCTTCTTTAAGTTCATCTGCCCAAAAGTCATTATTTTTTTTCAAATTGTACTGAATGAATGAAGAATAAAAAAAATAAAAAAAATTTAAATTTAAAACAAAAAAAAACCCTAGCTTCTTTTACCATTAAAGAATCTTTTGACATTTTCAGAGTGAATAAAACTAATCAACGTGTGATTTTTCTTTTTCTTTTTTTTTTTTTTCTTTTTTTTTCCCAATTTTATCCACTTGGGATTGAATAAAACGAATGAAAGACATAAATTTGTTTTTTTCTTTACTTAGTTTTTTTTCTTTCCTTTTTTAAATTTTTTCTTTGTGAATGAATAAATGAAAGAATAAAAAATTGTAGAAAATGTAATGGGAATTTACTTTCTGACTTTTGTCTTTTTTTTTTATTTTGTCTTTTTTTTTAATATTTATTTTTTGTGTGTATTAGCTTTTTGTATTTTGAAGTTTATTAGAATTGTGATAAACTATCAAAAAAAAAAAATCAGATATTCATAATGTAAAGAATTATAAGATAAGATATTTAATAGCTTAATCAGTTTTAAGCACTTAGTTTTTTGTTTTTGTTTAAAAAAAAAAAAAAATGCTACATAATACTATCGGTTATTTCACTAATGATATAAATCCCAACAATACCGAAGCAGATATTAGACCTTTTGCTGCTGTGTTCAATTAGAGTCAAATTATTAGCACTGTGCTGTGTACGAATATAGTCAAATTTCATACTATGTTCCTTTGTTAGCATTGGCAGCTATTTAAAATTAAGAAATGCAGTAGCGAAAGGACTGATAGAAAGTTGAAGTTTTAGAGTCTTTTGCAAAGACTAGCATAGAGAGGGGGGGGGGAATCTGATTTATATATATATATATATATAATATATATATATTTGGTAAAAAAAAAAAAAGCTTAAAAATCGGTTATTTTGCAGTTATAGATCTATTTCTACCCAACTGCAAAATGACCGATTTTTAAGCCTTTTTCTTTACCAATTATATTGCTCTGTTCAATAATATTGAACATCAAGCTCTCAATTTGGACCTGAACAACTCTAACATTCCGCTGTTGGAAGAAAGGTCCTAATTAGAATCATCCTAATACCGACTTAACTGGTTACACATCTACATATATAATAATATATATATATATATATATATATATATATATATATATATATATATAATATATAATCCCAAACAGATTTATTAATATTATCAGTATCTGTTTTACACTTCTTTTTGTCTATGGTTGTGCTTCAACAATTCATTAGTTTAGTGATCCAACATTAAAAACCCAAACATTTCAGCATAACAATCCTTTTTTTTCTTCTTCTCTTTCTATCTATTCAAAACATCTCACACATTTTTATTGTGCTTTCACACCAACTGATTTAATCTTGTTCATTATTTTTCTCTAGTGTTTACCTTCACTTTAGAATGATTGTATGGATTCTATTCTTTGTTTTTAGTGGATGTGGAAAACCAAATATACTGTGTCTAAGTCTTCGTCGTCTATAATTTACATCGAATAAAAGGGAGATAACTCATGAATTGTGTCCCTTGATTTTCATTTCTGTAGTAAATAGTTTAATACTATAAACAATGTTAGTTTCTTGCAACGACTAGTTTAAGAAATCATTTGTTTAGCATTTTATGAAATACATGATTTAAAAAATATAGGATATCACTGAATTTAAGACAATTTATTTTAATAAAATTCTCTGCAATTTGGGAATTTCATCCAATACTGTATTTTTGTAATATTTTGCAAGTTATATGAAAAACCCTATCAGCCCTAATCCAAGGGAGGTAACTTGTCCTAGACTCGAGCTATGCAACAAAGAATATTGCGACACAAAGAAAATGGTTGATAGTCAAGTCCATCTTTTTTTGTAGTAATGTGTGACTTGAGTTTCAGTTCTTGTAATTTTACGTACACCTATTTATCTAAACAGTTGAAATTGGGACACATTGTTTTCTGAGAAGCACTTTTGCCTTATACGTTTATATATTTCAATATATGTTTACACACTACAGAAGGGGGGGGGGAAATTGACTGTTGAGTAATTTCTCTGGTTTGCTTTGTGTGGGTGTGAGGGAAGATATCTGTAAAGATGGTATTTTTTTAAATTCAAGAATTCCAATAAAAGTTTATCAATAGAGAAATTAAGTAAAGATTAGAGAAATCAATTGTTTAAAGGAAATTCTCCCTCCCCCCCTTTCTTTTTCTTTTTTTTTTTTTTTTTGTGTGTGTGTGCTTGTTAATTAATACGCAGACTATTTCTTGAAAAAAAAAAAAAGATTTTCCTGTGTCCTGTGTAGCGTCTTCCTTATTTAATTTTCTCTCTGATAAAACTTTTTAAAAATTTGTTTTTGATTAAATGCTTTATCTATAAAAATGCTTAAAAAAGAAAAAATAAATAAATAAAACGTACACTACATTTTTAATTTATTTATTTATTTATTGTTTTTATTTTAAAAAAAATTTATCATCCTGCAATTCTACTGACTTGGGATAATTAGTCCAGGTCAAAGGTTAGGGGTAATCCAAAGCCAAAGTTTTTGAAACGTTAATTTTCTGATGCCAGTATCATTTCGCGGGGGGTGGGGGTGGGGTGACGTTTTGGTAAAAAGGTGAGGCTTTGCCACATTTACAAAAAAAATCTCTCTTGTTCAACAATGATACCTGGATTAGAAACATAAGGTCTTAGAAATTTCATCTTTGGCTTTTAGCCCCATACCATGGTTTTTATTCTGGATTAATTCTGTTAAAATGAGACACAACCTGCATTTGAAACTTAAAAAAAAAAAGATGAAAATAAAAATAAGGGCCCAAATATTAACTCATTCACTTTGATTTCATTTTTGCTTTTATTAAAAATATTTTGAAAACTTAACCAAGGATTTAAAAAAAAAAAATTTTTTTTTTTTCCAAAATTAAAATTTCTTAATATAGAATAAAGTTAAGAGGAAAAAAACTAACAAAAACAAACCAACTTTAGTTTTTATATAAACAGAATCTTGGATTTAATGTATTTGTGTTCGAAAATAAAATATTTGTGTAAAACCAAACAACGTTGATGGTTTTATGATTAGTACATGTATAATTTATAACCATTTGCATTTTCTTCTTTTTCTTCTCCCTTCTTTTTTTTTTTTTTCTTTATTAGCAAAGACTTAAAAATACTAATTCTGTCCCATAATTACATTTAGTGTATAAAATATTCAAATGTAACAACAACTCTGGGACTGATACTATTTTTTAAAATTAAAAATTTTTTTTTTTTATAAATTTTCTTTACTTTCAACTTTTTTCTTCTGTCGTTTTTAATTCTTTTTTTGTAACTGACTCTTTACCATTCTCACTTAATCAATTTTTAAAATTTTTTAAAATTATTTATTTATTTAAAAAAATTATTAATGACAAGCATCTAAATCTCTGGTATTTGACTGTAGTTGTTATTACTATTATAAGAAAACAGCAACCATTACCAAATTTTGACTGGTACATAATTCAACTTAATTTTAAGCAAGTACTGTCTGCAATGTTTACTTATTGACTAAATAGTTGTGATGAAAAACTTCTAAAATCTCAGAAGATGAAAGAAATGAAAAATTTATAATGGGGATAATAATGCTTCTTTTTATATTAAGTAACATTTAATATAATACTATAAAACAGACAAAGGTTTCTGTCCCATCATGGTGTAATGGTTAGCATGCTAGTCTTGAGGAGCCATTAGCACTGGTTAGTGTGTTCGATACTTGCTGGATGCCTCATAACCTGTGACCTTGTCATATCTAACTGTGGCAAACGGGTTGGGTAAAATGGCACTCCATCCTTTTGTAATAGCTAGCAAGCTAGTTTTACTGTTCCATTACTACTGAATATCGAATTCGATCCTCACTGGATGCCCCATAACTGTGACCTTGTGTCACATCCTATCCCCAGTGAAGGGGTTGGAAGAATAGTGCGTCCCATTTGTTTTGTAATAGCTAGCAAACTAGTCTTGCTGTTCCCTTACTACTGAATATCGAATTCGAGGTCAGGTGACCAGTATTATATCTATGGTCATCAGGAGGCGAGGTCAGTTGCTGAGGGGGAAGGGTCGAGGTTTGATCAACCCCGATTGGTCCCTTGGGTGAGGAAATTCGTTGTTGAAAGACCAGAAATTTCCAATGATCCCAAGGAATAACAACGCTGATGACTTCCCCCTCAATCATCTTATAGATGTATTTTTACACGATCCTCGCTGAATGCTCCATACTTGTGACCTTGTGTCACATCCAACCCGTGATGAATGGATTGTGTAAAAGGCATCCTATCATGTTGTAATGGCTAGCAGACTAATCTCTCAGTTCCATTACTACTGAATATTGAGTTTGATCCTAGCTGGATGCCTTATACCTGCGACCTTGTCATATCTTATCTGTGACGGACAGGTTGAGTAAATACCTACTATAAAACAGATTTAAATAAGACTATTTTGATCTTGGTCAAGATTTTTCATACCATTTGATTATTGTGCTCACTCTGTTATTTACAGCATTTACCCCCATATTTGTATGTTTATTTATTTATTTATTTTTATCCCAGGCCAGTGGACAAAGCTAAAAAAAAAAAATAAAATAAAAAAAAAAAAAAAATCACTACCATGCAGTCTTCTTAATCCTCCTAGTTCCGGCCATTTTCACACCTAAAATATCAAAGCTTTTAGTGTCAAATTTTATATTCATACACACAAAATGATTCCAATAAGTGCTTGTTTACAACCATTGATGATGATAATGATAATTAAAAAAAAAAAAAAAAAAAAAAAAAAAAAAATTCTTTCATTTGTGTTTCCAGTCAGAAACACAAACCCCCATTTGACCCCTGTAAATCGATATACATGTACACACAGATAATTTGAATCATGCATGCTTGCAAAATAGGAGTGTTAGCTCAGTGGGTAGAGTGTCCGACTAGGAACCACAAGGTACCTGCATCAATACCGGCCCTCGCCAACTCAGCGTATGAGTTGCACAGGGATCTGTGCAGTAAAGTGAGGAGCTGATGGTAGGCGTGGTGCTCTGTCTCAGGCGCCAAAAACAACCTCCTTGGCCTAGTGCTAGTGAAAAAGGGGATAGACTCCCTCACTGTCTGGCTGATACCGACTTTAGGCCACCCTGACGAATTTACTTACAAGTATATACTCTAGTATCATCTGGGATTATTTAACTTTTACAACTGCAAATTGTAGGCATACCAATTTGCCTAGGCCTAGCCTTGGCCAACTATTTGCACACACACACACACACAAGTTTGTATCTCGTGTATGGTGTGACAACCTAATATGTATAGATTTGATTTTTCGGACTGTTGTCCTCATCTTTACTGTGGTGTATATAAAACCACAAGGTTTCAGCTACTGTATCCTCTGGCCTTCTTCAGGTGTTTCCTGTGTATCTGAGCATATAAGCCATCATGGGTGCGACAACTTAATATGTATAATTTTGATTTTTTGGACTGTTGTCCTCATCTTTATTGTGGTGTATCACAAATTTTTGGCTGGTGTTTCCTATGTATCCGAGCATATTAGCCAACCTGGGATATCATTTTGAATAGTAGTATGACTGTTGAAGAACTTTTTGAAGATCTTATTTAAATAATGACGTCATTGTTTTTGAATGCCTATCATTCCAACATGCATTAAGAGGAACATCACAATCATGAAAAAAAAAAAAAAATTTTTAAAATACCGTCCAAAAAATCAAAATTGTACACATCAAGCCTCATCTAAAAAAATTCAGACAAATAAAACATAATATTAGGTTAAAATTTAGGTCTCGGAACATCACATGATATGTGAGTGTATACACAATAAGAACACACCTACATATTTACAGTGTATGCAACTAACACATTGATTTGCAAGGTGTATTGAATGAATAGTGGGATTAATCCTTACTAACAACTCCAGAAAAGTGGCCTTGTGCCATGTTAACCTTAGTAAACTAATCAATATATATACTATGTGTGTGTGTATATTATATACATACACCCGCTGTCTTACACTTATGTAAGCATACATATAAATATGTGCATATCTATACACATAAACGCACACACACACAGAGGAGTGGTAGTACCTGTTAAGGTATTATGTATGAGTTAAATAGAAAAATTGAGTTAATAAAGATGTGTTTAAAAGAAATTGAGTCCCCATCAAGAATGAATAAAACAAAATGTTTTTGGCATAAAATAACCCAACAAGGTTTGACATGCTGTAAAATCCAACCAATCACACACACACACACTCTCACATTCTTATCAATAAAATTATTTGTTTTTCTCCCTTTATCTACTTTTCTACTAAGAAACTAAATTATTCTAAAAGCTACTGTATTTCCTGGTGTCGAGGATGCAACTTTTTATTCCCCCAATAAGTATCGTAAATATTTCCCCTGCATCCAACAAGTTGTAGATCACTTATAAATAAAAAAAAAATTTAAAAAAAAAATCTCGTTAAAAAATGAGCGTCCTCAATGGCAAGAAATACGATAATTACCCAATATTTAACAAAGACTTTTCCATCCACAAGCGACGATATTTTTTTTCTCTTTTCTTTTTTTCTTGCATAGGTAAAATTTTTTTATTTTTGATGAATCATATGTAACCAATGAAACTAATTTCTTTGCAACTTCTCTTTCACATGGTTAAAAAAATTTACATTATTTTCCAAAATCCAATATCTTCAACTTTTTTTTTTTTTTTGCTTTATTTTTTTATTTTTCTTCTTTTTTTCTTTTTTTCTTTTTAATTCTTTTTTTTTTTTTCCTTTTTTTAAAAAATTTGCTTTATTTTTTAGCTTTACTTTTTTAAAATGTTTTTTCTATTCTTCTATTCTTTTTTTTTAATTTGCTTTGTTTTTTTAAAAATATCCACTGACTAATTTTTGTGGTAGACAAACAAGACTATTCATTTTTGTTCTTTTTTTTTTTTTTGTTCGGGTACATAGGGGCCTCTATGTGTATATTAGTTATATTAAAGTATATATATATATATGTATATGTATATATATATATATAATATGAATTAAATTTTTTTTTTTTTTTTTGTAAAAAAAATCAAAAAATCCCTGTTCTACCGAGGAAAAAAAAGTAGTTATAGGCAATTAGCTCTATTAATTAAAAAAAAAAAAAAGTTTGAAAAATTTATTGCTGTTGATAATCTGAAAAAACAAAAAATTAATTTGGAAAGTATCAGTTTTCAAACTTGCTGAATGTGAAAAAAGAAAACAAAATTGTTTTTCATTTTTTTTCCTTTTCACTCAAAAAATAATGAATTGTCAAAATTCCCTAATTTAACTTTTTTTTTTTTTTTTTTTTTTTGACATCAAGAATAAAATAAAATTGAATTATACTTGCTACTTTTTTACTCTTATTTTTCATTTGATATCGTATGATCTGTTTCATTTTATTTATTGTATGTGTTTCTGTTTACATTTAAATCTTTGTGTATTTTGAATCTTTCTTGATACTTGTATTTTCATGTGGTTTTAACTATTCGAACTGCACAATTACTGCTTTGTACCAGTTTAAGTTGTATCTGTGCATATATATATATATATATATATATTATATATATATATATATAAAAAGTTGAAAAATGGAAATGAATCTGACAATATGTTGAAAAGATAGATAAATAAAGGAAAGAAAATGTTGAATGGATAAAAATGGTTAATGAATTGCCAACACGTGTTTTGGCCGACAGTTTGTCCATGTACACATTGTATTCTATTTATTACTATTTTGAATATGAAATAAAATAATAATAATAGAAAAATGTAAATTTTTTAAAGTATACAAAAAAAACGGCAAGATATTTGATATTTTGATATATATATATATATATATATATATATCAGTTTGGTTGCCTTGTTTTAATGGTATTATTTTTGGGGAAACATAGTGTGCATATATATATATATATATATATTATATATATATATACCATTAACTTGTTCTTTTATTCAAAAACTCATTAACGACAATTCATTCAAAAATAATCCTATCATCCACTGGAATGTTATTGCTCTCAACTTGGGCTTATTTTAAAATCTTCCTGAAAAATCCCACAAGGTCTTATTTTGCAGGAAAACTGTGTTATATATATATATATATATATATATATATATATATATTATATTATATATGGAAGCATGTGGTCTAATGGAAATGGACATGGCAAGTCCAGTTCAAATCCTGAATGAGGCTGTTTACATTTTATCTAGTGCTAATACCCGTGGGAAAGGTATGAATTGAACTATTCTCCTTCTAGTTATGGGGAAATAGTAGAGTAGACTGGGCTTTTTAACCTTGGCTAGGCAACCAATCTAGGAGAAGAAAACTCAGGATTCTAACCTGTTAAACTCCACTTAAGAAATTGACCATGTGTCACATCCTATTCATGCGGAGGGTTTATATAATGTTAAACCTAATGAGTCAGATATACCTACTAATAGTTTCACTTAGTAGCTCATCAGGGCAAGAATCTGACCGTTGCTCTACTTAGGTATTGAGCACTTTTTACGTTTTAGCTTTAGATAATCCAAGCGGTTATATATATATATATATATAATATATATATATATATTTTTTTTTCTTTCTTTTGGCCAAGTGTTATAGTATTAATCAATTATTTTGGGTTGGTACGACCCTCTTGGCCTTTTCTTTTTTTTTTTTTTCACTTTATTTTTTCCCCTGGTGAAGTTTGGTAGTATATTTTTTACTATCAAACTATTTGCGTGGATTTTTTCTTACTGCAAGGGTTTACCAATAAGTTTAGTATATATATATATATATATATATATATATATGATATACACTTTCAATAAGGAAGAAAAACTTAAGAAACCGTCATTTGGCTATTATAAATTTATGAGCTTAGTCTCCTCAGACAGCCAACTACATAAATTATGTAGTTGGCTGTCTGATGAGACTAAGCTCATTTATTGAGTTCTGGTTGAAGTAAATTTATAATAGCCAAATGACGGTTTGTTAAGTTTTTCTTTCTTATTGAAAGTGTAAATATTGGTCTGTATATAATTAATTTATTAATTATCATAGATTGAGCTCTCTTATAGGGATTTAAAAAAATTCTTGTTTAAATCTATAAGTCTTCATCAACATGTGCATGCATTGTGGATGTTCAGGAGATTTTAAGGATCCCAAATAGAATCATCCCCAACAAACAAGTCAATTGGATACTTTTACCTTTATTTATATATATATACTAGCAAATATATGCACCCTCCGGGTGCAAGTATTTAAGTTTTAATGTAATAAAATATTGTATTAAATTAGAAAGGCTAATGAAACTAAATAAGAATATAAATAAAAAGATTTGAAACAGAGGGAGTATAATAAAAGATTTGAAACAGAGGGAGTATAATAAAAAATGGAACAACTGAAACTTACTCTTCCATCACTCTCGTCTTTCATTGTTATTTTTTCTAATTTAAGTATTTAGTTATAAGAGGAAGTAAAGAATAAAATGACAGTTATTTTATCTTGTTAATGGATTTCATTTAAGATTCATTGAAGAGATTTTTGCTTATATTCATTAAAATAAAACCAAACAGTTAGAAATCAATAATACTAAGCACATATTTATTAAATTCGATTTTTTAATATTAATATGCAAATTAGCCTTCCCATTCACACTGTAAACTGCTATTTACTTGTATATATAAATATAATTGCATGTTGTCTGTATGTAGACATAGTTAACAGTATTAATAATGTAAGACAATTTTATTAATAATTGAGGTTTAGATAAAAATAAAATCATGGAGAATGTGATGTCAATAACTAAGAGAATTGTGACTTGAGTAGGAATATAGTTTCGGTTACAGACAGAAAAACACACAATCTCCATTATAATAAGATATATAAAATTTTAAGGTTTCTTTCAATTTTTGGAATCTTTTTACTTCTGTTTGCTCCCCTTACCTAACTATGGGTTAAATAATACTACTGATGTCCTTCTACAAGGATATCTTTGGCATTAAATAACCCACAAATGTTGATGTACCCTTAAAACAAAGCAACCAAACTGATAATGTGAGCTGATAGGCTGATTGTAAAATAGCTAGCATTTTGGCCCCAGAGAGATCACATCATAACGATACAGTCCACAAACTACTTTTCTGTGGTACATGACAGAACAATTTTCATGATTAATATTTTCCTAAAACTTGGTAATTTCTCCGTCACTCCTTTCATATTGTGTTGCAATATTAAACTTGACCTGCCAACTGAGTACAAACAAACAATCAAATTTAAAACATCAGCAATGGTCTGCTTACGTTTCTCCCCAGAGGAAGGGGAGAATTTATTTTGATATTTCAATCACTTTCACTTTAAGATCAAAAATTGAATGATAATAATGAAATTTATTGCGTACGGTGTTAAGGTGCACCACAATTCATCAAAGTCTCATGTATCATCTATCTATAGATATATAAAGGACAGTTGTGTGTATGTGTATGTCCGGAGGAAACTTCGAAAATAAAACAATTAACGACTAAGAAAATATATATACACATTAAATATCACCAGGGCTTGGTTTTTGAGCAAAAATAATAGAGATTTTATTTATATTCGTGAAGATAATTAAAAAAATAAAATTTAAATGATAACAGCATGGATTTTTTTTTTCATTTGATATTTTAGATAGTAGACATTAATATTTCTTTTCAGAGTAGCTGGATCAATGCAAGGTCTATTTTTTTTACATAGGGATTAAAATGGGGCATCCCACGAGGATTCAACTCACGATTCAGTAATAATGGATCCGCGGGACTAGCTTTAAAAAATCTCCCTCTACCCAGGTGACGCTGGATAGCTGCTGCTAGTACATAGAATAAGGTACTAATGTCAGGAACATGAATAGTATGCAGTAATAATATACATGTATGTGTATGTGTGTGTGCATATGTGTATGAACGGAGGATATCAGGTTTAGTTTTACTATGCAGTGTTTTGGCAGCCAACAACTGATGTAGACAGTTTATTTCATGCCTCAGCAAATCTGAATGTGAGAAAAAGTTTCCAAAAGTCGTGTGAGCAATGTTGTTTTCTGACTTGGTTGGCATGCCCATGTGTGTTTGAAACATTGGACCATATTACCTTTAGGTACCCCTTTTTGATCTCGATTAAGAAAGGACATGTTTTTCATTACACCGTCAATATCCGGTTGTTGGTTAGGGGTTAGTTTTATGATTTAAAAAAAAAATCTAAAAATCGTTTGCTAAAACAACTGGATACTGACAGTGTAAATCAAAAACATGTCCTTTCTTATTTGAGATCAAAAAAGGGGTGCCTAAAGGTCATATGGTCCGAAACATAGAAATCAAAAAGTAGAAATAATCAAATAATAATGCAAACAAACAATCAATTTTAACATCAGTCAGTGTCTGCTTTACGTTTCTCTCCGCAGAGGAAAAGGGAGAATTTATGCATGCTCACTCCTTCTATCTTTCTACTAATCTTTCTTATTATATTTTTTCAGTGTAGTATGTTCTTTCATTCTTTATAATAAAAACAGAATGGTCCATTATATAGCTGAGGCGACGACATTAAAAAAAAAAAAAAAGAATTCCGTGTATAAGTAACACCAGATAATCAAGAATGGTCTATTATATAGCTGAGGTGATGATATTAAAAAAAAAAAAAAAAAAAAAGAATTTGGCGTATAAGCAACACCAGATAATCAAGAATGGTCCATTATATAGCTGACGTGACGGCACTAAAAAAAAAAAAAAAGAATTCGGCGGATAAGCAACACTATATAATCAGTATTTACACTTTTGATGATTTGGACAGTCATTTTTAACTAGAGGGTATTGCAAGATGACAATGGACAGAAGATTAAGGAACACCAGTATTAATATATAGATTTTATAACACCCATACATACCTTTTATTATTATTAAAAAAAAAGTAAAGTCATTGGGGTGGCCTAAAGTTGGTATCAGCCATACAGCGAGGGAGTCTAACCCCTTTTCACTAGCGCTAGGCCAAGGAGATTGTTTTTTCCATCTGAAATGGAGCTGCACACTAACCATCAGCTCCTTACTTTATCACACAGATCCCTGTGCTACTCATACGCTGAGTTGGCAAGGGCTGGTATCGAACCAGGAACGTTGTGGTTTCTAGGCGGATGCTCTACAGATTGAGAATTTTATTAAACAATTTGAAAAATGTCCAATAAAAATTTTCTGAGCATGTATTTTTAAATTAAAATACAAGGCAGATTTGGAGGTTGCCAAAAACGGAAATTTTATTATACTTTAAAAAAAATTTTTTTTTTTTTAGTTTCAAACACTTTCACTTTCAGTTTCACTTTTGGATCCCAAACTGAAAAATAGAAATAATCCAATTTTATAAACATTTAAAAACATCTGTATATTAATACGTTGGTTCCTTAATTTTCTGACTGTTATCATCTTGCAAAATGAGACCGTCCAAATCGTCCAAGATTAAATGCAAAAAATGTAAATTCTGATTATCTGGTGTTTCTTACCTGCCGAATTCTTATTTCTTGTGAGTGTCATCACCTCAGCTAAATAATGGACCATTCTGTTTTTATTATAAAGAAAGGGAAGAAAAAAGACATACTACACAGAAAAAATATAAGAAAGAAAGAAAGAAAGAGTAAGGGAAAAATAGAGAGAGGAGGTGAGTGTGTGGAAGTGATAAAGTAAATCCGTGTTTTTAAAAAACAAAACACATGGCTTCATCAAAGTGAAAAAAACAAGGGGAGGTTACTCTCATTTAAGTAGCTAAGGTTCAGATTACCCATTTAAAAATATTTTTTATGAGAATGTTAAGTTTATTGACTGATTTTAATGACATGTTAACCCTTTGATGGTTATTTTATTCGTAGAGGTTAGAGAATTGTGCTCATTATACGTTCATATTTACATATTTTTTGTTGATGTTTCTTAGAGCAATGTGCAAAACAAACTCATTATTGAATATGAATAATTTTTAAACTATTTAATCCATAAATGAGGCCCTAACAGGTACTACCACCCTGGGTCAGAGTGGACCAGGGCTATGAAGGATTACTCCACACTCCCCAGATCACTAGAATTGGAGCCTCACCATCAGACTTCCTTAAACCCCATAATAAAAAAAAGTAAGTAAAGTCGACGGGGCGGCCTAAAGTCGGTATCAGCCAGTCAGCGAGGGAGTCTATCCCCCTTTCAATAGTGCTATACCAAGGAGATTGTTTTAGCATCTGAGGTGGAGCGCCACACCTACCATCAGCTCCTTGCTTTACCGCACAGATCACTGTGCTTCTCATACGCTGAGTTGGGGAGGACCGGTATCGAACTAGGAACCGTGTGGTTTCTAGCCGAACGCTCTACCGACTGAGCTAACCTGGCCCTCAATTTGCGCACTCATTTTCATCTTAAAAACGAATTGGAATTAATTAAATCGATTAATTAAGGTCAAATTTTTGTTTTAGTTGAAAAAGTAGTAACATAATGAGCATCAATAAGAAAAGCAAAATAATATTACACATGTAATTCATTTTTAATACATTTTAAACAATCAAATTCGCCCAAAAATGGCCAAGTAAAGATTTATGATGCACTTAAAACAAACCCTTTTGTAACAATTTTAAAACATTTAAAAAAGTTTCTTCTTAGAAATCAATAACAAAAAATAGTAAATACACTATGTACAGAAAAATTACTAACTTGTTGACATTTATTTAAATGTAATATGATTTTTTCGTTCCAAACACGCAGTCCGTAAAACTTGTTCTTCTTTAGTAGGATAATTTCCTGATTTTTTTTTTCAATCAGGATGGTTAAATTTATTTTGTAAAATACGTCTGTGATGCCACAATTGGTAGTACCTATAATATTAAAATACTGCATACTGAATTGTAAATAATTGGTATGGGCACTAAGTTAGGGGGAGATAACTCATGTTTTTTTCTTTCTTTTTCATGTTTTTCTTTGTGAAAAAAGCTTATGATGGGACTTAATCTACGAAGGCCTACATAAGAAAGATTTAATCTCGGAAAATGACTTTGCATATTAAAAAACGTAATAAAAATAACAATAATACGTGAATATACTGACCATTCACTGTTTTTCTTTTAACGAAAAGATTGGATAGTTTTGTTACATAGTTCGTAGGTAACCTACGAATTATGTATCAAGTGTAGTTAGATATTTAAATTGAAAATTCAAAATCAGAGGAGTAAATGGAAAGTTACTGTCAGCTGCTTTTAGTTATGATTGGCAGGTAGTTACCTTTACTTGACCCCCCCCCTGAAACCTGCCAATAGAAAGACGTGTGAAAAAAAGAGACTGGTCTAGTTAAGCAGTTGCCGGATGATAGTCAGAAAGAGTGGAAACAGGGGATTCCTCACTGTAAGATGCTGACTTATCACCACATGGTTAAAATCCTTTTGGGCTGGGTTTTTTTTTTCTAATAGTCTATAAAAAAAAACAACAAAGTTTTGCTTGATTATTAAACAAGAGATGAACAGACACCCAACCTGAACAGAGAAAGAAATCAACCCATCAAAGGACGGATCAGACCAGAAAGAAAAGAAGAAGATGGCAACTGAACAAGAAGCAGAAAAATAAGAACCCATCACATCCTCTCACCTGTCTACTCTCTCCCCATTTACATACCCGGTATGCAAAAGGGGTTTTGGACCATATTACCTTTAGGTACCCATTTTTGATCTTCATTAAGAAAGGTCATGTTTTTCATTTACACCGTCAATATCCGGTTGTTTGTTAGGGGTTAGAGTTAGGGTTAGGGTTAGTTTTTTCATAATTAAAAAAAAAATATCTAAAAATCATCTGTTAAAACAACCGGATATTGATGTTGTAAATGAAAAACATGTCCTTTCTTAATCGAGATCAAAAAGGGGTGCCTAAAGGTCATATGGTCCACAGTTTTGAATTAAGATTTCTGCACCCTGGAGCAAAGTTTGAATATGATTTTTTGTGAGCTCAGATACAGGTCAAGAGGCTAAGGTGGTTAGAGGGTTAATTTAATAATATTATTGTCAACTAGCAAATATATGCACCTTCTGGGTGCAAGAATTTAAGTTTTAATGTAATAAAATATTATATTAAATTAGAAAGACTAAAAAAAAAAGAAGAAAGAATGCAGATAAAAAGTATTGGTAAGACCTCATTTGGAATTTGCAATGTGTTTTGGAGTCCAAGATTAATCAAAGACATAAAACTTATCGAAGGAGTACAAAGGAGAACTACTAAAGTAATGAATAATTTAAAAAACTTTTTGTATGAAGAAAGATTTATGAAGATTGACTTACCAAGTTTGGCTTATCAACGACCCAGAGGAGATGTGATTGAAGTTTATAAATATATACTCATGGATTTTAATCAACAAATTTTAATCTATTGAACATTGCTCAAAAAATCAATACCATGGATCATAAATTAAAACTTAAAAAAAATTTTGTAAGACAAAATTATTTTAGTAACAGGGTAGTAGATTCATGGAATAAACTACGATCATCAGTAGTGAATGCCCCATCTCTGAACTGTTGTGGGGATTAAAATAAAATTAAAATAAAAAAAAAAATCCCATGAGCCTTCGCCGGAAGAACTCTCTGCGCATGTGCGAGAAAATGGACCGACTTCCGATCCCCAAGTTAATATCTCAGCTATTCGAGTTTAGGTCTTAACTGGGTTTGGTCGCTCCTACTAGCCAGGGAGATATTCCCTTGCCACAGGTGGCTATGAGTGGTCAATAAAGTCTAAGTCATAAAAACCACCTTTTGCATTTGTCTCTTTCTTTTTGTTCCTTGAATTCCTTCCTTTTCAGTGCGACCACCAAATGAGATGTGGTTAAAAGCAAAAACCCTAAGAACATGCAACGAGAGTATCCAGCTGATCCAGCCACCTTTAAACCAAGGCAAAGTTGGATGAATTGTGGAAAGAATATAAATATTCAGTGGAAATAAGATAAATGTTTTAAATAAACCTAATATACTAACTGAAAAGATATTTTTTATTATTATTATATTTTTTTATAACTACAGTCATTAATCTTGACAAAGGGAGGCAACTCTGTCCATTCTAAATTAAATATATTGGCAATAAAAGAGTTCTTAATTGTAAATAATATAAAATACTGTAATTACGTAATTATGTAATTATGTAATATGTTCCGGTTAATGTCTTTTGTCTAGGAGTTTTCCCAGCTGGTTGGATTGGGTGTGTTAACAATACTCACCAACCCGTCTCCGTCTGTGAAATCTAATATTTAACATATTCACCTTATGATCCAAGTGATTTAAGATTTAGCGTTTGAACCGGAAATTCTGGACAGAGTGTTGTGGTCAAAGGGACATAACTTGATTTTTACAAAATGAAAACCGGAACGGCCCAGAGACGGAACAGACCGAACAAAAAAGGAACTGATGTCGCTGTTGTGGAAACGCACAGTTTAACTTCCTCTTTTTTAACTATTACATTCGGCAACAACATTTTCGTTGAGTCGGATCTGACACTTGTTTTTCACTATTTTTTGACCCCTGAATCCAAAAATAATCCCAGTTTGTCAACTTTTTGAGCTACAGGATACCCTCGATTTTTCAAATTTGTGCTTATTTTATGGAATGTTTAAAATTTTTACATCTAATGGAAAATAATAAAACATTGTTGCATTAGGCTTGTTCCCCACACACGAATATTAGTTTGAAAGAGATGTAGGGATAAAAATGAATGACGATATTAAAATGAGAGTCTGGCACATGATCAGGATTATGGAGCGATTAGTGAGGATTGAACTCCCGACAATCCAGTTATAAAAAAAAGAAAGAAGTAATCAGATATGGCAGTGCACACACACACACACACACACACACACACACACACACATATATATATATATATATATATATATATATATATATATATATATATTTTTTTTTCTAATTTGGTTCATTGTATAATTTATTTCAACTGTGTAATCACATCTTCAGACATGAGCAAAATGGTTATTTATATATATATATATATATATATATATATATATATATATATATATATATATATATATAATATAATATACATACATATATATATACATATATATATATATATACATACATATATATACATATAATATATACATACATATATATATATATATATATATATATATATACATACATATATATAATATATACATACATACATACATATATATATATATATAATATATAATATATTCATACAGACAATATATATATACATATATATATATATATATATATATAATACATACATACATATATATATATACTATATATATATACATAATATATATATACATAATATATATATACATAATATAATATAATATATAATATATAATATACATAATATATATATACATATATACATATATAATATATATATATATATATATATATACATACATATATATATATATATATATAATATATATAATATATATAATATAATTAATAAAAATATAAGATTCCCAGCGAAATCTTACCAGATTATATATATATATATATATATATATAATATATATATATATATATATATATATGCAACGAAGCGACAAAAATGAACTGGGGACGTAGCATAACCATCCATTTGTTGACTGAAAATTATTTGGTTATTTCCTATAACTGCAACCTAAAAAAGGGGAACGACTGTGAATAAATTTGATCTGTTAATTAATCTACACATTATTTTCCCATTAAACTAACCCTAAACTCTAACCCTAACCCCATCTTCTTTTTTTCTAGTAGATATATAAATCATTTATAAAATTCATTGAGAGTGGTTCCCCTTTGTTTATGTTGGAGTTAAAATTGTTTTATATTATTAATACTGTTAACCTTATCTCCATACATATATCATGCAATTGTATTTATATATTCAATAAAATAGTGGTTTACAGTGTGAACGAGAAGCCTAATTTGCATATTGATATTAAAAAAAAATGATTTTAATAAATTTGTGCTAAGTATTATTGATTTCTAATTGTTTTGTTTTATCTTAATGAATATGAGCAAAAATCTCGGGGGTAAATCTTAAAAGAAATCGATTAACAAGAAGAAATAACTGTAATTTTATTCTTTAATTCCTATTTTAACTAAATAATTAAATTAGGAAAAATTAGCAATGAAAGACGGGGGTGGTGAAGAGTTAGTTTCAGTTGTTCTATTTTTCGATTATACCCTCTTCTGTTTCAAATCTTTTTATCTGCATTCTTATTTAGTTTCATAAGTCTTTCTAATATAATATAATTATATAATTATAATTTTATTACATTAAAACTTAAATATTGCACTCGGGGCTGCATATACTTGCTAGTTTATATAATGACACCTCAGTAATAATTAACATTATAACAACACAAATCCACAATCAGTACAATATTCTATGTAATATACATGGACATTTAATGGGTTGTAGTGCACCTGTGCACTGTATGCAATAATGTCATTATAATTTCATTACAGACAGACAGACAGTTCACAATAATCTCCATTAAAATAAGATTTAAAAAAAATACAAGTCTTGGAAGTCATGAAAGCAGGACGACAAAATGGACACAGGGATACCACTACATCGTAATTGTGGAAGACGAGTCTTATCACATATTTGCTTCTAGTTCTCTGATATATATATATATATATATATTATATATATATATATATATATATATATATATATATATTGTGTTGTTGTGGTACCAAGTTTCTTGGTACAAAGGTGATTCTAGGGCTGGCCTATTCCCCACCAGTAGTTTTTGTTGTAGAGTTCAGGGTTCCGTGATGAGAGCTCAATGTTTAATTATTATAAAACAGAGCAAAGTTATTTGTGATTGAATACGAGTGGAACCATTAACCACGATACCCATGGTATTTAAGGCCTTTTTATTCACACACACACACACACACACACACACACACACACACACACACACATATATATAATATAATATATATATAATAATATATATATATATATAATGAGTGTGTATGGTTTACAGAAGATTTCCAACCCCACTTTTGTTTCGAGTGGGTGACATCTATAAATGGTTAGTTCATTATAATTGAGCAGAAGGACTCCGATTACAATAATAATAAGACTTTATTTTAATAGAATGAGTTCTGAGGTGAATAGATAATGAACCTTGAAATATCCTATCATACAGGTAAAAATATCAAGAAAATTTGGAGGAAATTTGCTAGGCAAAGAGTTATTTATATGTTTGATACGAAGGAAGATATTTTGTTGTGTCTCCACTTATTAGCATTATTATATCCGTGATATATTAACACTAAACACAACGGAAGAAAGACAATATAAAAACATTGGTTATTTCCTATAACTCCAACCTAAATAAAGGGGAACCACTCTGATTGACTGATAAATTATTTGTTTATTGATTGATCTACTAGCAAAAAAAAGACGGGGTTAGGGGTTAGAGTTAGGGTTAGGGGTTAGGGTTAAGGTTTAGGGTTAGTTTAATGGGAAAATAATGGGTAGATTAATTAACAGATAAAATTCATTCAGAGTGGTTCCCCTTTTTTAGATTAGAGTTATAGGAAATAACCAAAACATTTGTACCTACAAGAACATTTAGCCTTTATATAATTAGTAAATATTCCTTATTGTTCCAATAGTGTTATAGTTTATAAGTGTAAACTAAATTGCTAGGTTGACGCTTACATCAAAATGACTTTATTATAAGAGTTAGAAATGTGCACTTTCGAAGTTAGAGATAACTCATCTGAAAAATAGTTATGAATTTGGGTAAATTTATGGAGGCCTAGATGTGTAAAGATTTCCTACTGCTTAATTACATTGCCTTGCCAAAAACATAAGGAAAAATAACAACACAATAAGGACACGCCATCTAAACAATTGTTGCTGCCCCCAGAGTGAAAATCCGAGTATTTGAAGGAAAACTTATAACACAGTCGATAATCCGTAAATGAAAATAACAATCGTTAGCAATAATTTTTGAATATATAAAAATCTGGCAAAATTTGTTACGCAATAAACATACATTTTTAGATAGATTTAATAAATCTTCATTTATGGTAAAAATATTGAGTTCGACATAGCTCCTTCCAAACGTTTAAAATTTACTATCAAATTTTAAGGGAATAAAAATAGGTCATTTCTTTTACTAATTCAAAGAAAAATATTGTTTTAAAAATGTGAAAAGAGAAAAAATGCTTTTAAATAAGTTTTTTCGGATATTGAATTTATTTTTTTAATTCCAAAAAATGTTTTTGCGTGGTATTCTGGATTTGATCTTTGTAAAAATATAAAAATTAGACGGGAATTTATTTTTTATTTCAAATGACAAATTGTTGAGCCTTCACCTCAAATCATAATTAATAAAACCATTTTTTCATGTTAAAAAAAAAAAAAAAAAATAAGGTATCATTATAAAATTAATCATAATAAGTAAAATGCCGAAAATTTCATTAAAATTTGACAATTTCTTGTTCTTTGTTAATTGCTTTAAAATGCAAAAATTAAAAAAATGATAACAGACATACCTGCTTATATATGGAGATAAAAAAAATAATCAAATAAAAATGAATAACACAGCACAATTATTTATTAAAACCTTCTTTTAAAAATCGTCCCACATATGAAATATCACCATTATTCTGATAAACGTTATTGGTTAGTAAATATATGTATGATAATAATCATCATGTGAGAAGATTTCTTCTAGTAAACATACTTAAAAGCAATTAGATTCAAGGGAGATAAGTTGCGTATTATTCATAAAATGTAAGGGAGATAACTCAATTATTACAGGGTGTCCACAAAGTCTGGGTACATGGAGATTGATAATTTAGCAGTAAATAAAATCATAACATAAACAATTAAATACACACACACACACACACACACACACACACACACACACACACACACACACAATATATATATATATAATTGTTTTGTTTTAAAAGTATGTGTTAATCCCCATGTACCCAGACTTTGTGACACCCTGTAGATTGCTGTACAAATTTAAGATTTACATAGTGCACGCGTTTTATGATATTCCTCTTTTATTTTTAGAATTCCTTACTACAGAAATAGCCAAACGTTTCTCGTTCATAATTCTCTTTAGAAGCAACAAAAATATTTTGGTGCACTTTTTACAGAAATTGAAAAAAAAACATATATATATATAAAGGTATTTATACAGTTTAGCTTTTAAAAGAACTTGCAAAAATATGCGCCATTTGGACACAAGTAATCATGTTTTCATGTAATAAAATATTGTATTTGAAAGACTAACGAAACTAAATAAGAACGTATATAAAAAGATCACAATTATTTCTATTTTATTATAGTTGATTTCTATATAAAATTATACGTAGGTTTGCTTTCAATATATTTAAGAATAAAACAATAATATTGGAAGTAAACACCAAATAATTATTATTATATATATATATATATATATATATATATATATATATATATATATAATATATATATATATATATATATATCATTTTTTCTTTTGGCCAATGTTATAGCATTAATCGATTATTTTCGTTTGGTACGACCCTTTTGGTCTTTCTTTTTCATTTTTTTCCCAAGAACGTTACTATATTTTTAGTATCAAACTATTTGCCTTGTTTTTCTCTACCGCAAGGGTTTACTAATAAGTTTAGTATATATATATATATATATATATATATATATATATATATATATATATATATATTATGTGTGTGTGTGTGTGTGTGTGTGTGTGTGTGTGTGTGTTATTTCCTATAAGTTCAACATAAAGAAACGGGCACCCCTCTGACTGATAAATTATTTCTTTCTTTTCCCATTAAACTAACCCTAAACCCTAAATCATAACCATAACCCTAAGCCCTAGGCCCTAACCCTAACCCTAACCCTAACACTAACACTAAACTCGTTTTCTTTTTTTCCTGGTAGATCAATAAATGAATAAATAATTTATCAGTCCAAGAGTGGTTCCCCTTTGTATGTTGGACTGATACGAAATAACCTATATATATATATATATATATATATATATATATATATATATATATATATATATATATATATATATATATATCACTGTTAATTTGCCAATCCACGAAGCCAAACAAATATATTACTTCTGCATTTATTAAAATCGATTTCAGAGTGCTCAATAAAATGAGCTAAATATACGTTTTAAAAAACGAATGATTTAAAATACTCCGACTGCAGTTTCACGCAATAGTGAATACCCACTTACTTAGGAATGGGTACAACCCAGATATAAAATACAGGTCGATGATTGGACCAAAGCAATTCCTTGAAAGATTCGCTGTTGCGATTGAAACTGCAGTCGGAGTATTTTAAGCCATTCGTTTTTTTAAAACGTATATATATATTATATATATATATATATATATATATATATATTATATCATGGTTTCCTAGTTTTCAGTTATTGTGTTCAGCTTGTGTGGCTGATTGACTTATTGAGAGGAGTCGCCTTTTATTCAATTATTACTTTTGCATATAATTAAATATTTTTTTGTTCAAAAAAAAAAAAAAAAATTTAGAGGAACTATGTATGTTAATAAATGTTTTAAATTCTGGTAAACACAGCAAATTCCATTTGACAAAACACATCATTGAATTTTATTCTCACATTTGATGGCTTATATCCTGATGGGATATATGTGTAGAATAGGGCCTATCAAAACGGAAGTAGAAACGTGTATATAAATATCAAAAAGTTCAGGAAAATGTTCCGGCTGCAAAAGAAAGTTTAAAAATATAATAAGTCCAACAGTACAATTGATGAAGATGGAAAATTTCAGGAATCTGTAATGATGACAAATTTGTAGTGTCGGGATCCGTATTATATTCGAAATTTTAGCCTCCGATGATATAATTTAATCAATTCCAATTTTGTTTTTTCTGTAGACAGTATGAAAGGTAAAATGGATATGAATCCGACAATATGTGTAGAAAGTTTATAGAAAAAACAAGATGTTAATAGTTTTGCTGACAGAAATCTGTTCGACCATATGAGCGGTCTTTATCAAAGCAACTATGTGTAAAAGGAAAGACGAAATAAATATATCGTTAATCACGAAGCACAGAACGCTCTCGATCAGGGCCGGAATTTTCAAAAAATTTTAAAAAATGCGTATTCTATGTTAAAAATAAAATAAATTTTATTTTTAAAAATTAGAAGCATTTTTATCATTAAAAAAGCTCAAAAGAGTTTGAAGTAAAAGTGTGTATAAATATCAAAATGTTCAGGAAAATGTTCCGGCTACAAAAGAAAGTTTTAAAAATATAATAAGTCCAACAGTACAATTGATGAAGATGGAAAATTTCAGAAATCTGTAATGATGACAAATTCGTAGTGTCGGGATCCTTATTATATTCGAAATTTTAGCCTCCGGTGATATAATTTAAGTAATTCCAATTTTGTTTTTTTCTGTAGACAGTATGAAAGGTAAAATGGATATGAATCCGACAATATGTGTATTTGAGCTTTTTTAATGATAAAAATGCTTCTAATTTTGAAAAATAAAATTTATTTTTTTTTAACATAGAATACGCATTTAAAATTTTTTTGAAAATTCCGGCCCTGATCGAGAGCGTTCTGTGCCTCTGATTAACGATATATTATTTCGTCTTTCCTTTACACATAGTTGCTTTGATAAAGACCGCTTCATATTGGTCGAAACAGATTTCTGTCAGCAAAACTATTAACATCTTGTTTTTTCTACAAACTTTCTACACACACACACACACACACACACACACACACACACACAACACACATATATATATTATATATATATATAATATATATATATATATATATTATTATTATTATTATTATTTATTATTATTGTACACAGTAATAACCTACTCGAGATTCACCATAAGGATCTTCAGGGTTAAATCACTGAATTAATCAGATATGATTAATTACAGCCGATTGCACGTGTGTATTTTTTGCAATATTGAGAAGAAAAAAATACACACGTGCAATCCGGCTGTAATTAACAATATCTTGATTAATTCAGTGGAATTTAACCCTGAAGATCCTTATGGTGAATCTCGCAGTAGGTTATACTGTGTCCATTATAATAATAAATTGCCTTCTACTACACGATATTGAAGCACTTTATATTTGTTATATTCGCTGTCTTTCATTGTGAACTTGCATCAACTAACCATTGTGACCAATTTCACCGTAAGTTTTCATTTAAAAATCATATATATAATATAATATATATATATAATATATAATATATATGATTTATATATATATATATATATATATATATATATATATATTATATATATAAGTGTATTTTGCAGCATTTTTCTTTCTAAACATGTTTCGTTAAACTGTACTAACGATTCTTGTCGGACGAGTTTTGTTCGATCCTTTCTAACTTTGGCGATCTTTTAATTCAGGGTGGAACTGGCGTAGCAATCCACCAAAGGTTTCATTACAGGCGCTTTCGCATGTCCATCTGCCATCTTCAGGTATGAAACTGATGGATGTTACGGGTGTTAATAATGTAAATGAACTCCACGAACTTAAACGAACATTTCAACAACACTCCGTACTAAACTTCACATATGAACTTAACACAAACAATAACTTCATCTCTCTCT